>KK100131.1:505157-519182 GCA_000611695.1 Rhizomucor miehei CAU432 | reverse complement strand
AAAGAACGAGAAGAAAAGGCAAGGGCTGCCAAGCGGAAAGCAGAGGAGGAGCAACGTCGCGCAAAGGAAAAGAAGAACAGGAACGCGCAGAGCGCGAGAAACGCGAGGCAGAGGCAGCAGCAGCAACGACAGCGACAAAGAGTGACAAATCCGCAAAACCTATCGAGTCTTCTCCAGCTCCTCAAAGCACGACTGCATCTTCTGTTGCCAGTCCAGCCGTATCATCAAGTTCACCAATGCGACCAGTAGACGACGCTGCCCGACAAAAGGCATTAATGGATGTTCTCGTCGGTTCCTCCACCCAAGCATCAGCTGCTAGAGCGGGCAGCGATGTTAACCCGCCAAACCTCGACATGTCTGTACCTCCACACCCGTTACTACCCCTCAATGGCCTACCGCACAGTCTTCCAATTGGACCTGCTCGACTTGCTGGCCAGACGGCTACCAGCCCGACGCATCCGTTTGCTGCCATCGATAGAGGAGTAATGCCTATCGGCTTCGGACGACTTTCATCTTCGTTTGATGCTGGTAGTAGCAGCAGCTCAGCTGCCAAAGTGATATCCAGACCTGGTTCGCATATTGCACCTATTGGACAGCCGCCTAATGGACGACGACCATCCTCAAATGCTGGCCCCATTGGCAGTCCTGTGGGCTCTCGGGCTAACCGGGTATCGAGTGCCGACGAAAGTGGCTCAAGCTCAGCGATTGGCAGCGGTAAACGGCCATTAATGTCTGCAGATCGCAGCGAGACTACCAACTCTTTCTTTTCAAACTTTCTGTTTGGAGAACCCAGTCGAGGTAAGATGTCAAAATGCAAGATTCATTAGTTATTCTTTCTTCTAAACCTAAGTTGACAATCATAGATGCTTATCAAGATCAAGGCATGAGATCATCAAGGTCAAGATTAGATAAAACCGTAGAGAGGAGGTTCTCATTAGAGAGCTCCAATTTGGGATGGACGAACGGTAAGTTTGATGAAAATCGAGCAATACGGTTGCAGCAAGCTTAAATAAAATCAAATGCAGGTTGGACGGCATCAACGGCGCTATCAGACAATGTTCATGGACGTTTGTTTGGCGATGTCTTAGCTGACCGATCAACTACCATTCTGGAAAGAGCCAAAGCGGCCTATGCCAAACTCGATGAGATTACGCAAACAAAGTACTATAATCCAGCACGGTTCCACAGCCTTGCGCAGTTACATCGCATGATGTGCGACATGTATTACGACCTGCAAGTTGACATTCGAGAATTATACGAAGTCATTAGCTCACCTTTTAGCGGGTTTGAATGCATCAACAATGCTCACAGCGGCTGGCTCGTTCGTTACGAAGGTTTGCGAGGAGTAGGCAGTCCAGCGCTCGGTTCTATCTCTTCCTCGCCCTCCATTGTCCAACCACCCTCTGTACCGCATTTACCATCGTCACCACCGGGTCCATTATTCGCTAATTCGATGCCTCCGCCACCTCAAATGAAGGGTAACACGCAGCTATTTGGAAGCATGTCATAGGATAAAAAGAAGAATCCAGAAGCTACAATAGTTATATGGTATTCTTTTCTTTTTTGCGAACAAAATTTACAATCAATTCTTTTCCTAGCTTCTCTATTGATTCCAGTACTGTTGTTGGCGACCCATGGAGGGAGCCTGTGGGGCCTGCTGTTGTTGCTGTTGCTGTTGCTGCTGGTGTGGCTGCATATGGAATTGTTGTTGAGGGTAAAACATTTGCTGAGGTTGATGATGGTTAAAATAGTTTGAAGGGTTTGGTTGCTGGTATGCATGTTGCTGAGGGAAATGTTGGGTGTTTGCACCCTGCTGGGAGCCGTTGCCGGCGTACTGTCCATTATCAACGTCTGCTTTGCCCTGACCCTGCTGGCCTGCATTTGCAGGAGGCTGCTGCGCACCTGGCGATGGCTGAGGCAAGTTGCCTAGAAATCCAGGCAATACCTGTTGTTGAGGCTGCTGTTGGTTGTATGATGGCTTTTGATAATCATGAAGCGCTCCCAAAGGCGACATGTCATCGTAACCAGCTGCACCTGGGATAGTTGGGTTGTACAAATGTTGTTGCTGTGTCTGATGGTTCACATAGGGCGATCCTCCGGCAGCACCGTAAGGCGAGGTGGCAGATGCTCCAGGCTTGCCAGATGGCTGGTACATGGGATACATGTTCTTGTTCAGATAAGGCTGGGCATAGCCAGATTGTTGGTATGCACCGAATAAATGGTTTGGCATGTAATAGTATTGGTGGTAATACGGCATATTGGGGTACATTTGCTGCGCTTGCTGAGGCAACATTTGAGTTTGTGCATTCGCTGAAGCGGCGTCTTGGCCATACTTGTCACGAGCTTGGTAGGCAGACGCGGATGTAGTAGAAGGAGAATGGCTGTATGCACTGGGATCGTAGTATCCCTTTTCCAGTGACATTAGGACACAATGCAGGTCAATACGTTATTTCCTTCCAACTCACCATGGATGCAGCGGCTCTCTGAGCATCGGAGCCATATAAGCTATAATCAGGTAAGGATGCCATTGGGTTCATGGCGAAACCGGAAACACCAGCAGGTGGTTGATTGGGAAGGTATGAACTGTAAGGGGAAGTTAAGTTTTCCATGCCAAAATGTTGTTGCTGGAGATGGTTAAGCTGCTGTTGCTGTTGCTGCTGTGGTTGTTGCTGTGGCGGCTGTTGAGGAATATAGTTTGCAGCAGCAGCAGTAGCAGCATCCTGCTGCTTAATGTAAGATGCCTGTCCCAAAGATTCGCCACCGATCAAGCTGTTGGCTCCCTGACCAGCAGATCCATTCTCGTTTGAAGGATATCTGTCAAGATATGATTGATTTACTTGCTTTTCAGCCGCTTGGTCGACTGTCGCTGAAGAATCTTGTTTCTTTGTAGGTTCGCCGAGACTGTGATTGACTTGTCAACAGGATGCCTTCTCCCAGGTCTGGGTCTAACAGACTTACCGAACATCTCCTTCAGTTGAATCCTCAAGACCTAAGCTTCCAAATTTGACTTCAACATCAGACATCGTGGCACCGCTGTTGGGTAACACGACTGGTGCATCCTGCTTAAGGCGGCGTCCAACAGACTGTTTAGCTTTGTTAGCAGCAGAGCTGGGTGATGAAGAGGATAGCTGTTCCTTTTCGCTAGAGTTGATAGCTTCCACTGCAACTGATGATGGTTCTTCTTCCTTTGCCTCGGGTGTCTTTTCAGGTACAGGCTCTCCTTTTAATGGGGGTGCATCAGACGTCATTTGTACAGGCTGTTCCCATGGATCAGCAGATGGCGTCGTCCATGCGTCGTTTTCATTAGATTTTGCAGTATTCCAGCCATCCTTTGGAGCATCCCGACCATCGCCTGTAGAGGCTGCTTCAGATTGCTGCCATCCTTGCTGATCTTCTTTCTTTGTATCCACTGAAGGTTCAGGTTTTGGCTTAGATCTTCAAAGGAGTCGTCAATAACTCTTGCCTCTTATGCACTGGAATAAAAAAGGAAATCAACACTTACTTTAAGAGACTAGCCCAGGTTTTAGGAGCGGAGGATGATGAGGTGTCATTGTTTGCGGAAGTGGATGGTGGAGGTGAAGGTGCAGGTGCTGATTCAGGTTGAGGTTGGTCGTCCCATGTAGGTTTTGCCCAGTTGTCATCAGTTGTTGTTGCAGCAGGAGTATCCCATCCATCTGCTCCTGTTGTTGCTGCATTTCCAATTTGTGAGTTATCGTTAACAGTCGTCTTTGGTGCTGATACGATCGATGCCCAGGACCCGCCTTTATCGAACGATTGTGATTCAGAAGAGTGATGAGCTTTCGTCTTCTTTTCCCAAGATGCGGCTGTTTGTGGATGAGGTGCCACTGGAGGTTTACTAGTACGCGCGTTGCCGCGATTCGCTGAGCCACCTAAAGTAATAGGATGTGTCAATAATGTAAGGAGTAAAGCGCGCTTCAGGAGACAAGCTTGGCTAGTCTTACCACGTCCACTTCGTCCCCTTTCACTGTGGTTTCTAGCCGCATGAGCTCGTTCTCTGTTATATGTTGACGACGAAGACGATGTGAATTGCTGTGATGCCGGCTGCGATGCTTTTGCTTTCTGCGCTGCCTCTTTCTTTTGCTTTTTCGTTTTCACTTCACCCCACTGAACAACGTGTCCTTTGTTTTTGTCAGCCTAGCCAATAAAGTTATATCACTGCGAAAATGGTGATCACCTTCGCTGATCCTTTCGATTGTCAACTCTAGGTCACCGTCGGCGTCTTGTATAGCAAAAAGTAAATCTTCGTCAGACCAGTTTGCAAACAGTTCTTTGAGGGTAGATAGTTGTGATGCATATTTGGATTTGAGCTTTTTAAAGTCGGAACCGGATGAAGATGATTGTCCTTTGGCCCCCTGTGCTTGTGTCGCGTTCGTCTCGTATGAAGTCATGAGCTCCAGTGTTGTCTGTCAGAAAGACACAATGAGCTCCCATACAATTCTTTTTAAAGCTATGGCTAGTTGCTTATTGCATTGCATCACTTTACATTTATATCGTCGCTGCTGTCACCCTCTCTTGGCACGGAAAAAGAACCACTCGCCGGGCTCCTGCGCTTGTTAGAGACGAAGTCTACCTGAGTTTGAATTAGCCTGCTTGAAAGTGGATTGTTGCCAGGAGATAACAGAAGTCACCAAGAAGTAGTACATACAAATCAAGAACATATATGTAAGTGCAAGTGCGTGAATGCTCGCATAAATAAATAAGATAATGGATAAACTTTCCGTTTACTGTTTACTCTTACGGTCGAAGAATGAATAAAATTATTAATAGAGGCACGACCTATCCGTCTTGTCCATATACACTGCGTTCCTGTGCATAATAATCACTCGAAGCTGCTAGTGGAAAGATGCGAAATATTATTGAATCCATTTGGAAGAATTATATTACTTGATAATTATTGTCTTTACTTGGATCTCCTATGATGCATAATATAACCCATTAATTGCTATGGTTACTTGATTAACAAGGATGAAGCATCTACAAGGCAGATAGAATCTTTATATCTAGAAGCCTTTAGTTGATTGACATGTAAGTCATTATAAGTGCTTTTGCAACAAAAGATCAAGACAACAAATCAGTAATGCTGCGGGGGAGGATTTCATATCCGAATACGGGCGCGTTGTTGAGTACCGGCTTTCTGTTACAACAATGATCTCGGAAGGCATCGCTTCCGCCGAGCAGAAGGCAAAGGAAGCATTACCAAGAATGGCACCTTTGCGGGTGCCTTTCAAGAGACGATTACAAACTGCGGCTGGTGAGAGCAGCTCTCTGGTGTATGCAACCGTTTCCATGGAAAACCTCATGTCCTTTGGGTGTGACAGTCCTGTTTTGGGGCATAGAGCCAACGCTTATGCTTTGTGCCTTCCTTTTCTTGTGCGCGATACCACTCTTTTGGCCATTTGCCATCGCATATGTAACTTGGTTGTTTATCGATAAGGCTCCAGAGCGCGGGGGACGCCGGTTTGAGTGTGTACGCAGGTGGTCGTTATGGAAATACTTTGCAGAGTATTTTCCTGTGACCATTGTCAAGGTCAGTTGACAAATTTGTGCTTATACGTATAGGAGAATACAGTATTCAATGTCTTCGATGTAATGGCAAACAGGAAAAGGATCTAGATCCAAGGAAAAATTACATTTTCGGGTAACTAGTCGAAAAAGAGATATGCACTATCAGATTTGGTTTCGAGGATATTCAAGCATAGAGATTAGATATCATCCACATGGCATCATTGCTGTTGGAGCGATTACAACATTTGCTAGCGAGGGCAATGGGTTTTCAAAGGCATTTCCCGGCATTAAACCGTCTTTGCTGACGCTCGGCACAAACTTTAAGATCCCCTTCCACCGAGAATATATCTTGGCTCTTGGCATGTGCGATGTCTCGAAAAAATCGTGCAAGGCGGTGCTAAGGTCTGGACCAGGAAGATCAATAGCCATTGTCATCGGAGGAGCAGCAGAATCCTTGAACGCGAGACCAGGAGTTATGGACTTGACACTGAAAAAACGTCTTGGATTTGTCAAAATTGCGGTAGAAACAGGTGCAAGTCTAGTACCTGTCCTATGTTTTGGAGAAAATGAACTCTACGAGCAAGTCAGGAATGATGATGGATCCTGCCTGAGATGGTTTCAAAAGAAAGTGCAGCGATGGATGGGTTTCACTGTACCTCTTTTCCATGGCCGAGGAATATTCAATTGTAAATGGAATACAGTAACGAAATTCTCGAAGGAATCGCATTGGTAACATGATATAAAATGTAGATGATATCGGACTCATGCCTCACAGGCGGAACATGCCCGTTGTCTGTAAGTATCAAATTTGTGTGTCTAGAGAAAGAATGTTAATTCTTCTAACCTGTTGTTTGCCAACAATAGTTGGAGAAGCCATTGATCCTCCTGCAAATGTCGATGAAAAGGATAAGGATCAAGTCGTGCGGGAATTACACGACAAGTATATGCAAAGTCTAAAAGCTTTATATGACAAGCACAAAGATACCTACGCCCCTAATAGAATCAAAGAAATAGAGTTTGTTGAATAGATATCTCGGTCTAGATTAACTTTTGTGCTCGTAATGTTTCTAAAATGGGCGTATGGTCGCTCCAGTAAGTGACGGTGGCCGAGACTCGCTCTGCTGCTTCTTCGTCAGTCTCGAGCATGCTGGCAAGCTTCTTGCCATTTCGAACGAAATAATGGTCCGTTGCTTTCAGTCGCAGACCAGGGCAAAAGTCATTCTGTGCTTATGTGTAAGCACTCTTGACCAATGTGCCTTCATACGTACATCAAATTTTAACACTTGCCCGCCCATCACCCACATACATAATCCTTCGATATGGGCCATTAGCAGCAACGTAACGATCGAGCTCTTGTCCTTTTGAGTGATTGATTGAGCATGCAGAATGTATGGCTCATTGATATTTATGTTCTGACTAACCTTTGCAGATATTTACAGCACAAGAATTCGGACAATGATGCTGTGGTCCGGATGCAGGTATACGGCGCTGGACACGAAGACGACCATTGTCATCAAAATATGCCGGATTCGTTATAATGTCCGTAATCAGATGCCGTACACCATGAGCCTGCAGAGCCATGTAGTTCATAAACATATCTGCCCTCGCAAGTCGCCTTATCTCTAAAGTACCTTTAAAATGACATCGATGAAGTAGGTATTGGCATCAGATAGGATGAGGATATGCGCATTGTTGGCATAAAGTTGCTTCAGCACTTCCAAGGCCGATGGCACCTTTTTTTTATTCATGATGTCAATTGAATGGAGCTGTATGTGTCAAGCGAAACGGACTATAGACTGTTTACCAAAGGGATGCTCTGCAGAACCTGATTGATCTGCTCAAGGGTCACACCTTGATCTTGCAGCTCGCAAAGACTCTGGTCTCTATATGGATGTCTCTTGTTTGGTAACAAGCATCGAACAGCATTCAAGAATCTTACATCAAATCCGTCCATTGCATGTGACCTAGAGCTGCTACCTTCGTCCACTGCATTTCGGATAATCCTTTGACAACAGACTGGTCACTGTCAGCTTCTATCAGCGACCTTTTTCCGCGCGGAACCTTAAATTAAACCATTTTGTCTATTTTTCCTCTTCTTTTCAAGTGTCTTTTCTACCAGTCGAAATCAAAGACGGCGAGATCTTGAACGGTCATGAGGGTATACGGAACAAGAGGAACGAAGGAGATGATTGAAAGCCAGAACGAGTTTTAACTTTCTCGCGATGCGCCTGAAAATGGCACGTTGAGTTTCTATTGGCAGTTTATCAATGTCTATACGCCGTAGTACACGACTCGCCAGCAATGCCATAAGGAGCAATGTCACAGAAGTAGAGCAGGTTGTGAAAGAAAGCAAGCCTCGAAAACGATCAAATGCAGCTGAAAAGAACAACGGTGCAAAGAAAAGACGAAATGACAGTGACACTGTGCAAGCTCCAGAGAATTGGGAAATCGTTTATGACAAGATCAAAGAATACAGACAGAAGACTATCGCGCCTGTAGATACGATGGGTTGTGAAAGGCTGGCTGAAGACGGAATACCGGACAAGGTGAGGAAAAGAGAGAGAGAGAGAGAGAAACAGAGAGGAATGTGTAGTTTTTTCTGGATTTGCCTTTTTATCTGATCAATGTCAATGTATATTACAGGAGTCTCGATTCCAAACATTGATATCACTCATGCTCTCGTCGCAAACAAAGGATACAGTGACCAGTGCCGCGGTGAAAAAATTGCAGGCAGAGCTACCTGGGGGTTTGAATTTAGACAGTATTTTGAAGGTCGACGAAAAGGAACTGGACGAATATATCAAACCTGTTGGATTCCATACCAGGAAAGCAAAGTAAGACAGAAAAGTTTATTTAGCTCACTTGGTAAAAATTCAGGTGTTAAATATTTACTCTACCTTAGATACATCAAGGATACCGCTGTAATCCTACGTGATAAATTCGATGGCGATATCCCTAATACCATAGAAGGGCTTGTCAGCCTTCCTGGAGTCGGTCCAAAGATGGTAAGAAGGAAAAGACGTTCAGTACGACTGCTCGGTCTGATTCCAATTTGCAGGGTTATCTAGCATTGCAATGTGCATGGAAACTGTAAGGAAAGAAGGCTCAATGCGTCAAAATGAATGATGTGCTCAATAGTGTGTAGTAATGCTGGTATTGGCGTCGATGTCCATGTACATCGGATAACCAACCGTCTGGGATGGTGCGATACAGCCAAAAAGTTACCCGAGGATACACGAAAGGTGAATTTAGTTTAGCATTTGAATTATCTGTTTTCTGCAATATTCTATTAACTCCTCCTTGTTTGCTTTACAGCAATTGGAATCCTGGCTGCCAAAGGATCGCTGGAGGGAAATCAACCCTATGCTGGTTGGGTTTGGCCAGGTTACTTGCCTGCCGCAAAGGCCGAAATGCTCAGAGTGCCCAGTTTCCGAATATTGCCCATCAGCTGTCAAGACTACCAAGAAAGTCAAGGTGAAAAAAGGAACAGTCGTTACAACTGAAGATTTTGTACAAGATAATGGAGGAGTTGTTCCTGAGCTGAAAGATGGAAGCACCATGGTGATCAAAGAAGAGCAAGAAGCGACGGAAAGTACAGCTGCATTTTCCGGTGGTCATGAGCCAGAACCGCCATCTGAGGCACAGTCGAACCCATTAGAATGGTAGATATCACTTGTACCTCTACTTGTAAATAGCACATCCTATTTGATTGTAACCCTTCTGAGAAGAAGCGAAAGCAACTTAACAAAGATATTTCCAAGAAGGGTCATTGGATCGTCCTCATACAGTCATATCAGGAAAGAAGTGATTCATTGAAATGACTACTCTATTAATGCAACGCAAACTTGAAGTTGTCAAAAATGGATGTTTTTATATCAGGTAACGGGTTTAAAAAAAGTACGTGCGGGGAGTAAACGGATAGAGAGAAGTTTAAAAATTACAAGTTACTTTTTTTAGCCCTTGGAATGTGGAACATCCATAGCATGGTGGTTGTCATCAACAAGGTGTGGTACATGTCGCTCGCTGCTTTCAGTAGATGCATCGTGTTGTGACCAATACTGACTATATGTAGGGTTTCCATGCATCTCATCGTGAGCGCCCATGGTCGGGTAGTACTGTCCCATTGTATACTGTCCTGGCTGTTGCATAGCTCCAACATCTTCGTAGTATCCCATGTGAGGTGAAGGTGACTGAGACGGTTGATAAGGTGCATAAACCATGTTAGGATCTTCCTCGGCCATTTTACTTGCAGGTCTGAGGGGTGCAACAAGAGGTCGAGCATTCGATGAAACACCGGCGCTGCTTGTTGCTGCTGCTGACAATGGACTCATGTTTCCGGCGCCGTACGGTCCACCAATATCATCACCGTACAAGTCGTTTCTTTTGTCTTTGCGACGCCGGCGCATCAACATAAAAGCCGCCAGTGCTATAATAATTTAGATCGGACTAAGCTTTCTATGGTTGCCAGGAGACATGTATATTTTGTTTCTTTTTCTTTCTCTTACCTATGATGCCAACGAACGCTACAGCTCCTACCGTTGCTCCAATAATAATAGCTTGCTGGTTATTGTTGCTGCCATCTCCACTACCTGGATTTTGTGTATTGTCTGCACCGGTTGGGAGGATGGCCGAGTAAGATGTGGATGTGATGGTATATACATGAGTTCCTGAAGTGGTAACTGTCACGACTGGTACAGGAACAGATGTTGTTTGCCGTGACTTTGTAGTCTTTGGAGGTTCATCAGAAGTAGGAGTAGGATTATTATTATTATCATTGTCTGACGAAGTTGGGGAGGTGGAAGAAGGAGTGGTAGTTACCGTGGTAGGTTCCTGGTTTCCTCCACCACCACCACTTGTTTCTGAAGGAGGAGGAGCTGTACCCGAGGGTGGTGTGTTATCGGACGTTGGTGGAGCTTCGGTAGTAGTCGTTGAGTCTCCACCTCCTCCAGGGTCCGAGGTAGTGCTTGGAGGTGGTGGTTCGGTCGTCGTTGGACCGGGATCCGACGTTGATGGGGGTGGGTTAGGCTTTTTTTAGCATCCAAGCCTTTCAGCAACTCTTGCTTCGTATGGATCTCTCTCTTCTATTATACTTACATTTGATGTTGTAGTTGTTGGTGGTGGAGAGTCAGAGGAAGATGGAGGTGGTGGGTTATCCGATGAAGAAGGCGGTGGTGGTGCTGGCGATGATGGTTCAGCAGATGATGTTGTTGGTGGTGGTGACTGTGAGGTTTGCTCTGGAGGTGACGCTGACGATCCATCGGATGGATTGTCCATAATGTAGAGAACAGGGAAGAAAAGCAGCGGAAACAAATGTCCATGTGGTTTGACATTTTTTTTCTTTTGCAGCACATCCGGGCTGCCGCATGCCCATTTGAAGGCTGAGTGCATCCAATGAGGGGGTTCTTCTTTTTTTGAAAATCTTCCTGAACCGTGCCACACTTTACCGATATATAGTAGACTTTTTTGTTTACAGCATATTTTGTATATTCCTTTGTGATCACACGGATCTGCCTTCTTGTGGCGATGCAGTTTTGCGTTTATCTGCATCAATTGGGAGTACAAAGTTCAAGAAAATGAAAAAATGTTCGCGAAAGCCGCTTTTTGCGTTCACGTCGTACAAACATGTGCTGCCAAATTTGTTTAAGGGCGGTCGCTTCCACTTTCGAAAAAAACAGCAACAATGGTTCGGCTGATTGTCTTTATCTTGCAGATGCTGCTGAGCATACAAAATCACGTCCCTTTTGACATTTTCGCGTTCTAGTCCCCTTGATACATTTTAGTCTATTGTACCTGGTAACTGTATACAAGGAATCCACTTTGATCTTGTTTTATACTTGCGTCATTCTTGGTAGTGTGCTGGTAGCAAGGCTCAAACAGGCTAAGACCAATAACTTTACGTTATCTCAGTCTTTTTTACGAAAAGCGATTACAATTGAAGTGAAAAGGTGTACGCCGAAAGAACGTGTCAACATCTAGGGGTATCCAAGCACAAACCATGCACTTTTGCCGTTATCGGATTCCCGGATCTTTGTCTCCGACATACTGGTGGTAGTCGTCAACGAGATCTGAAGAAAGTCATGGAAATTACGAAGATGTTATTAATCGGAAGAAACCTTATCACTGTGCTCTTTGAAGCCTAGGATATGTGAAATAGAGGCGTCAGCCAGTGGTTGCACATTACGCGCGAAAGACTGCGCCCTACTGTCCCAGAGCAACTCTAAAGTTTGGTGCAACTACGTCCTGCATAAAGTATGGGTGTAGAGTGAGAAGCATTCTGAAGAAGCTCGATTGTATTCTATTAAGCACAGGAGCGCAAATCCATGGAGTTCAAGCTTTATCAAAAGGAGTAACATTGGCAACAACAAGAGAATGTTACCAACTATTGTGCAAAGGCAACAACTACGACGCATCCGCGTTGGTAACAAACAGGTAAAGCTTCTCAAGTGAAGTGTTACTGCCAACGTTTTCAGTTAAGAGTCCAGATGTAAAAGATACAGTTACTTTCAAAATATGCATTGTATTATTGTGTAATGTCCAACACTGTAAGAGACAGTACAAAGAGTAAAAGAAAAAAAAGTAGGTAGGGGATGATGATGATGAGGATTATACAATTAACAACTTTAAATATATCTTTTGTATCTACTTTGAAGCACCAATGACTGCACTGCTCGTCATTTCACCATCCTGGAACTTGACTGTAAACATATCAATCCATCCGCGGACCTTTTCGTAGACCATGAATGTAACAGCTTGGCCAGGCGCCACACGTAGCAGTCTAGGCGTCAAGCCCTTGTAGAAAGCCCTGACGCCTTCCTTTTGAAGGATGTCTGTGCTTACAGTCTTGAAACGTTCCCAGCCACCACCAGGAGCAGTTGACTTTTGTATACGAGTCTTGATAGTATCAATAGGAGCGTTCGAGAGTGGGCCTAAAAGTCTAAAATTAGAGTTTCGCCCGGTGATCCATTCGTCCTCTTCTGACTCCTTACCCATTGCGCCCGAAATACCACCCAGAATCAAGTGCTGGTAGGATGGGAGTTCGTCAAGGTTCTGTAGGCGTCTAGCATACTTTTTCATCTCCTGATAAGCAGTAAAGTTGGCCGCCTGGTTTGTTGCTATGAAAAAAAAAGAAGAGAAAAGCATAAGCCTCTATTTGCTTATTATCCTTGGCTCCCTTTTTTGCAGTTACCTTGTCTCAAAGCAGTAAGCGTGACACCTTTGTAAAGAGCACGAATGCCTTCTTCCTTGATGATAGTGTATGCAGCGTGTGGTGCGTTGCGGTACTTGGGAATATCCATGGGATCAGCCATGGAGTGGCGTTGTGCCTGCAGTGCAAGAGAAGTCCGTCAATGCTTGTGCATCTAGTAAGCAGATGGAAAATCGTGTTTTTACCTGCAAGCGAATTTTAATCAAGTCCATGGGTGTCACAATGAGCACGGCTTCTGTCATGCCTGCAGCCAAACCAGCTATATCATGCATTAGTTTAGTCGTCAACAAACCTACCACTTTAACGTCTCATCAACTTGCCAAAAAAGATGGCGGTCGTGCTAACTTTGCCATTAGCATCAGCCATCCATGATTTGTAGAGCTCAAAGGAGCTGAAGCGGATAGCCATCTTGGGTACGATTCCGGAGACGACAGCGCCGAGACCCTTATACAATGCCCAGAAAGATTCGTTTCGGACGATTTGCATACCAACGCCTGCAAATCCGAGCTTCTTGGCCTGCAAAACGAAATTAATGATTGGTTTGCAATAATATCTCTTGCAAGCAACTTACACCCAAGCTTCGATTCACATTTTTGGAGAGCTGCATTCTGACTTTGATGGTATCAAGAGGATGGCAAGTGCATGCTTCCATCAATCCAGCCGTTCCACCGGCAACAAGATGAGTTAGGAGTGAGGTTGGCTTCTTATCGTTTCTGCTCATTGATTTCCAAATGAAAAGAGAGAAGAGAGGGAGAAAAGATATTGGAGTTCCAGGTACTGCACTGATGCCTCTTTATATATCCCAGGGACAGCAAGTCTTTGGGGGGTTAGTTGCTCTAAGGGGTTAAAAAGGTTTGCTCAGGGATTGAGGAGGCCACTCGTAATATATATTTCTCTCACTTTCACTGTGCGTCTAATGCATTCTGTTTCCATTTTCCTTTCAAGTTTGTTCTTATGGTCTTCCCCTTTTTCTCTTGGCGTCTACCTTGATATTTATCTGTTTTGGCTGCGTATGACCGTACCGATAAGAAATACACTCTGTATCCACGGACGCTACAGTCTGCATCCTCATCCATGCAGACGCGACAAACAATCACCAATTACTTCCTTTTGCATCGTTGTAATATAGACTGACGACGATACTAACATATATATGATGCTGCCTTTCAATTACAAGGCAATGTAGACAACGAATGCGGCTAACTCTACTTAACATGGCAACTATTCCAAAGGAGAAAAAACCTTTCTTTTCTCTTTTGGGTTCCCCGTTCCTACACTGTTTGATGACAACTTTG
>KK100131.1:494612-505116 GCA_000611695.1 Rhizomucor miehei CAU432 | reverse complement strand
TATGTCGGAACTCATTTGTTTGCTGTGTCGAAAGTTCTTGCATGACAAATCACAGCTAAAGCGCCATCGTTCTCGGCGGGTCTGCGAGGCAATTGCAGATCGGATACAAACATTGCATGCTTGTAGTATTTCGTTGACAAAAGTGGTGTTTGCATTTGCTTTCATTGCAAAATGAGGTGGGTCCAACTACTGTGTGAAACGTTGATCCCAAATGTCAATTCAGATCGGCATTGAAGTACCGATACCATTTGCCACTTGCTTGTTTTTGATCGCGACATCGTCATGATCCTGCAAGCCAATTTGCAAGCATGGCGTAGAGCGACGACTGGGCTCTGTAGAAGCCACAACTATCCGCGGAGACCGGTCTTGCTTGTCAGAGCGAACCAGCAATACTTCCCCTTTACAAGCACACGTCAAAGGTTACAGCAATTGGAGGCTAATGGCGCCAAACTGGACATACCCGCAACTTCAAAGGTAAGGCTGTATATTACACACTGGCTGCGTTGAGAGAAGAAAGAACACTTAATATATTGCTTTTATATCATTTGCGATATGTATAGCTCGAAAAGGAGCAAACAGCAATGCTATACCTTGACAACATCTTTCCGCTCCGCATAAACGTCTTTGATATCCGCCAATGGTTCTTTCGAGATACAGAAAAATGTCTCGAAACTCGGGCAAGGGGTGCATTGCTTGATAAGGGAGAGATTGGACACGATTTTACCATCAAACATTTGGAGGCTAGGTTAGATCATCCTTCATCTGCATAATCAGATTCATTTTTGGCTGACAAACAAAAAACCTGATTCAAGGATCAAAGATGGTGGCGCTGTGGTGACATTTGGTTTTAGGAGCACCGATGAAAACAAGAGACAGGTTGCCAAGGAGATTGTTTCTAAAATATCAGACAATTTGCGTCGAAAACGTGTAGTCGCTTCCTTCAACTTCCAACCTATCCGTGCGTTCTTTGTCAAGGGAGAGCCATTCTTTGAAGATATTTTGAACCGTTACCCATCACTGCGCCTTCGTGTCGAATTCCAAGGTGAACCTGTCAGTATCGAGAAGCTATACAAGCATTTTAGGCCGTACGGCAGGATTTATGATATTTCTGTGTATCCAAACCCACTTGTTTCCAAAGATCCGGCAAGATACGCCATCGTGCAGTTTACCCGAATTAGATCTGCCACCAGCGCTCGCAACTGCTTGCATGGGCACACGATCCATGGCTGCCGTATGAATATCTTGTACGAACGTCAACTTTCAGAGGTGAGTCGTTTGCAGCAGTGCACCACTTTTTTTTCTCATTAGTGCACTAACTCTACGAAACTTGTTATAAAGCGAACAAACTGGATCAAAGATTGGATCGTGGGTCACCCAAGAATAAGTGTACCTATCATTGCTGCTCTGGTAGCTGGTTTGACTTATGCGGTTTTTGACCCGATCCGAGTGTTCTTTATCGTCTCTAATGTCACACAACGTTTCAATCTCGAATCTTATGGAATATATCAATGGTTCCGTCGCGAAACTTGGGCGCGCATCGTTCCTAGCAGCAACAGGAGTACAGTGAATCATCAAGATTTCTGGCAAGATGATCATGAGGATATCGAGAAAGTCAAGTCATGGATGAACGAAACACCTGGTAAAGCTACCGATATGTATACTCCAATGTGACCTATGTCCTAAACAATGTTTAATTACCTTAGAAACATTCGTCCTTATAAGCGGTCCCAAGGGCAGTGGAAAGAGCGCTCTCGTAAAAGCAGCCATCCAAGACAGAAGGTAAGTTGGGGAAAGAGAGGATCTATTGTATAAATATATGAAACAGATGCTCAATAATATATGTTTGCAAAGAAACACTCTTTTCATTGATTGCGAAGAACTGGCCAACACGCGCAACCAATCTGATATGATTACCACGCTGGCAAAGCAGGTTGGATACTTTCCGATATTTACATGGATTTCATCCATTAGCAATGTGCTGGAGACGGCTGTCGTAGCCTCCACTGGACAAAAAGGTGGCTTCACTTCCTCACCTGAAACGCAGATCCGAAAGATCCTAGAAGCTGTCGCTGTAGCTGTTGGTCAAGTCAACAGCAAGGAGAAAGCCAGGGAAGCGAGAAGCCAAGGCAAGAGTCAAAGTTTCATAGATTCTATCAAGCATTGGTTCGATTTGCACCTCCAGAACCCCAAAGAAAAGAAGCACAGCGGCACTGGCAATGAAAAGGATGCTATGCGAGCTGACATTCCTGTGATTATCATTGACAACTTTATGTATCGTGAAACTCCTCAGAATCAAATGCTGTGGAACGAACTCGCCGACTTCGCTGCGCTCTTGGTCGAGAATGAAGTTGCACATGTCGTCTTTATAAGCTCCAACGTTGGCGTGCAAAAAGTATTAAGCAGAGGTAAGAGAAAGATTCAAAGTTTATTGCTTGCATAAGATTTAATATTAACAACGCCTTATAGCTTTGCCTGGCAAGAGTTTCGAGACGATTGCACTGTCCGATGCACCACCGGAGGTAGCCATGTCATTGATATCCCGGCAACTGGGTAAACCTTACTTAACAGAGAGATCGGTCGTTTCTATCCGAAGACTGATAATATTTCTTTCCCTTTCTGTTCTGTTCTAGGCAAGGAGTATGTGGACGAGGATCTGCATCAGATAGTGATCGACCTAGGTGGCCGTCTCACTGAACTGGAGCTGTTGATCCAAAAACTGAAAATGAATATGGACCCTCAGGCTGCCTTTGAAGACATTGTTCAGCGCAACGTAGTCGAGATTCGAAAATATGGCTTCAAGGAAGCTGTAGAGACCGACGAAAAGTACAATCCTCAATGGACCGCTATCCAATTCTGGGAAATCGTCAAAGGATTGGCATCTTCCAAGAGTGTAGGTCAAAGAAGAGGGTTTGATTTTGTGAATAACGAATCGAGGCTAAACTGACGATATAGCTCAACTTTGATAAACTTAAATGGGGTCCATTCTTCAAAGGTGATGAAAAACCATTAAGAGAAATGGAGCGAGCCGAGTTGATTACAATTCTGCAGAAAGACGGTATGTATATATATATATACTTTTGTTTGTTTATTTGTGCAAGCAATGTTTGTTTTTCCTCGATTTCTTATGATTGTCATTAATTCAGGACGCCCCAATTCCATTCGACCTGGCAAACCTGTATTTTACACCGTGTTTGATCGGCTTGTTTCAGATTCTGTGTTTTCAGCATCCATGGAAATAGAGACCAACAATTACCTCAAGAAAATTGCCGATGATACCATCACAAAGCTCGAAGATACCGTTGGCTCTCTCTCAAGAATCTACAATGGCAAACCTCCTAAAGAGATTGAAAGGCGCATTAAATACTTATTAAAAAAGATTGCCAGTAACCAGGAAGCTATAGAGGCTTATGAGCAAAGAATTCAGGAAGCTAAACGTGTAGTAGCATCTTCTTGGGAAGACTGTGGATCATAGGTTCACACCGGAATAAACAAATGGCAACTACAATGTTTGACCTCGGCGTAAACATTGATCTGATTATTTGTTTGAAAAAATGCAGTGATCTTCCCTCCTTGTTATTCTCTGCCCACATTATTTATCAACATTAACATGACCACTGCACAAACGTTGCCCCCTTGGATTGCAGATCACACGTTGTATCAAGAAAAGCCTGCACTGCAAACCAAAAATAATAAGCATTGGGTGGACAGCAGCGAATCCGTTGGGAGCGGCAGCAGCAGCGGCACCTCCTCCCACTCTAGTACGTCGACTGGAAGCTACACTTCAAGCCATGCGAGGCAGCGTGTGTATGGTCCTCAACAATGGCCGCTCCCGGAAACAAAAAAGGATGTCAAAAAGCTGATGCATCAAGCACGCTCTTCTGGCCAAGGACTAGAACTATGTCTAGAATGGATGAAGCATTGCAAGGAGAATGACACCACGACGACCGAGGATCCAGTGCGCCTTGCGATGGCAAAGAAGATTCGTAGTACACTCAAGCACCTGGCACAGCGAGGCTGCCCTGGCAATCGAGAAGCTCAGTACGAGTTAGCCAACAGCTACGGATCAGGCGACCTTGGATTCTCTCAGGATACACAACAGGCCTCTGCATGGTATATTCAGGCATCAAAACAAAATCATCCAGAAGCCACGTTTCGCGCCGGTGTGTGCTTCGAACTGGGGATAGGCATCAAAAAGGATTACGACTGTGCCATGATGTACTATCGAAAGGCCGCCAAGCTGCTGCATACAAAGAGCATGTACAGGCTTGCCATTATCTTGCTTCGAGGATACCTTCGACAGACCCCTCAACCTCGCGAAGCTGTGAGCTGGTTACAACGTGCCGCCACAACAGGAGAGGAGCCCCTGCCTCCTGCCATGCACGCTTTGGCCATGATCCAGCTGAACGGTCAATGCCAGCACACAAGCCTTGTAGCTGACACCGACTTTGCAATCGCGCTTTTGCATGAAGCAGCCGAGCTAGGTTATGAGGCTAGCCAGACGACTCTCGGTGAGCTTTACGAACAAGGAGTTCATGTGGGGACTAACGATGCCAAGTCTATTTATTATTATACCCTCGCGGCGGAACAAGGTGATCCAGCGGCAGCGTTGGGACTCGCTGGTTGGTACTTGACCGGCTCAACGACCTCAGGTATCCTTGCTCAATCAGATCGAGAAGCATACCTCTGGGCTCAGAAAGCAGCAACAGCTCCCATTGAAGCACGCGACTATTACCACGGAGAGGATCCAGAGCGCTGGGCAGTAGCCAAGGGATGCTTCTTGGTAGCCTACTTTGCGGAGAAGGGCATCGGCGTGAATACACAAGACTTAGATATGGCGAAGGAGTATTATAACAAGGCTGTTGCTCTGGGTCACAAGGGTGCTGCTGAACGACTATGTAAACTTGAAGCTGCAGAACCAGAAGAAGGAGACGATTTGGAGACCAATAGCAAGTCAGTGAGCCTGGGTTGCATTGTTATGTAGAGGGGAAATTTAGATAAACTAAGTTGTATCAAAAGACGGGTATAATTATTCTAAAAGTTTGTAAGCCTATTTACAACAACTATCGTGCTATAACTCGAATCGCTCGCAGCGGACGACCCATATGGAATCTCGATGACTGAATTTTTTGCTCCTTGCGACACTTGAGCAAATGTTTGCAGTTTCTTCATGCGCACAAATACCCAATGCAATATCCGTTGAAGGATTTCTGGAACGCACTTCTTCAAGGAGCAATCTATAATCTGGATATCCACGCTCCAGCTCCAAATGGAATGGGAAAATGCTTTCGTCAACCTGTGACAGCGGCTGTCGCGTCAAGTAGACTTTGATTGTATATTCGATCTCTGCTGTAATCAAGAGAGCTTTCAATTCCTCCTTTAATGCCTTGAGCGTCTCTGGAGACCATCAACTTTTAGTCAAGCTCTGTAAATAGAAAGCAACACTCTATGATAGATAATAAGCACAATACCTGCGTTTCGCATTGTCCACATCAAGGTAACATTTTGCGTTACAATGTGATGACCCTTTTTTCCGAAATGTTGCAGCAAAGAGAGCCAAGGCGTGATCCCAATGCCTTCAGCAATAAGCACAACCGCTTCGAAATCACTGTATTCACGACTGGCAAAGTCAAGTGACGGATATCCGACAGGTCTGCTTACTCGTAAGCGCTCCATTTTCGCTTGATCGCCAGAGAGGCCCAGTTGCCGAAACGCTAATGTCCTGGCACCTTTTGCCCTGATGTAAAATGTCAACAGCGCATGACCTGTCTTGTCGTCTGCTTCGTCCACTTTTTGTTCCTCTTCATCTCGTATCATATTATCTATCAACTCTCTCGTCAATTTTGTTGCTAGCATTATTATAGATGGACAGTTAAATATTTGGGGTTCTTTACCTGTATAGTCGATGCGACTAATTGAAAATGCATTGGGTGCTATCCGGCTAGTCAAGAAAGAGCCTCGCAGCGATAAAAATGTAAATTGTCCAGGATGAAAATCCGCCGGTGACAAGTCAAAAGAGGGTTGTACCTGGAGTTTGACAATGTTTCCCGGTAGTGCTTCAATGGTAACAATACGTGCAGGTGCCGAGTTCTTCCAAAGTTGCCACTGGTCCACCATCCAGCAAAAATGACTGATGCATAAAATACAATGAAAATCCAATGATGCAGCATCCCGGCTGTAATGATAACCGCAAAGGAAACAAGGTGCATCAAGCGAAATAGTCGATAGCTATAGGCGCGCATCAACGAATGAGAACCGAGTAACAGGACCGTGATGCTGATAATTAATGCCAATCCACTAGGATATCGGACGTCGTTCATAAACTTGAAGAGCATCTTGTGCTTTTGGTACATTTTGTTTGAATAAAACGTCGAATGGTAAAGTGCCTCGCTCGCGCCTATCCACGCGAACCATTGATGGTATTTTAAAGTCTGCTCGATCCCATATCCTCGCCATAGAATGCTGACTCGAGCTGATAATGCGACCGCCATCGACACATTGACAAGTGCAAGCTGCGCTGTTCGTGTCGACAGACTCGAATCCATTTCGAGGGTGTGCTGAAACAGTTGCAAAGCGTTCAGGAATATTAAGACTGAAGCTTGGACAAGTTGGCCTAATGAACAGCCGAATACTTGGACACTGAGCAGTCGCCGTATAGAGCAGTACATTGATCGCCATTGGTTGCTGCGGTGTTGCTGTCCTGTTGTTCGCTCATATTTCGTTCGACTAGTTAGTCGCCACTTTGTCAATGTTAGCGCAACGTAAAGTGCAGATAGCGATAAAAGGTAATTTCGTAAGGGGGCAAGATCTCGATTGGCGACATCTGCTTCCGCGTCTGTTTCAGCCGACGCAGCTTTCGAGGTCGAATCCTGTACCAGTATCAGGTGAACATAGGACGCCGTTTGGACGAACAGAACAAGTGCAAAGGCTGTGATGGCTGCCCAGGTCAACGATCGTTGGCTGAAAAGTACCATAGAAGAGGTCCGGAGGAACCCGACACGACATTGGCTAATATGCAGCTCGATGTTGGCTATCGTGACAAGCAGATAAGATGCTGTAGTATTTTTCTCACAACATCATTTATATTTGTATTAATAGATACATAAATAGGATGTAGAGGTAGAAGTAGAGGTATAAGCTAGCAAGGTATCTACGTGCAAATTTTAAGGATCATCTACAAGTTCTGGCAGCAGCTTTGATGCTATCAAATCCACCAGTAAGAACAAAAGATGCTTGTTGATATACTTGTTCTGAAGAGGTTCCAATGCCTCATGTATATGCATTTGCACCTTGTTCAAGTCGTCAGTATCGAAGAGTCGGTTGGAAATGGAACCTGGTCCATTACTTTGTCAAAATCAAAGCTCTCGAGTTACAGCACGAGATCACATATAACTTACGTGGTAATGCGATGGTTAACAGTCGTTCGGCCTGTATTCTAGTCTCCTCTTGCTCTGCGATCGTAGGAGGCGTCGACTTTGTCAGAAATGTTCCATCCGGCCACAGCAAGTTTCTCCCCTGTTGCAAATAGAAAACAAGATGGTCTTCACTTAGAAAGTGAAGAATTGTTTGTTCTAAAAATCTGCAGACCTGTCAGTATATTGATGGATTAAGCCATTGCTTGAGCATTTATACCTACTTGTCAACCAGCAAACCTACGCCAACAATGCGCAGTAGCGGCCATACGAACATGGCAATCATGCACCAAATCCATTGCAAGACAGGCTGGTCGTCTATGAGGAAGGCTATGCGCAGAAAATGCATCCAGGGTTCAAGCAAACGGCTGTGTCGCGTTCTTTTGGTGTGCTGCGCTACTTGCAGATATCGTGTCTGAGACTGCGTCAATGCTGTCATTATGTATAACCAGAGAGTCTGGATAGGACTTGAAATCACTTGTAATGTGATGTATCCGAATGAAAAATGGCGTCGTTTGTGCTCTTGTGCATCGAGTTCTCCACGTCCTGCGTCAACCATATCATCCCCTTCTAATCGTCGTTTTTCTTGCAGACGTTGTAACTGGCTCGGAAAGCTTTCGTCGTTGGCATGAATCTCTTTTGGTGACTCCACGGTTTCAGGGGATATATCCGTTGTCTGTGCTTCGTGCAGTGCAGACGCTAACTTATGTGATGCTGGCGGAGGCGGACGGTCATGACTTGTATGCTGCGCAGACTCAAATGCGCCGGTTGTCTCCAAATGTCGAACGTCGGCAGCGTATCCTCCAAGCAGTTTGCAGACGATAAGGTGGATCGTATAGGGATCTGCAAGTAATTCAATGATGTTGCCAAGTACAAGGTTTGATAATAGCTCTCGAACTAGGTGGCGAACGCAATCACTATCGTAGTCCTCTTTCGATAGCAAGATCTTCAAAATATTATCCGTCAATGCTCTGAGATATTCCGCTTCCTGCTGTTGTTGGTTATGTGCCTGTAAAGCAAAATGCGGCTGCATTCCATGAAACAAGGTTTCAATGGAAACAGAACTTCCGGCGTGGCTCATGCTTAACCGAGTTTTTGCCTGTCTGTAATCATTGTAATGCAGAGATAATAAATTAGGTGCACTGATCAGGATAAGTTCGGTCCAATCCACCTAGCAACGTGTTAATATAACTTTACACATACGAGTTATTCATTGACTTACCTGGTCGCAGAGCCGTGTCTCGAGCTGTTGAATAACTCGTGTCAAGATTCGCACAAGCTCTACGCAAAAGTCGTGATCGTTCGTGACAGCTCTGTACCATGGGTGTATAAAGTCACGGACAAGGAGAGCAAGGTATGTATACAATTCCGAATCAATGGAGGCCGATCTGGTTATAGGTGGCGGTGCATTAACTCTACGCGGATCGTTTTTTGGCAAAGACAATAGGTGTGGAAAGAGGACGCGCAGGTGGAATGACCGCAGGGAGCTGCTTGTCGCCGTGGCATCGGTCATTGCCACACTTGGGCTTGTGTCGGTGTGGTTACCAGTAAAGAGAAAGACCCGCAAAAGGATCATTTGACTTTTGCTGTAATCATACAGTGATAGGGATTTTCCTGCAACTTTGCCTTCTTCTCTGTATGTGTTTTGTGCTTATGGAAAGTGCATTCTTGAATTATCGACAAGTCTCGTAACGCACGTATGATTCTTTTTAGCAAGTTATCCCGAATCTATCTATGCATATATTTAGGTTTTTGCAGTTTTGAGCTGATATCTTGGGGGTTTGCAAGGTTTTTACATAAAAAAGCCTGGTCGAGATCGTCTGGTTTCTCTTTTGCCTCTCTGCTTCACACTGTAGACAGCAAAAGCAAGTCATGCTTACAAGGCGTATATATACAAAGCTGAAAAAAATGGAAAGATATGTAGAAGTGACGTTTGGCTCACGTTGGAATAGTCAACGATATATCCAGGTACCGCTACGAGGAGGCGGCACTGTCAGTCCCCAAAAAGCATGGGGTAATATATGGGATACTCGATCAAGCAACAAACAATAAACCAGCATCAGTTTAAACGCTCACACGCGTTGCTTTGCTTGAGCTTGAAACAGCTTACCAGAGGTTTGCATTGAGACTAATTGCTCCACAAACGTGCAAGCTCTGTACGACAAGACCGCCTGGATATGCGACATCCGATTTGGCTGGGAGAATGCGACATTAGTTTCCTGGGGGGAGGAAATTACTTCCTGGAAAGAGTGTATACGCGCGTCTCGTTGGTGGCATTTGAAACGCCTCGTACGTAAAAATAAGTAAACAGGACTTCTCCATCCAGTTTGAAAAGCATTTGCATTTTTCTCTGTGCATGTTTGCATGAAATGCTATATATACAGCTTTTTGCGTTGAAAATGGCGCTAGTGAGAAACTTTATGTCTAGAACTCTTGCACTATTCCAAAAAGTTCTGCTTATAAAACTTCCAAACACTTTGCGTGCATCGTTGTAGAAAGCATTTGGCTAGGCTCGCCAAGATGGTTTGAGGTAGTCTCCAGAAACTTAGCTCACTCGCCCTACATGGTTAAGGCATCTAATGCGTTTACTCGCCTATCTGCCCTGTATGATTTACTGTAACGAATAGTCAAAAACTTAACTCGAGGACAATGGCTAGAAATTTTAACGCATTCGCCAAAAGCTTAGGCCATCGTCAAGAAATTCCAATATGTGGTGCCTTACGTAGCATTTATTGATGATGAAAACCCATTCAAAACAGGTGCTGTGTTCTGTCTCTGCTCGCTTGTGAACTTAGAGAACATGCACTTTCATATTTACCTTGTACACACGTCTCCATGCTACAAAAATACATACTCTTCACAATTGACTGGCCTATATCTTTCCAGCTAAATAGTTCGGTACAGCCCTTGAAGAAGCGTGGTCTGATTCATCCTGTATACCGTACATAAGTATAAATAAGTCGGTCTCAAATCTTCATGAACTATTTGCTAGTAGCATAACCTGTCCAAATACTAAGCGGCTCGACTGGATATCTTTATAGACTGATAGGCTCCTGAAAGAGTATTTTTATATGATCATAGATATGTTGACTTAA
>KK100131.1:480121-493345 GCA_000611695.1 Rhizomucor miehei CAU432 | reverse complement strand
AATTATCAATTAAACAAGAAGGATTTTTTATGTTAGAGCATGTAAACATGAACAGAAGAAAGTTGGTGAACAGCGGCAATGTTGTTTTTCCATACGGAGTGTACTGCAGCCACATTGGGTTGGAAACTATCGCGGCGGGCTTGGATGATTTTTTACCCTGCATCGTTGCCGACATGCCGAATCCATGGTGATGACTGTGAAATTAATAAGAGGCGGGACAGGATCAATCGATGGCAACAATTCTAAGCATAGTGGGGTCATCGAGGAAAAATTCGAGAACGTTTAGTCAGCTGCACAGGGGTGATCAGATCAACGTGAGGATGACAAAACAATCATCCAAGAAATGGGGAAGAGTGTATCTTGGGTCAGCGGGACAGGACAGCACAGATTTTTGTGTCGCCATAGTTACCAAGGATGATGCATCTGCAGGACCCAATCAAAGCGAATTGCCTCGAGGCGGCTCTCCCAGGCCATGAGTCAAATTTCGCCCGAGTTTGCTTCAATTAGAACGGAACCAATCAGATCGTGGCTAGTCTGTTCTATATTTGGAATGCTGTTTGGGAAGATAAAGAGTTTGATAAGGAAGAGAGGTAAAAAAAGATGTAGCAGTGCAAATACTGAAAAAGAGTGCTAGAAGAAGAGGCGAGTTGGTGAAGCTTCCTGTCGTCATGGTGAGCGTGGCGTAGTGGTGCAAACTGCTGCGATTGCATCATGCCGCAGAAACTGCGAGAACGGCAAATTTGTAACCCGACCTAACTTCCCACTGATACAAATAATGCTTTCCTTATCCTTCTCACCTCTTCTTCTCTTCTTTTTCTTCACCTCTTCTTCCTAATTATTTTTTACACTTTACTTTCTCTTTGACTTTTTACTGTAAACCATGGCCGTCTCCAACATTTTCTAAACAAGTGAAGAAGGAGTTACCAACTCACACATCTCTCCCTCTGCAAGATTACCTCAAGCAACCAGTCTCATCTCAAAGCCCAAGCAAATACTGAAAAAGAGTGCTAGAAGAAGAGGCGAGTTGGTGAAGCTTCCTGTCGTCATGGCGAGCGTGGCGTAGGTGGTGCAAACTGCTGCGATTGCATCATGCCGCAGAAACTGCGAGAACGGCAAATTTGTAACCCGACCTAACTTCCCACTGATACAAATAACGCTTTCCTTATCCTTCTCACCTCTTCTTCTCTTCTTTTTCTTCACCTCTTCTTCTTAATTATTTTTTATACCTTACTTTCTCTTTGACTTTTTACTGTAAACCATGGCCGTCTCCAACATTTTCTAAACAAGTGAAGAAGGAGTTACCAACTCACACATCTCTCCCTCTGCAAGATTACCTCAAGCAACCAGTCTCATCTCAAAGCCCAAGAGGTTTTTTGCAACCGACTTCATTTCGTAAACATGTCACATCAAACACGCGACTCAAACGGACACTTTGCGTTCCACCTGTACCTAGCTTCGTTTGATTCCTAAACAAGTATTATCAACAACGTATATTCCGATAACCAACATAAGCAATCCATCGAACAAATGTCTACTGCTACAAAAGATTACTGGTCCCAGCTGTCGGCTTCCATGGTCGACTTAGTGATTGGCGACGAATACCAGCTTCTGGAAGAACTTGGCCGTGGCTCTTACGGATGTCTATTTTTGGGCCAGTCTCTCAAGGACGGCACTTACGTGGCTGTTAAGATCCTCACCAAGATGGGTCTTGATCAGAATCAGCTCCAAGTTCAGCAGCTAGAAGCTGACATCCAGTCCGGACTCAAGCACCCAAATATCTTATCTCTCCATCGCGTCATTCAAAACCAAGACTTTATCTTTATGGTGATGGAACTTTGTGACCAAGGCGACCTTTTCGACTTTGTTGTCCGAGACCAAGAAACCAACCCTATCCGTGACGAGAAGCTTGTCAAGACAATCTTTGGCCAGATCCTGGATGCTATGGAATACATGCACTCCTGTGGTGTTTATCATCGTGATATCAAGCTCGAAAACATTCTTCTCAAGGCTGACGATGATGAAGAGATTGTTTGCAAAGTGGCTGATTTTGGCTTGGCGACTCGCGACCGTTTTTCAATGGAGTTTGGCTGCGGTTCTTCCACTTACCTTGCTCCCGAGCATTTCGATGACGATCAGACGGATATGATGCGTGGCGAAGAACTGTTGCCTTATGATGCAGCCAAGTCTGACGTTTGGAGCTTGGGTATCTTACTTATCGCTCTCCTCTTTGGTCGCAACCCCTGGCAAGAAGCGACTTCTATGGATGCATCCTATGCCGAATTCAAGCGCAATCCAACAATGCTCAAGGCTCAGTTGTTTCCTGACATGTCAGTAGCTCTTTTCCGATTTCTCAAGACTGTCTTGTCTCTCGATGCATCCGACCGACCTTCTGTCAGCGAAATGAAGCAGCAGTTCGAAGCTATTGATCGTCTCACTGATGTCGATGAAGAACCTCTCTCTCCTGTCGATATCCCTGTCACTGCCAAACCTCAAGAAAGAGCAAGCTTTGATTCTGCAGTCTGTAGTGGTACAGGTTATGGATCTTGGTCTGATATGGTCGAAGAAGAAGAGGAAATGCAAAAAGCAGCTTGCTCTTCTGATCACGATGAACCGGAAGTTGCTCACAACTATGAAGATGACGATATGGATATGTTTGTGCACAGCCAAGAAAAGGAGTCTTGGTGGCTCTAGGCAATTTCCAAAATTTTATCCCTCATTTCCACACAACTTTTTGTACGCATACTGGTTTGAAAATAAAAAAAAAGTTCTTCATTTTTTGTACCACTGTAATGCAATCGCCATACTGATATGATACAGGGAAAAGCTTTGATATTTGAATTGAAAAGGAATATTCGTCAAGAGCTATTTACATCAGATTCTTGTGTTTTCAAAAAAAAAAAGGCTGCGTAGAACGTTTGAAGCTTGAATCATCACCACCCAAAGCCCTGAGTCTGGGATATTTGAGTATCGTAGTCCTCTAATGCAAGGTTAATAAATAAACTCGCTCGCTTGTATAGGTAACGAGTGTACCTTTGAATGCAACTATGCCGATAATAATTCCAGCAGCAAAAAACACGAGGCTCACCAGGAACCACAAGACCCCCCATGCTTGGCTTGACAAGCAAGAAGGTTCACATAACTGTGCGAACCTGGACGCATCCGATTCGTGCGCTTTACGGAAGACTAGATCATCCAAAATATCCCACAAGCAATAGAGGCAGGACATGACTCTGTTAGATGCAACATTGTTGTCAGACAAGTTTCCAGAGAAAGTGTGTCCTCTTGGGCGACCATACCCGATGAAGAGAACAAAGTACTTTAGGCCTACGCCGTGTGCGAGCCACCAGAGAAAGACCATAACTGCTATGAATGCTATACCGATTCCTCGCGTTAACCAATTCTTGGCCCACCACAAAGTGAGAAGCAGACACGCGCCCAGGAATATTGACGCGATCTTGGAAGCCAAGATGTTGAAGCCGCACATGACCAGCACGGCCCCAATTGCAGAGGAACCCAGGTACCCAGCTGGCAGCGTACAGAATGGATTTCCTCCTTGCTATTTTTTTTGAGTCAAAGATCTTGTATATAAGCACTAGTAACGTTTGCAACGTCTTGAGTACTAACCATTCGCGTGGCGCCGCCTTCGTCTGGATCTATTTCTATTGATTCAATGCGCGCACATGTCAAACAACCGGCGACGGCATGCGAGAATTCGTGAAGGCCAACTGTCAATAGCTATAAAGTATTCCAGAGATACTTTTCTTCAAACACTCGTTCTGTATTGAAGAAAAAAAGGATGCCGCAAAGAAACTGTCTTCTTGGCTCTTACCTTGAAAGGAGCAAGAACTATCTTGGCAATAGGCATGTTCCATAATAATAATATACCGAACGTGTAGGAGGCAATAATAATCAATGTAATGCGTTGATCCTCTGTGGGCGTAATGGCTTCTGCTGCAGATTGCCGGGCTACCAAGTATCGCCTATCTTCGTCGTGATGATCAAGTATCGCTGTTACTATCGCTGGTGCTGGTGGCATCGCGACGTTTTATAAACACATGTAAAAAAAAGGATGTTAAGACAGAGCAAGAAAAAATCCGATAAAGATAACACACTAGCTCAAGAAAAGAAAAGAAAGGAACGAAAACGAAAGCTGGGAACCTGCAAGAAAAAGTGATCGCTTGCAAGAAAAATAGCAATGAGCGCCCGTGCATTGTTGTTGTATGGCAACCCAAATTTGGATATGTCGGATGTCGGGAGGGAACAAACAGTTCGCCGACTCCTGCTTTTTACCTTTGATCAACGTTCGTCTCATGGATCTTTTTGGCAAGTCTGACGATGATCACGGCTCATTCTCGGTAGACAAGTCTGTCAAGGACGCACGCGATCAGCTTGATCTTGTGAAAACCGATTTAGAAATTGTCAATGACGAATTGAGATTGGAACGTGACAAGCAGCAAAAACTTGCAAAAGTTCTCGACAAACTTGACCAAACCCTCAAGGAGTCAAAAGATACCCAAAAGCTGGAAAAGGAACTGGAAGAAGCTCGAGCCGAACTTGCACAGGCTGAGAAAGACGTAGCAGAGGTACAAGAATACCTCGAAGGTTCACAGGAGCCAGAAGAAAAAGGAAAAGACGAGCAAACGATGGAAAGATTAAAGGAAGCATACGATCGCTTGACCCGAGAACTGAAGGAATTGGAAAAGCGAATCAAGGAAAAAGCTTAATAGATTGCATTGTTTGACATTGTACATATACTACACTTATCATATTCCTACGTCAAGAAAAGCTTGCAAAGAAAACTTAATAACTAGCCGATGTACCTTAAAGTGTGTGTGTGTGTACGTGTATGTGCCAAGCAGAGGACTTATTAGCGGAACAGTGTAGTCATTAAGGCATTAAGGCATTTGCTGACAGCTAACTTCTTGAAAATCATCGCCGCTGCATTTGCGCCTTTCAAAAAAGAACCTACATAACTTATGCGACTGACTGTGTTGGCTTGGTTATTCATCCCAGTCGTCCTAGCTGCATCTAAAGCTCCAGAGATCGAAGAAGGTTTGCTAGACACCAAGTTGGACGCTCTAAAACTAAGGACTTAACAAGTCTATATACAGGCTTCGAGAAAGTGACATGCGGAAGCACGATCAAGTTGGCGAATCAGGCGACGGGTTACAGACTTCATTCT
Organism: Rhizomucor miehei CAU432; assembly: GCA_000611695.1. NCBI lineage: Eukaryota > Fungi > Mucoromycota > Mucoromycetes > Mucorales > Lichtheimiaceae > Rhizomucor > Rhizomucor miehei. Next base: position 488,163 of record KK100131.1, on the reverse strand, counting down.
CACGGTGTAACTTATGGCAGCGGCTCTGGGCAACAGTCCATCACAGCATTCCCAGAGCCTGATGATAGCAACAGTTTCTGGCTGGTCCAAGCCGGTAATGGCAAGAGCTGCAAACGCGGGTAAGTATAGGCTTGTTTTGCCCATAAACTGGTTGTGGGGGGGGAGGGGTAAACGTAACTAAAAACGAACTATGTTATATGAATAGGACACCTATCGCATGTGGATCAACCATACGGTTGAAGCATGTTAATACAAAAGGATATCTTCATAGTCACCGTGACCATGCATCGCCGCTGTCGCGACAACAGGAAGTCAGTTGCTATGACGGCCAGGATTCAGGTACATTGGTTTTGGAAGAGGATCTGTTGTTGCTGAATTGAGGTATTGAAAGCAGAGAATACCATGTCTAGGCGATGATTGGAGAGTCGAATGTTCAGGATGGTCTACGAAATATTGGATGCGGGAAGAGCCAGTAGAATTAGTACACGTAGATAGCAAAGCGTACCTGTCAAGCAGCGGCAATCACAAATATGGCCAGCCAATCCCTGGGCAGTTGGAAGTAGCAGGTACAAAGTCTAGATCAAAGGGTACCAGATGGATCGCACAGGTACGGCGTAAATATTTGCAATGTGAACTTTTATATTTACGCTTTTGATGGTAGGAGGGAATCTATTTCGCCGAAAATGCGTAGAGAAAGAGACATACCCAGATACCGTATTTTAAATACAAGTTTGCAGCACCAAGACAGTTTGCTATTTACCTGTTAACTTTCAATTGGGAAGGAAGTCTGTCTGGAAAGCAAGCCCGAATAAAAAGTCTATCATCACTGCAAAGAGGTAAAACTTAAGGAAGTAAAACCTGGTAAATCTAATTCTAAGCTCCTATCTTGAATCATGCTGCTTTGTTTGTTTTGAATATCTTCTATACAATGTGGATTTATCACTCTTCTTTCTTTTTTCTCTTTTAATTAGTAATCTCTTTATACACAATCCTCTCTTAATGTGACGAGGGCAGTTCAAAATCCTTGACTTCCTTGCCATAGTAAGCTGCTAATGCATCTTGACAGGCCTGTTGAAAAAGTCAATGTACACAACATGAGTGCAACTGATCGTCGATATCACGTTTCCTTTGTTCAACATACTCGGAACTCTGCCATCTTTTTAGATGATCCAAAACCTTCACCCAGCTTTTCTTCACCAGAAAAGACGCCGACCACAAATACGGGTGCGTGAGAGTGTCGACCGGTCTCTGACAGTAATCTAGATATAGCAGGTTCTTTGCCGAGGAATTTTAACAGATCCGTAAGTGCACGTTTGGGTTGTTCAAATTTGATGAAAGGTCGAATGTCAAGGTCGCGTGAAAGAATATGAGCATGAACAAATTTTTTGGCTGCTTCGCTGCCCTGTTCAGTGTAGATGGCTGCGACGATGGAGTAGAATGCTTCTGCTAGTGCGGTGGAATGTCGGATGTTTTGTTGAGACTAGCAAAAAAAATATAGTATATATACTCATTATTACCCACATTCTATGTTTCCGACCCCCTCCAGCAAGATCGAATACTTACAGGATCGTAGCGAACGACATCTTGGAAACCAAGATGAGACGCAACGTGGCTCACAGATCTATGGTTGACGTAGGCACCCACCAATGCATGTAATGCCTGGACATGCATTTGCGGATATTTGCAATACAGAAATTCGGTTGCATACAAAGATGTAATTCGCTTGCCTAAATTCCTATCTTAGAGAGAGAGTTGTTCATGAAATTCAATTGAGCGAACAAAAGTACTAACCAAGGAAGGTCAGCACTTGGTTGTTTGCGTCCTCGTTGGTCGAGGCGTGAGTGACTGACTGAATCAACTTTGTGAATGGAAGTTCTTTAAGACCTAGTCGTGCGCCGAAAGCATAAAGAGCAGCTTCACTTCGTTTGTCGAGGGCAGTGCTGACATTTTGTGGGACGTCTTGCTGCTCAAAGACGTTTGCGCTGGCCTGGAATGTGCGTGGTGTCGTGTGGAAAAGGGCGACTGAGGCTGAACGATTGACTATTCCGTTGTAAGCATAGACATTACATTTGCCATTGCTAAATTTGTACCTCTCGCAGCAGATAGACAACGTGTCCTGTATACACTCCTCAACATTTCCCAAGTAGACAACTTTACAGTATCCAGGATAGTGGAAGTATCCCAGGTTAAGAATAAGCCACGCTGCGCAAGTCCCGAAACCTGAATCCGCAGGGTCACCGTCGGCGTCTGTAGCAGTTCTGTCCAGTGAAAGTAGAGTATAAAGCATTCTAGGCCACTTGGAATTGTGCAATAAAGTACGGGATGTGAAATAAGGGCCAGGTATAGAGGGCTTGGATAAGAGTATTAAAGTCTTGACGACCAGAGTACCGGTCAACGAGATATCAAGGGCATTTTCCCATTGGTAGCGAAAATGAGAATTTTTGCATTATAGATATATCTTCGAGATCTTGGTGTGAATGTCCTTACGATTTCGAGTAGCAGTATTCGTTGACGTTCAGGTACAAGATAAGCTACCAAACCGACACACGCGAAACCATGTTCGACGAAGAAATTGCTACACCGAAAGTATCTTTATCTTATTTAATGACCTCAAAGGCGCAAGGAAAGCTGACTTCCTAGAGTTTTACGGAGAAACATCACTTGCGACATGATCGCATAGAATTGCAATACAATTCTGAACGTTTACGCCGGAAAAAAGAAATCATGAGCAGTAGCTCGACAATAACAATAGAGCTCTAAGCAATCAAGTATACATCGCTATTATGCTACAACTGAAAGATAACAAAGATTTGCAACCGTTCCCTTCCTTTGAGAAAGAGACCGCAAAGGCTATGGTGGCTCGACACCTGGAGTTAATTTCTCACAAAAATGTACAACGATTCCGTTGATAGTTATAAAAAGGAACACGGCCAGCATACTAGCATGTTGCCTGTTACAGTATTGAAGTAGATTCTGATTTCTAGCACCACTTGAGATCGTCAGATTAAATACTCTATCTTAAATAGATAACCAAACATTTATGCAAGTTTAACTCGAATCAAGTTTTTGATGGCCTTAATACCATATTGAACGTATTTGGAGACATTCCCTTGTGAGCGTTCATCAAAAATCCTAAAAATGCCTCAAATATCTCAATCAACACCGACGCAGCAGCAGTATCATGACCAAAAACACGAGCGCGAACGACGATTTGGCATCACAGAGCTCGAGACAAGAAACGCTGGAACGTCAGCAAAGACGGCGGAAGGAGAGGGACAAAATGGACGACGAGCAGAAAGCGTGCTCGTGCAGATAGCAGGAAGGCAAACCATCGTCGACAAAAACAGAGATGGAAGCAAAGTAGACAAGAAAATACCCCACGCATCCTAGTGGCAATTGGAAGAGATGGCGTGTCCTCGAATGTTCGTAGAAAAAATGCACCATCGCCAATGGGCACAAGACCGGGAAATGCTTTAATCAAACAAGCCAGAGCGAAAGGTCATATGGTGACATCCATCGATGAATATATGACTAGCAAGGTATGCCCCCCCCCCCGATGCGCTATGCACGGACGCAGGTCCTTCTCGTATTTCGACCATCGACCGCCAGCTTTGTCGAGACACATAAACCAAGATGCCCTAGACCAAAACGGGGAAGAGGACATCATCCGGCTTACAGTCTGTGACGCTTACGGTATGCGTTTCCACCGGGACGGCGCCGCTGCTCATTGCCAAGCACTTATTGGATCATCGATTTTCCAGCACGGCGAACGACCACCACAGTTTATCCGATCATCTCGCCGCATATCTACTGACTATTTCAGCCCATTTCCGTCAGATGGGCAGTGCCTTGTGCCCGTTTAGCTCGGTGATGGTAAGTGCTAACTTTGGAGTCTCCGTTGCAAGCATTGGAGATTTACATGCTCTACTACAGTCATTGTCACCGGGTCATCCGAAAACGAGGCAAGGTACAACTTCTCATCCGTAGGAGAACGTTGTGAGAACGACATATAACTGTGTTGATGATTTAAACAGCACAGTACAATGCATTTGTTCCTAGCAAAAATATTGACGACGCCAACTATTGATCTTTTGACTGTCCACAGCCCCTGTTCCTGATCCGGGATTAATTATATCGTCCTTGCCAATAGAACCACATTAAGCGACAAAGCAACCGAATGATAATTGGAGAGACTGTGGCATTTTTTTCAACGTATTTCTATCAACGGCTCATCGAGGCCACTTGCAAAAGACTTGGCTTGCTTGAACGCATCTAAATTCAAAGCAAGTTAATAGGTTTGTCATACCTAAATAAGTAACCATTGGAGGGCAGATCTCCTCTCCTTGGAAAAAACTGCCCGCTAGATGCCGTGTATCCCCTGTCAAAAACCATGAGTCGTGTGAAAGGCTGTTACAATAACTCGTCAAAAGAATGTGTCTGCTGTATCATCATGCTCTCGCACGCCGATCACGTACTTTGTATGTACTTAACTCGAGTGCCTTTTGTCTTCATTCGGGATGCGCGATCTGGCTTCTTGTCGCATTTAATTACATCGCTATTATTTGTCTACTTTGAACAGTTGTTTATACAAATATTTATTTGTTTAAAGTTTGATAGACATACACGGAGCTGCCACGACCATTAATGTTGCGGATACCAGTTAGATGATGAGTTTATTCCCTTCCAGTTCTATGAGTATTCTTGCCGGGTCCTTTATAGTTTGATCTCAATCAGCGCATCAGTCATAACTGTTGCTCACTATATGGACGGTGAAGCAAAAGAGAAGTAGGATAGTTGTAATCTGGGACTTCCGTCTTCCATCATCTGTTATCTGATTGACGACAATCCTTGCAAAGGATGTTGCCCACGGTCACTCGGAAGGGGAACAAGGTGCCGACACTCCACTGTGTGGCATGCAGCCTTTTCCATGCCTCCTAACAATTATCTTTTTTATTTAGGCAACCCCTTCTTTCCTTTCTCTTTTTTTTATTTTCTCTCTTTGATTATACAGTGACGACAAGAAAAGAAAAAGGAAAAGTTAAATAGTCGCCTTTATCCATACATTGCCTTTCCTTGTTTTTTTCTACGTGTCTTGTATGGCCAGCATAGTTCCTCCACCAACAGTCGAAGAATGCTGCGATCTGATCTTTGAGCACTGCCAAGTGTTGTATGACTCGCCTGGCACCCAAGATGGAACCGACTGCAATGTCGACATTGACCTTCAAAGCACCGCCATCCTCATTGGTGCGCTGGACGTGCCAGCGTTTGTGGTTCAAGAATTGAAAGAGCGGATGCAAGCCCTGAGACAAGGTGTCAAATCGCAGCATGAAATTGTAAATTTATATATAAAAGAAATATTACAACTTCGAAAAACTGATATAATAACAATTGAGTGGTTTTTAGATTCGAGACGTGCAAGATCTCTGCTTGGAATGCAAAAAGTATATTGCTAGTACCCCAACTTTTATCAAGTCCAAATTTCACGATTTTCGTGTCGAAGAGCCAAGGATCTTGCCCGTGGGTCGGGAAAATGTACAAGATTATGCAGCTGTGTGGCCGGACCAGATGGATGCGCGCGCATACTGGTTCCGTCAGTACTTTGTTGCTAAACCGTACGTTACCATCATTGGTAGCACAGCAGACTCAGTGATCATCATTTCTGTTGTCAAGGAAAAATTGTCTTCCAAGGATACATCAACGCGATACAGGATCATTTTTCGCCAGAGTGGGGAAAACACGCTGAGCACTTTACGACATCTTGTTTCGGAAAAGTCTGCCGAGGAAACAGAAGCATATTTGGAATCTCAGGGGCAATCACATTATTTGGACAGTTCCAATAATTTGCAACTGCATCTCCGAGACCAACAACAGCAACAGCAACAACAACGACGACGCCGACCGCTGCGAAGTATATCATCCGCCATCATTCCAAATACCCATCATCATTCGACCATAGCATCTTCTCCTCACGTTGATCTAGCTCAAAATCGTATTATGCGCGCTGCCATATACTCTACGCATCCAAATCTGGACTTTCGCGAGCTTAAAGAGCTCTCTGCAGAGTCTACTATCCTAGCTGGTCTAGAAAAGGAAATACTCAAATTTGACGAAATGGAAATTCCAAAGTTCTACAAATTTGGTGTGCTAACGGTTCAAGATGGCCAACACACTGAAGAAGAATGGTTCTCGAACTCTGGGCTATCGCCACGCTTTAAACGATTCATGAATATCCTTGGAAAACCTGTAGAGCTTGAAGGATACCAAGGATACAAGGCTGGACTTGACACAAAGTGTAAGGTTTTTTTATTTTCATAACATGACAAACGATGATTTTAATTCTACCATCCTCTTTATTTGTAGCTGGTGAATCTGGCAAGACATCATATGCAGCATCTTGGCTCGACTTTGAAATCATGTTCCATGTTGCGCCCTTGATGCCATACAAAGATCACGACAAACAGCAAGTCCACCGAAAACGTTACATTGGCAACGGTAAGGCAAAAAAAAACTGTATCACCATGCGAAGAAGAAAGAAAAGCAGATAAGAACTAATCAGCTAGTACATCCTTGCAGACATCGTATGCATCGTGTTCATGGATGGAGACGAAGCCAAGTTTGATCCTGAAGTTATCCGTTCTCAGTTCTTGCATGTGTACATTGTAGTTCATCCCGAGCAAGTGGATGGCAAGGAAGCATGGAGGTAAGGAATCTATGTACTACACTTTACGGTTGCTGTGACACCGTGCTTAGACACGCATGGTTTTTTTTTTCATCCAGGATCCAGGTGATAAGCAAAAAGAATGTATCTGAATGCAATCCTTTGATTCCAAGTCCAGCGTTGTTTTACGATGAAAAACAGCTTAGGAGTTTTCTGTTACTGAAAAGTAAGTAAAGAAATAAATGTACCAGTAGACTTGCAGTAAATTACAGAAAATTGACAATTTTTTATACAGTGATTAACGCCGAAAACGCAGCACTGAAATCATCAGAAAAATTGGCCATGCCGATCGCCAAAGCAAGGGCGGGGACGCTAAGAGCTCTTTGGGAAACAGGCGTAAAGTTTAGTGGATCGAGCACGAGCAACAGCAACCGAAATGAATTAGATGACAAACGTGCTGAACGACCGAAATCGGCGGGGGCGCAAAGAGTATCACGAGGCAGTATGCGAAGCTTGCGCTCAGCTCTAACTGATCCACCGCCACGATCGATGACACCGGATATACCGCCTCCGCCGCCAGTCCCTGTCACCTCTAGATCCAGCATGCTCCGAGAGTGGAAGAAACTGGGTCGCAGACGCAGCAGCGGCTGTACCTCGAATGGTCAGCAATCCCCTGTACCAAGTGAAAGTAGTACGAGCAGCAGCAGCCGCGGAGCGTCCCCGTTGCTTGTTGTCGAGGAACCTCCTAGTATTTTTGATGTACAGGAGAAAAAATCTAAAGGTAAAGGGCACCAGAAAAGAAAATAAGATGCAAAGTAATATTTTGTACCAATCTGCTGGATTTTCATTTTAGATACTATCAGGCAATTCACCTATTTACCGCGACCGGTTGCATCACACCAGATCAGCAAACTCACTGGTTCTACATCCAGCAGTGAAAGTATGCCATATGGCAACAACGCGGGCGGAGGTATTCGTTCTCGAGCACAACATTTGGTCACGAGTGTAATGGGCCGCCGTCCTGGAAACAGCAATCGTTCGAATCAATCACACCAACACCAACACCAACAACAACAACAACAACAACAACAACAACTCCAGGCTGTTCGTTCGGCGACCACAGGAAGCTTGATTAGATCCAAGACGTTCATGCTGGACCATGCAGGGAGATTAATACAGGGCGAAAAGTGATCGCTGAAGATGGGGGTTGCCTTTTCAGGATATGATCGTCCCTTTGCACAACAATCACCACGCAGTCCTTTTCCTTTATGTGTTCCCAACAGAAGAAAAAGGAACCATAGCCATAATACTCTATATTCAGACTTTGTGCCACCAACAAAATATGTGCAGAGCAATGTTCAAACACGTTCGGGGACCAACAAAC
>KK100131.1:457372-479672 GCA_000611695.1 Rhizomucor miehei CAU432 | reverse complement strand
AAAAAAGAAGGATGTGAATGAGATAAAAAAGACACGAACTCCTTTTCTTTTTGACAAGTCCTCCGTTTTGTTTTACAGCAGACCTTCCTTTGCCAAGTTTTCGTGCATAATGATATTGTTGACCGCGTTCATGACGAACTTAATCTGTTTTGTGTCGGTTGCACATGTAAAGTGGGTGTAGATTTGCTTTGTATCTGCGCGGGTATTGAGAGAGACAAATTTCTGCAAAAGATACTGGCACGCCGCATCGTATCGATCTCCTCCTTTGTAATCTTCAAAGTACTTTGATAATGGACTTCGTGGCAGCTTTTCTGCAAATAAGTCGATTTTGTTTAGAAAGAGGATAATCGATGTTTTGATGAACCAGCGGGAATTGCAGATTGAGTCAAAGAGCGTCAGGGACTCTTGCAGACGATTCACCGAAGCATCTTCAAATAGCACCTGGTCGTACTCGGAAATAGCGACGAGGAAAACGAGCGTGGTGACATTCTCAAAGCAGTGGATCCATTTTTTGCGCTCCGACCGTTGTCCTCCTACATCCAACATGCGATACGTAAGATCACCGATAACGAATGTCGTTTCTGTGATGCCTGTTGTCTTGACACGCGATCGTAGCACGTCCTGGTCGCTAGGGATATAATGTGGCTGGCCGATACGGAGGATAGAGTCAAAGTAACTGGAGGAATAATCAGTAAGTATATACATCATCTTGAGATTTTTTTTCTCTGTCCCTTCTTGTACTACTTACTACCGTGCCGAGTCATTGAGCTGGAATTCATTGGCTCGGTCTACACATTCACGCACAGCGGGGTCGTCCCACAGACTCGCAATCGCTTCCACGAGCTCCTGTCCCAAATAGTCCACTTGCGGTGGCGCCTCCAGAACTAACCGTCGATGAATCTCGTTCTCTGGGTTGCGAAATTGGATGCCAAGCATCTGCATCGCTTCCATGGTTACCCGCATAGATTGGATGGTATTGCTAAAGATAACTTCTTTGAAGCTTTCCCGTTCCTCGGGCGTATACCCGCCGTCGTGGATAAGCTTCATCTGCTTCAAAATTGTCGATTTGCCCGACTCGCCAGCACCTATGTGGGCGGTGTTGTGTCAACGCACATCTGTTCCATCATCTCTCTTTTCAGAGCTCCTCTGATTCTTTTCCTTTTTGCTAACCTAAAAGTAGCATCTTTATCTCCATCTTCATATTGGCCCGATCGCGCTTAATCTGCGCCTCGATTTCCTGGTTCCGTTGCTTTTCTTCCACTCGTTCGGCAGATTGACAGCAGCCCATTTTGATCGTATATATTTCTGATACTGATGATGGTATATTAAGTTCCTAATGTAGTTTTTTTGTGGTTGTTGTTGTGGGTATATCTCTCGAGCAAGCAAGAGAAGAAGAAGAAAAGAGAGAGAGGAAGAAGGAAAAGGTGGGAATGAAAAAAGAGAAAAAAAAGTAAAGTTGCGGATGGAAGCACAAATATCGGTCTCATAATTGATTCTTCGAGCCCAACTGCCGGTTTGGTTATGACTGCCCTGATTGCGGTCAAACAAGTTTCTTCCCTAATTAGAAGGTGGTGCCCCGACGTGCGTGATATAACCATCGCAAAGCAAGCCTTTCTCGCCGTAGTTGCTCCAACGCCATGTTGCGAATCATCTTGATTACTTGGATGGGGTGTACTCGTTGGAAATGAGCCATTTCATCGGATACCATCTGATGTGATTGGGTAATCTGGCTTCCAGTCCGCGCGACTTGCTCAAGAGTCTGTGGAACCACCAAGGTTCAGTCTCCTCGCCATCTCTAATTTATTTTCTCCCTCTCGCTCTCTCATGTCGCCTTTCCATTCTCCCCTAGCTTTCCCAATTCGCTCTTACCTTCACTACCCGGCTCTTGCTTTCTTCAATCTGCCGCCTTTGATCTTGAGTAGAAAAAATTTCATTCCAATTCTTGGCGCGTCTTAAGCCATCCCGCTCTTGCTCTAGCTGAGCTCGAAGGTCTGCAGATTGCTGAAGGAGCCAAAACGGTCGCTGCAATGCCATCTATATAAAATTCATTTGTGTGCGTGAGGGAGTCGTTAAAATCGAAAGAACTATAAGGAATTACACTACCAGTATGCCATCTGTCAGATCTTGTATTCCTTGGAAACCATGCACGAGGTCTTGCCATGGCGATATTCCGTACTATGGAAAGGTGCCGGTGATGAGTCGTAAAAGGAAACCTGGGGGCCCTCGCTCGCTATTATTTTCTCTCTCTCTCTCTTTCTGTATATCCCATACCCCGGTGTCACCTCCAAGAGCGGCACAGACAGCAATCATTCCCAAGGACGCGTCATCACCAAGACATTGCGCTGTTGCCTTATACTTTTGTGCGATATGACACATTTCACGGGACAGACCTGAGCATCGATCGCTGCTGTTATTCCAAAAGCCAACGCCGTCAGATCGCATTAAAATATGCATTACTTGCCTTGTCGACACTGCTCCAATTTACGGCCAGCCTGGACAGCTGCAGAAAAGCTGTCCCTTAATGAAATCACAGAATTTTGCGCAAAAGTGAAAAAATACTCCTCGTCGCCGCTAGAGCCAGCATCCGCTGGATACGCATCGCATATCTTCTCCAAAAGCAGGTTTCTTCTTGCAGATGCATTGCTTTGAATTACATCCATCTATAGCACGAATTTCCATCTTTGAGTTTGTTGTTCAACATTAATACAAATCCGTTGTTTTCACCTTGAGTTCGCTGGAGCGAACAAAAGTTCGTATCAAATCGTGCTCTCCAAGGTTCGGGTGAAATCGTAGACATTCCATAAATTGATTTAAGCAAGTCACTGCTTCTTCCAACAATGCATTCGGTGGCGGTCGTAAATCGACTTGCTCTGGATCAACTAGGTGCCTCAATGTCGGCAAAAAGCTTTCTGGATATTCGTGAAGGATTTCCCTCCGTAGAAACATGAAATCCAACAACCGGCGCTTCACCGTTTGCTGGCCACGACCATCACCCCCCTTCTAGTACTCTTGTCAGTTGTAATATGGATCATATTTCGAAATTTTTTTTACCTTGCTCCAACTTTGAACGATATAAAACACAGAGCTCTTGCCATCTTTGGTAGGTTCGACAGACGCTCGGGTAACTGTCCATAGTGATCTTGATGCTTGCATGTCGCTGGATGAATCCACTCTCGTTCTTTCTAGTGTCACTTCTAAAAATTAATAGCATGGTAATTTGTCATTTTTCTCATTATTAACTCTACAATTGTTTGATTACCATCGAGCAGGGCTAATAGTTCCGGATCTTGTGCAATGTGGGCAGGTCTCTTGCCTTTAGAATTCCGTACATCCACACGCGCATGAAATTCTATTACCAGACTCCGAATAAAATTGAATAGGAATTGACGGTTATCATTTGTAACCTTGACTTTTGATGCTACATGCAAAGGGCTGCTGCCATCGAGATCATCACGGACGTCAACGAGATCCTTGAACCGTTCCAGGAAATGCGACAGATTTTTGGGTTCGATAAACTTCGCATTCAGTGCTGCAACCATTAAATGCAGCACGTTCTGGCCATCCTTGTCGCGTGCACAAAGGCGATCCATTGTAGCAGCTTTGTGAGATAGAAAAGCCTCGACCAAGTCCATTCGGCCTCGTGAAGCCCACGTCAGTAGAGGTGTGCGACCTTGGTTGTCACTATGTCCAGTACCGTACTATCTTGACAGGAATTAAGTTCAACAACTTTGTTGATGATATGAGGGTCCTGGCAGAGATGGAGAAACGTTTCGCCGTGGTTGTCTTGCCAGCTAAGCATGCATGGGTCCACTTTATCCAAAAGCTCTAGCATGAGTTGCTTATCTTTGGATGCTAGGTGCAGGATCCCACGACCGTCATTGTTCCGAGCGTACGGTGAACATCCACGATGCATTAATAAAGGGACAATGTCGTTCAAGCATAATTGAGCTGCTAATAATAGAGCCGTATTCCCGTCATTGTTTCGCACTTCAAGGTCGATATCGTGCTCATCCAAAATCAGCTGTACTGTCTCTTTCGAGTTTGCATATATGGCTTGCATAAGCACTGTTTCACCGCGATCATTTCTATCAAAAAGTTCCATCCTCTCCATCAGATACGACACAATCTGAGATTTCCCTGATGAAGCTGCTGCGTGGAGAGCATTGTTGCCGACTTGGTCTCGCAACATGGCCATTTCCTCCGTAAATAATTCTCGCGTCTGCTCCAAATCACCGTTCCGGATAGCCTGCCAGAATCGTTCATTCCGCTCTGACATGGAAATCAATTGCGTCCGTGCTTCAAAAATGTATTGCAAAGCGCCATCTAGCGTGCTAAGAGCAAATCCGTAGCGACCCATATCCAAATTTCTCTCAAACGTGAATTCCTGCATAATTTACACATTGGTCAGAGATCTTAATGATTGACTATTCACAGAGTCGATTACCTTGATATAAGTGATGTTGGCCATCAAATTGGGTATGTGGGTTTGTATCAGCGTCAATATCAGCATTGAAACTAACGAGTCCATATCGGAACCGGGATCTTGAAGGGCAATTTAATCAGTGATGAATTTACGTATGAATTCAATCGTTCATTTTCTTTACACACCTTTCTCGTTTTGATGCTGGTTTATAGGTAAAGATATCGTGGTAATTGTATCCAGCAGGCAGTCCAGTTTTTCCACAGGTGTTCGAAGGGATCCAATCCTGTGTAAAGTACCTTTTGCTGCTTTCAGCCGAGCTCGAGTGTCACGCATTGTAAGTGTGAGTCCTAGCTGCACTGGATCCAAGGCGCTCATTGACTCTAGAATCTGCGATACTTGCATGTCCATGTCTAGCACCAGCTGCGTGATTTTGAAAAACACCACATCGTACGTTTGCTCCATGATATGGCTAAATAATCATCGTTAAAAACTTTTGATGTTGACATCCACACACATTGCTCCTCAAACCTTTCAAATGCATCATACAATGCTTCCTGCTGTTGAGCATCTTCATTGGCAGCCGTGCTTTCAATAGGCTTCTCTCTTATTACATCTCATACATCCAAGTGCCTCTTTCGATCATTCACTTACAGTATGTTCCAAAAATGCCAACATCAAGGTACGGATTGTTTCAATGCTGTCTTGCGCTAAAATGGTGTCGCAGAACTGCTGCAGCTTTAAATCGAGGTCGGGTTGCAATTGTTCCAATATCATCTCAAGTTGCTTGTTCAATGCTGAATCGGATAAACGTCCTTTCCTTGCAACCTGTTCCTAACGTTTCACAGGTGTTTCAGGCGCCACAGGAACAATGATTCCAGAAGAGAGATCGCGTTTACCTTTGCATTTTTCTGCGCTCTCTCGCGGCGGTCTGCATTGTCCAAAAAAAGCAAGATGTCTGTTATGCAATTTTGTTCATCGTACATTATATCGTCATATGCAACGTTGAATATTTGCTGATCAATTGTAACGAGGTTTTGGCCGATCGCAACATGTTTCCCATTCAAAGTTGTAAGAGTAATTGTGTTTTGGCAGCTGGACTCTTGGTTGACGCTCCTAGAACGCGAACGCAACGACAGGATACTACTGCTTGCAGTTAAAGACGGCTGCACAGCAGCTGATCGCTGTGAACGTGGTGAAAATCGTGAAAGAACCGATGAAGCAGACAAAGACGATCGTGGAACGGCCTGCGTCGCTTTAATGTTCTCTGCGGAAGAGATCACAGGATTGTAAGGAAAGGAAATGACGTGGGAGGCTGGTTATTATGCGTCAGCACGGGCTTCAAGACCTCAAATATCTTGTAAAAATGCCCTTACCTACGTAATCATAGGATGGAGATGATAAACTTCCACAGGTGGCAGAAGGATAATCCTTAGTTTTTCTGGAGTATGTAATCGAGGTTCCTTTAATACATGTTCCAAGAGAGGATGACTGATCATGACGGAAGAAAAGGGCAGATGGCCATCGGTCTCCCATGCTTTTGTTCCCCTTTGCTGGTTTCACAAGCTCGAACCTACTACCCAAAAATGGGTGTATTGGTTATGTATCTAGCATCTTTTTTTTCTGCCCCACAACAAAGCAAGCCAACCTCAATCGCTTCGTTAGCGCTATCCATACAAATCAATTGGAAATTGTCGTTACGGTTTCGGTCCTGAAAACTTTAAAGGATTACAGCCTAGCAACATACTAGCGTTTCACAACTCCAGTTTTTGCATAAATATTTATGGTTGTAGAACTGTATTTGCAGGTCATCAAAACTGTTAAGGTATAGGATATAGTATTTGATCCTTCCCAAATTTACAAAAAGCTTAAAAGTCGCGCTTTCCAGAAACGACTTCATACCACATTTTGAAATCGCAAAGGAACGAATAAATAGGATAACGGAAGGTTGCCGGTTTGCTAACATATACCACGTTAACCAAGCATTATTCACGACGAAATTCTTCGTAATTGTGCCTTCTACATACTTCTTTTCAAACACAAAATGTCCAAACCATGCAAAGCCGTATCCTGGGGCAATTCCAAAAAAAAATTAGTAAATCACATGGTAACAAGTGTGTTCCCGTGGGTTTGCAAATTCACCTTGTATCAAGCCTACAGGAAGAAGTTTCGGCTGCTTCTTTATAATGGCGAGCAGAGCAATGATAAGTGACAAGGTTGTGCCTGATGTTTCAGGCTGCTGTGAGACTCATAGATCGCAGTGATCTCGTGCGATCGTCATACCTATCAAATGAAGTCGACGATTCGTACGATTGCAGTGTTCGCCGAGATAGTAAGGGTAGAAGCTCTCGAGTGTCTTGAAGCCGCCCTCAGGCTCACTGCGCAGCGAATAGTTTGGATTAGCGATAGCTCGACTATTGACCATGATTTCAGATAAGGAAGTGTGATGCAGCGAGGAAAAAGGAAGAGCTCTTAAGTGCCTCTTGAGAAATGTGCTAAAGCATGAATGTTCCACAAAGCTTGGATAAGCAAGAATGGATTAGCAACGCGATTCCCACTGCTTTGATAACATATTCGCTCCACATAGCATAACATCACATGTTTGAATCCTTGTGCGTTCTTGAGATGAAGCCATAATATTCACAAAAGAAGAATGGAAGGAAATAAAATCAAGAATGCCTTGATCCCTAACAATGATAGAGGGTTGACATGGATACGGGGATATGCGCCGGTACCTGAAAGATAAAAAGTGGCTTTCTGTCAGGCAATTTTTTCTTCCTTATCCAATCTGTTTCCCTTCGGGGAGCCATTTCCTTGGCGATCGCCACATCAACGATCGTTGGGGATTGTACGGCAGAGAGAACAATTGTTAAAGAAGGGGTTCTGTTGCGAGTAACCGTTTTTTTGCCGGTGAATCAGCCTCCTTCTTTGAGACAGTACATTCAGTTGAATTGAAAAGAAAAGTAAAGGAATGAATATGTTTTTGCAATGCAACGTGGTAAAAAGAACAAAAAAATGGTTTATTGCAAGGGGTATGAGGATCAGAAACACTCCAACAACAAAATGTGCCTTAATGGTCTTGTAATGGTCCAGCAAAGCGACCATGAGTCTCTGCACGAACGTGCATGTATTCGCGACCACCGAAGCTTTCCCAAAGAAATTCAGTTAGCAGATAGTACAGATTGGAGTTGGCTTGATGATAACGGATGGCATGGTTGTTATCCGAGTAGAACTGAACGCGATAGTTGTGAACATTGGCCATAGTGAGCTTGTCTACGAGCACAGCCGAATGTTGGAAATGGACTTTTGAAAACTAATAAGTATCTATGCAAGAGAATACTCAATTACAAGGAACGTACCGTTATCGTCCCCTGTACCGTGAACAAGCAGGTATTTGGCGTTGTTGAAGCCAGTCATGTTGTTCACAGCACTGTTTGTATATCCATCAGGATTCATTTCAGGTGTGAGCATATATCGCTCAGTATAAATAGAATCTAATGATCAAATTTATGAGATGATTGTTTTTTCTTCGTTCAGAGATGGGATATAGTCAACTTGCCATAGAAACGCCAGTCCGTTACCGGGGCAACAGCCATTCCTGTCGAGAAAACACCATCATTGGACTCTATCACTTTAGTAGTCATATAGCCGCCGTAAGACCATCCCCATATGGCGATACGTGAAGGGTCGACGTAATCAAGAGTCGCCCAGTGCTTTGCAGCGTTGACTTGGTCGATGGTTTCCAATTCTCCTAGACGGCCACGCACACATGTTCTATATTCGCGTCCTCGGAAACCAGTTCCACGTCCATCCACCTTTTGTAGATAAAGCATTCAGGTGAGTTCAAGAAAGCAGGAAGAAGGCAGCTAGAAATACATACAGTCACGACAATGTAGCGCAGTTTGCTTGCAATAAAAGTATGCCAGGAAAGGTCAAATTGATAAGAGACAAGTTGGGATCCAGGCCCGCCATAGACATGGAACAGCACAGGATATTTTTCTGCTGCATTGAAATCGGGTGGCAGCAATTCAACGGCATTCATTTCTGGCAGAGGGGAATATTAACGAAGACTTGCTTACAACCTCGCTCGACCCTTTTGTTTCCAGTACTTACCGACACCACCGCTTTGCACGGTCACCATTCTGGCCCTAGGCAACTCATACTCACTCAAAAGAGCTTTCAAGTTTCGATTGTCCTCGAGGACAGACTCAAAAGTACTGTTGTCCACCTTCTTGACTACTGTTTTCGGGACCTCGGGACCTTCATAGTTGAGAACATAGTACCCAGCTTTTGGAGAAAACGATGCTGTGTAATAAGCATGCTCTTCTGGATCTTCCGGGCATGTAAGACAAACTTTGGTCGAGGCTGGATCGTCATCTTTGAGCGATATGCTATATAAATGGCGTTCTAAAGGCGATCTTTCTGTAGACGCAAAGTGCCTAACAAACCATAATTAAATTACCATTTATTCCAATTTAGTTTGTTCTTACTTACAGCAACTGCCGAACTGGATCCATTACCACTGTTCCTGTGACAACTTCCCATTCGCCGGATGTCAACCAGACAGGGTCTTGCTTTTTATCACCTGCAGTGAAGATCGCTAGATGCAGATAGCCATTTCCATCATCCGCAAGGTCAATGTATCGAATCTGCTTGTTTTTGCTAGAAAGGTAGACGATAGATTGCTGCACTTCGATCCATCCACCATCGGTAGGTTGATATCTCCGTGCGACCTCTACTGTTGATTCGTTTGGTTTGGATTTTATAGTAAGGAGGGATGTCATTTCGTGATCCTGCACGCGATTCATTTGCTTGAAGAGTAAGTGCGTATGCGTCTCTGTTGCCCAAACAACATCAGTAATCAATCGATCGTCATCATCAAAGTCTCTATATTCTGCAATCATCTGAGCAGTCGATTGCGAGGTTGCGTTCTTGGTAACCATGATGGTAGTATCATCCAAAAGCGAGTAAACATGCAAGGAAACCAACGGATTGGGCGCACCCGCCTTTGAAACAATGAATAATTGCTCACAGAACAGTATTCAAAGACGAAGAACATACCTTTGGATACTTGATGCTAACTTCATCTGGATAAGTTGAATTAGACTTTGTGTAGAACGGAACGTGATACTCGGGGACTGCGGTTTCATTGAAGCGTAGATAGGCGATATGCGTAGAATCCGGCGACCACCACAATGTATGGTCCGTGCCGAATACCTCCTCTGTTTTAAGAAATAGCATGTGAGCCTAAATGGAATCTCTGGAAGTGTAAATGCTCATACCTTCATATACCCAATCAGGGACACCATTGAAGATGGTCGCAGAGCCATCAAACGTGATCCTGCGCTCGGTTTCAAGGTCGGTAACATATAAGTCATTGTCCATAACATATGCCTATTGAAAAAGTAAAAAGCCTGTCTTCAATAGAATCCCCCCTATAGATTCACGTACGACTTGGTGTCCTGTAGGACTCCAGACAGCATATGATATCCGCGGTTGACCATACACAGTGGAATTTTCTGTCAATGGAAATAGCGTACGATTTTCAATGTTGTAAATGTAAATATTGGCTCGCACGGAATGACGCCATTGCTGTTAATTTGCGTGAGATAATTGATTGCTCTATCCTCTTAAAGCTTACTACGTACGCTAGAAACATTGGTCCAAAGCATAAGATACTCGGCATCTTGCGATATTTCAAAGGAAGAGACTTCTAGGTAACCTTCGTCTAATTGCTGCATTTCCTTTTTAGAATCAAATTCAAAAATAGAACAGATCCCGTCTTACCAGATAGGATTGTTTAACAAGTGTATCAACAGTTCCCTGCTCGATGGTCTCTAATAAAATATCGCCAGTCAAGGGATCACTGTAGGTAAACACACCGTCGCGTGGATCTGTAACAAGACGCGTTATTGGGAAATGCGTTGATATCAGAGACATTGGGACATACCATTTTTAACCCACTCCAAATACGGCTTTCGAGGCGTGAAGGAACCGTTGTATAGATCATCAAAGTCTATATGCTTTGCACTAGTCGCTTCTTCAGGCCCATGGACTTTTTAAATGTGGTCAGTAAAAGCTGCATATATGCATTTGCTAGCCATTTGCAAAGTACCTTGGCCAAGGCCGCTTATAACAAAAGTCCAAATGATCCATCCCAAAAGCAAAATACCGAGAAATACAATGCAAATCCATCTAGAGTTCTTTCGACCATTCTTTTTTTTTCTTTCCATGTAAATATCTTGTAGTAAGAGAGAACTCGCAATGCAAAAAGTTACATACTTTTCCTGTTGAGATACCATCGTCATTATCGTTTCCATTTTCAAGGTCGTCGTGAAAGAGTCGTTGTTGGGCCTCGTCTCGTCCGTCTTCACGGTAAAGTGTATGACCATGTACGAGATCGTCATCGTCTGTAGAATATACTTTGTCTTGTGCGCTCATATTGCTACTAAGACTACTCTCGTCGTCACTGCCAGTTTCCAGGGACGTAACAGAACGCAGGTTGTTTCGTGCGTCTAACGTCGCAAGAAAATATTCAATGTCGCGAACTTCTGCCAATTCAGTAGCATCAGGTGAGGAGGGGTTATTATTTGCGATTGGTAAGTGTCTAGAGATCCATGAAAACACGGGCATTAATCTTACAGAGAGCAGTGGGTCTGCGCTTCGACGCTGAAATAGGGTGAAAAGAAAAGACGAAATAATGTGATAAAAATTAAGCTCGGCTAATCTTGACTTGTATGCAGCTAGTATACCGTCTGACGTCTTGCTCAATAGTAAAAGTTTCGACCTCTAGGTTATTTTCTCTTTTCTCAGGAGAAAGGAAATGGAACAATCACACAACTGTGCTCAGCGTACCTTCATGCTCTCCTATTCCTCTGTGCTGTAAAATAGTTACCAACGACACGACGTCTGCAATGGCTTTATCCATCCCTACTATGGTGATTGTCTCGAATGCCTTTAGACAGCGGCTGATCTATTCGTTTGCTACTGTTTAGAAAAAAGGTGTCCTCTTTGGCAACTGTTGCGTAGTGACAGGATATAATTACCCATTCAATGTATCGTTCATATCCATGCACAAGCTTTCCCCTTGCTCGACCATCATCCCCTACTGCAGACATTTCACGCATATCTGGCCGCATTCGGAATACCGGATCTATAGCTTCTTCTATCGTGATGAATTTGACAGGTTGATCAAATGGTTGTGTCGTAGAAGCAGATGCAAGACTATTTTGTTGTGCACTTTCTCTGCGTCCAGTTGCTCGTCTACTGCTACCACCAGTGCTGGACGGTGCATTTTTCCTGCTTTTCCCTTGCTGTTTTTTCTTGCCATGGCTCGTCTTTGGTGACGATTGTGAATGAGACTCGGATGGTTGAGACGATGCAAGATTCTGATCTGCTTTCGACTGTTGCTGTGTACATTGCTTTTTCTTGTCTTTGTGCTTCTCTTCTTTTGAAGATCTCTGAGGAATCGTCTTTGGAGGATCTGAAGGTCGGAACTCAGTAGCGTTTGGGTTGAGCATGTCGAGATGTGCAAAGAGGTTGCTATGCAGAGAGCTTATCTGCTTTCGGACAGAAAACTTGCAAGCGCATTGATTAGAGTGATCTTTTTTTGATGTGAGACTTAAAAATCTACCTTTTTTACTGATTCATGGTTTCCAAATAACCTTTGTGCTCAAAAGTATGTTTTAATTAGAATGATCTTTTCAAGGTTGTAATGTTGCTAATAAAATTACAGTTATTTGTAATGCTAGTAGATTCCTGGGATAATTCGGTATTTGACTTTGGAACAGTAGCGTTCCCAATCTTTGCCATATTTCTTTCTGCATTTCTCGTCATCACGACGTTCCCGATGCACCAAAAGAATGGCAAAATAAATGCAGTAAAAGTATGGAATAATAGATCCAAAGCCACATGGCAGACACCAAGCAACAGACATGAGCCAATCACCTAGATAGTTGATATGACGCGCCTTGCCACACCATCCAGAGATTAGCAAATGAGTGCCAGCGCTGGTCTCAATGTACTCGAGATCTAATAGTAGGATTTCTCTTTTAACGTATTGTTCAAGATAATGAAGAGGATCGATCATATTATACGATTATTTACCTCGGACACTGGGATCAGTAGGATTCTTTCGGAATGTGTCTTTTTGGCTGTTGGCTGAACGGAAAATGTAGTAGCCGAGAAATTGCAATGCCACAATACCGGCGAGTTGGAAAAAATTGAGATCGAGAGGGAAATCGGCCAGATAGCGAGCCTGCAATCCGTACATGATAGGAACCCACGACAAGTTTCCAAATGCAAGCATGAATCCAAATCCGTCTATTTTGTTTGAAAACGGTTATAAGGTTATTCGAAAATTGATGTTTATATCGTTACTCACCTGTTGTAATATCCATCGTCGAAAGGATGGAGACCTTCCCATTGTATCAACTCAATATCTCTATCTGCAAACCAGCAAAAAAAATGTGCTTACCTCATTATATAGTGCGTCAAGAATATACCAGGCCTGGAAAAATTGGACAAGGATCATGCTGTTTGTAACACGGCCCAATTTTACATATTGCTTAATGGCCATACAGATGTTCAGGACCAGCCAGCCAAGCAGACCAGGTCTCAACTCTGTAAAGAACTTGATATCGAATTCTCCAATGCGCGGATTGAGCTCACGGCCAATCATAAACTAATGAATCCCGTTATCAAAAACTGATCCAAAGTAAGCAAACTAGAGTGCTTTTTTGCATTTACATCGTAGATAGGGTTGCCAGTGTTGCCACCAAGAGCCAATAAGCGCGGGCCTCCAACGAAACTACCAATGTAAACAGCCAATGACACAAGGAAAGCCACAATGATGGTAGATGCAGCGATGTGTGCATAGTTGTCATAAACCCAAAGAGGAGCCCGGAAGCCTTGACCCTTGTTACTCATCATTGTTATCATGAGCACTGTCAGTGCGGCAGACAATGCTGAAATAAATAAAAGAACCTTTTAGTTCAACTGTCATTCTGTGCATAAATCCGTATCTTTTATTGGCTTACCGTTTACCTTGTACTTTAGGCGAGTTCCATCACGGAGAGGCAAACCTTCTACCACTTCTCCAGGCATGGCTGTAGAGAAAGTAACGAGTTGAGCCAAAAATCCAAAATAGAAGAGCAGAGTCGATGGGTTCCAGTTCAGGATAGCTGAGTAAACATCTGATAACGAGACTTGACCGTCCATGAGTCTTTGGCTGAATTCATAGAGTCGATGGAAAGGATCGTATCCATTCTCGTCGCAGCCATATGCAAAGAGCAATACGAGCACCGGCAGAAAAACGATCATGGCTAATGCACCGATTGGTCCGCCAAATCTGTCAATATTTGCCATAATAATATTCAATACACATTATCCAAATGGTATCGTACAGTCTGAAAACGGTCATACTCATAGTGTTCGGTCTTTGGGTTCAGTCGTGCCCAGTCGACGTTTTTAGGCGCGGAACTTGCAGAGGCGGCGTTTCTGGAACCGTTGCTAGCTGATTCCTTTGACGATTTTGCCTCTTCATTTTTACTCTTATTCTGTGTCTGACTACGAGTCATAGGTCGTGTCGATCGCTCGGAACTAATTTGCGATTGAGGCTTTCTTCTCGCCATGTTGGAAAAAGAAAAGAAAGGAAGGACAGATACAGTTGTCCGTGGAGTCACTTGGATACACAAAGCTTAAAGAAATAAAACTCAGTCGCGGTTACCATGACAGCATCATTAGACATCCAAACAGACCAATACTCTTTTCTAGCAAACGAAAGCGATGCATGCATAGTCTTTATTTACAGTTCGTGGGCCTTGCGAAAGTTCTCGCCTGCATAGATGGCATTAGGACCCAATTCTTCTTCAATACGGAGCAACTGGTTCAATTTGGCCAAACGTTCAGATCGGCAAGGTGCTCCGGTCTTGATCTGGCCTGTACGCAAACCGACGACGAGGTCAGCAATGGTCGTATCTTCAGTTTCTCCAGAACGGTGGGAAACCATAACACCCCAGCCAGCAGCTTGAGAATCAAGAGCAGCCTGGATACTCTCTGTGACGCTACCGATCTGGTTAACCTTGAGCAGCAAGGCGTTGCAAGCCTTCTTTTCGATAGCTGTGGCGATGCGCTTGGGGTTCGTAACGGTCAAATCATCACCGACAAGCTGGAAGTTGGAAGTGCTCAAAAGATGACTCCAGTTATCCCAGTCATCCTGGTCGAACGCGTCTTCAATGGAAACAACTGTGATTCAAGGTAATATCGAGTCAATCCCTCCGATACTTCCCGGCTCCGAACACCTCCGATGGAAAGTAGCACTACTTACTAGGATACTTTTCGGCAAATGACTTGTACAATTGAGATAGCTGTTCGCCGGTGATGTAGTCTGCAGGGTTGGAGTTCGGGTTCTTGAAATCAAGGTCGTACTTGCCCTCTTTGTAGAATTCAGAGGCAGCGCAGTCCATGGCGATCTTGACCTTGCCAGCGTAGCCAGCCTTCTCGATGGCAGTAACCAAAAGTTCGAGACCTTCTTGGTTATCCTGAATGTTGGGTGCGAAACCGCCTTCATCACCAACATTGGTGGCATCCTGACCGTATTTTGCCTTGATAACACTCTTGAGGGTATGATAGACTTCAGTACCGATCTTCATTGCTTCAGTGAAAGAGCTAGCACCGGTCGGCATGATCATGAATTCTTGCATAGCGAGCTTGTTGCCAGCGTGAGATCCACCATTGATAACGTTGAAAGCAGGGACGGGCAGGACGAAGGGCTTCTTGGAACCGGCCAGATCAGCAAAGTGGACATAGAGAGGAACGCCCTTTTCGCCAGCACCAGCCTTGGCAACTGCAAGAGAAACACCGAGAATCGCGTTGGCACCAAGCTTGCTCTTGTTTGGAGTACCGTCCAGCTCAAGCAAAAAGGCATCCACAGCTTTTTGGTCAACAACGTTCAATTTGGACTCTACCAAGGCTGGGCCAATGACCTTGTTGACGTTCTCGACAGCTTTCAAGACACCTAGAATTCAAAAAAAAGGTCAAACATATAAATCATTCAATGCGTCTTTATAGTTTCGAATTCGTTGTAGGCACACGTACCTTTGCCAACGTAGTCTTCCTTGATCTTGTCACGGAGCTCAAGGGCTTCATGAATACCAGTGGAGGCACCAGACGGGACAGCAGCGCGGAAGATACCCTTGGCAGTAGTGACCTCAACTTCTACGGTGGGGTTGCCACGGGAATCGAAGATCTGACGAGCATGGACTTTGGAGACAGACATATTTTCTTTGAGAAGGACCTAGCCGATGGATTATACCCTGCCCGCATGACGTGTATGCGTATTTATATATTACGCGAGGACTTAACTTTCCGCTAAACGATTTTCAGCTGAAAGCGCATGAAAATTTCTTTATGACTCCTGGAGACCGCCGATACAAGACGTCAACAGGGTCTGTGCGTGTTCCCCCCACCCCCAACTTCACTTTTCCTTTTTGCGCATGTCATGAACAAGAAGAGCAAATTCGGACTCATCCGGCGGTTACCACGGTCAGCACCGGGAACATGTGTGAGTTGTATTTGTAGTTTACATGATGTTTAAAAATGATCGATGCTGCTATCAATTTCTACAAGATCTTCCATAATCCTGGGAA
Source organism: Rhizomucor miehei CAU432 (assembly GCA_000611695.1). NCBI lineage: Eukaryota > Fungi > Mucoromycota > Mucoromycetes > Mucorales > Lichtheimiaceae > Rhizomucor > Rhizomucor miehei. The sequence continues at coordinate 463,604 of KK100131.1, read as the reverse complement.
CGGTGGTACCGATCTGCTTGGTCATTTCTCGTTGACGATTAATTGATAGCCCCGCAAAATGAAATATTAAGTCGCCATCCAGCACTGCTTTGGTGCGGTTAGAAGACATTCGTTGTTTAGGACCCTTCATCAGTCTTCAAGTAGCAATGTATAAGTAACTCAAACATTGGCACTTCGTAAATGTCTTCTCTCCTCTTACCTGTATGCACGTGGGTTGAGACCAGCAACGTGCTGTAAACCATTTACGAGCTGGCCATACAGCGTGTTTAATCGCTTGAAGGTCTTTTCGGGTATCGGTGATACAATGGAGATGCTACCTGCAAATGTGGCTGGATAAAAAGGTTAACATACAAATCATATTGGCAAATATCCTGTTGCCCCTTACCGCAAATGCAAAAATGCCTTCGGCTATACTCTATACCGCTGCTCTTGTGGATAATCTGCGGCAGACGAACCATGCTCCTGACCTGGCTACCAACGTGGAAGTCTCCTCGCCGCAATAGTTTTTGACCAGCAAATGATTGTAAATCTTTTTTGGCACAGTATTAGGATATTGTTTCAATAGTTGTTACAAAGCTAATAACTTACTGAACGGAGCATACTGGAAAATATCTAGATTATCATCTGTATCGCCAACAAGCAAATACAAAGACTTGTCGTCAATGATGAAATCGACACTGCTCACTTCAAACGACTGATAATCTTTTCCAAGCAATGCCAACTTGGCAGGCTCAAGCTATATTACATGTTAGGTCCGCCGATTCCGCGCGTTTGCTTGTTCCTTAATACTTGCCTGAAATCCGAGAAACCAGACTGATTTTTGAGCATCGCCGAGTACAATAAAGTTTTTGATAGAGGCGATGCTCGTTACATAAATCTGGACATCGATAAATGCAACGCCGACGAGACTTTCGTTATCTTCAAAGCTCCAAATAATGACCTACGTCGACTCTTAGAATCTTTTCTTTTCTGCATTTCTGCCTATGCTCAACACGCTTTACCTTGGATCCAATGCAAGAAACTAGATGACCAGTGACATCGCACACTGCAGACACTGCGCCTTTTACTTCCTCCGTGTGAAGCTGCTTGTACTTGTGATTTGTTTGTGGGTTGTCTGGTTCCGGAACAACTTCAATGATATCGAATACATGTATCTAACAATGCTTGTGTCAGCAAAAGAAGGATCTGCCAAACAGTTCTCTTTTGTAAGATATTACCGATCCACGCATGGCAGTATCCTCACCACGTAAGAAGCCTGTTCCAACGGATATAAAGTGCTTTTTCCCGGAACTCGTCTGCTTGCTCTCTAAAAGTGAGCAATGTAAAGAGAGCCCCTGCTCATACTCTTGAAAATCGTAAGTATCGACAATCTCCCACGTCACTGGCGATATCATGATGAGCGAGAAACTTTCCACCACTGGCAAGAATTCGCCTTTGTTCCTGCTCGATTCATCTCGACCGTCGATAGGGTTGCCGTCGTCGTTTCGCAGGAGAACAGGTTTTGGATACGAGACCAATGCTGAGTACACTTTCATTGTTGGATGATACACGATTTTGTGAGCTGTCTTGCCCAATGGTACTTTTCGCATGATCCAGTCCATATCGTATGTAATGCAATCAGTTGGTAATCTGGATAAACATAACCGTGCCTTTGCAAAAGGTTTTAGTAGGTCACTCTCGGGCTAACATTCCAGAGACCAGAATCGCTTTACACTTACGCTGGAATCCACTGTGATGAAACCGTGGTTGCAGTTGATATTATGAAATTGGGTGAATCCTACGATGCTGTGTTTTCCGGGCTTCATTGGATGGACCCGTACGAAGCTTTTGCACGAGCAAATAAGCCAGGCAGGTTGTGGGCCAGCCATGAAAACTCCTGTATATCCTGCTACGTTTTGGAAAGGTATCAACAGCCGTTGCTGACGTTGGCGCATCTTCTCCGTTGAGTGTGATTCCTCGGTCGTATTTCCGGACCGTGATACATATTCGTGGTGTAATCTTGAAAAACGCAGCGCTAGACGATTCTCATGAACCTCTTGTGCATGATAGTCTGATAGATCCTCGTCGGCGTCGTGATGATCGTTTGCAGGGTCGGGTAAAAATGTGAATGCTTTGTAAATAATGATATCGTTCGTATTTGTGCGAACCTAGCGGAACAACTTAATTGTAAAGCTCTTCCTGAACTTGTAGTCTGGTACTTACAATCAAATGGGGATGTTTTGTTTCTCGGCCAATATTTGCCAACAAAATTTCCTGGATAGGCTCATCGTCGATAATATCTTCAGCAAATTGCTGAGCCGAAGCTGATGTGGGTACTCTCGATAAAGCTGATGCATCGGCGGGTCTATCGATTACGAGACCTCGAAGCATATTAAACTGCGGCATTGAAAAACATTCTTTCAAGTCTGGAAGACTATATATCTGAAGAAGCTATTAGTAAAGCCCGGCTTTCAAGAAAATAAGCTTTTACTTACTCGCAGAACTCGGTCGTTTCCATATATCAGACACCAATACGTTTTCTTGGTGACGGTAGTCATATTGCCTTTTATGCTCACATTGATTTCATCCACTTCTCCTTGAGTATCTGGTTCCTCCATCTGGTCCTCCGTTAGCGTCTTTGATTCTCCATATAAATCTTCGTCGTCGTCGTCGTCTTCATCAAAGGCTGACTTGCCCGCTGCTTCAAAGGGATTGCTTTTGTTCGCAGCATGGTTAAAGTTGCTAACATCGTCCGGCTCATCCTGGTCGCCGTATAAATCCATATCGATCTCGTCAAATTCGCTAATACTAGCACGTTTCGAGTACGGTTTCTTTGGTGCAGTAGCTTCTGAAAGCAATTCATCTTCTGCTTTCCGTTTCTTTTCAGAAACTCTCTGTTGGCGTTGTCTTTTTGACTCTTGCTCTGCACGTTTCTCTGAAATACGAGAGAAGATGCCAGATGTGTCAATGAATATGCTTGCCATGGAAACATTTTTGCTCTACAGTCCATGTTGGAATACTGCTGGATCGAAACATGTAGTATCATGTAGCGCACGCTCACTTACATTGACATGTGAAGGAAGAGGTGTAGAGGCTAACTGTCGAGTTGTCGGATCCACCTTCAGAACAGTGATGCTTGAATTATCCATTCTGAGCAATACATAGGGATCCTGGATACACGCATCCACAATAATTGATTGCTTTAGGTTGATCGTTTGTGACAGCTTGCCGCTTGGTGATAACAATAGAACCGCGTTTGCTTGAATTTGTACGATTTTCGTATGATTCAAGACTGTGCCAACTGCGACCGTTGGTCCGGCCGTGTAAAAGTCTGTGTGCTCTAGTTCTTGTAGCTCTTCGCCAGTTGCTAAGATCTATATGAAAGCAAGAAACTAATTAAAAAAACGCGTGCATTGCCTCATTTCATAAGATAGTCTTACCAAAGTTTGCGTCGATTTACTTATAAATAATAATTTATCGTACATTTCGAAGAATGTCTCATCTTCTTCGCTGTTAGCCTCCCAGCCACTGGCGCCAGAGCCGATCCTAACGCCTTCAAAGTACTGCTCCTTGCAACATTTGATGGACCAAACGCTTTCGCTACCGGGTTGTTCGAAGGAGAATGTCGTTTCTGGTCGAGCATGTCGCTGAAACACACACAACCCTCCATTTTTATCGTGTCCAGAGCAAGTAACCAATTCCAAGTCTGCTGTATTTTGTGCCGATACCTGCTCGTCTTCCGCTTGGCCAATTGCCATATCCAATATCGGTCCAGTGTTCAGCAAAACATCACAGACGCGAAAGGCCATTCCAGCTGTATCTGCTAACTTGGCAGAGTTTGTATTACGCCACTTGATCAGTAGCGAATCGCCAACTCGACTGCCTAAAAAGAAATACTCTCCGTCCTTGACGCTGGTGACGCATGTCGGCACAAGTGCAAGCGGTATTTTGGGATTTGGAGCATGGCTTCGTTTACTTTTCCTTGTCGACGTCGCTTTGCTTGGCCAGTCGATCTTTGTCAACTCCATTCCAACTACTTTGCTGCCATCCAGTGTGGGCTTCACAACCACCCATTCTCCTGTTTGTAAAAATAAAAGACACAGGCCACCAACCACCGTCATGGCTCGCGCTCCATCCAACGATAAACCCATTTGTGTGATTTCGTCGTTGTATATCATTCCCGAAAAGTCGGTTGCTGCTTTGCAATATCCATTGACAGCCACCCCCACACCTGGGGAGCCTTGAGACACGTGAAGTATGGAGTTGGCGGCGATGATTAACAGGCCGTTGACTGGTCTGGGCATAGCGACGAGTTTATGACAATCGTAAGGTAGGTTGTCGAGTGAATAGATGATTGGGTATATTCTCGCTGACAAATCCAAAGAGATCACGACGACAGATACGGTGTCCTTGCTGCTAGCAAGCCGCCTAATTATGCCATGTTAAATGATACTGGGATACCATGCCACAATCGTATCCTACCCAGTCCATGTCTGAGTCGTTTGAAAAAGGATAGCTAATGTGGGCTCATAATATCCTTCCAAAAACGACATGTCGATCACATTTTTAATCCTCCTGTCGATGGACTCCAAATCAACAACAAAACTCGGAGAGTAGGGCCATTTACTGCAAATTAGCTGGTCTCAGCAACTTCTTCTATGTATGCAGTCACGATAATTGTCGACTTACTGTCGATTTTCGTCTCCTCCATAATCCTTTCCCATGCTTTCTGATTGTTTAAAAGGTAAGACAGCCAACTTGTCACCGTAGAAGTTGAAAACAGCGCATCGCTGCTGTGGATCGATGTGAATATCTGGTGCGTACGGGTTCGCTAGGAACTCTTTCTGAAAGAAGAGCAGCAATTGAATAAAATTATCCAAACTTTCTTTTTCAAATGCTGATGACTCTACCTTTAGTTCGTCTCTCTCGTAATAATGAATTGAAACTGTCACAATATTGTTGGTGGATGGCGACCATTCCAAAAGAGACATCTATCCCTGTTCGTTAGATATTAAAGTCCTTTCCTCTTCTTTCAGCCATAAAACTTTTTTGTACCTTCGCATCATTGAATCCTAGTAGTATGCTATCGCAGCCTTGCTTTCCCCGTGGAGAACATGTACGAATAACTCCCATTGTCGCGACATTTCCATTTAATTTGTACTGAGCAACGAGTTCGAGTCGTCCTGAGTTTGTTCCCAATATATTTTTTTCCAATGGTCGAAGCTTTGGATACACCAGAGCCTGCATACAAGCCGTAAGCAGCTGGTCTACCGAGAGAAGGCGCGAGTGAAGACAAAAGACTCACTTGCTCGTCCTGACCATGAAATCGTTCTTGCGCTTCCGTGTCGTCTTCCTCCACCTCTCCTGTCTCCTCTCCGTCTGCTTCGATAAACCCGTTAGTTGCATCGTGCATGAATCCGTCTACGGAGGGCGTGAATTCTACAAAGTCATAGACTTGTAGCAGGGAAGATTTCGCGACAATGAGATTGATCTTGTCTGGTGAAGTAAAATGAGCGCGTTTGACGTGCTCCACTGCTTGCGGCGGAAACAGCTCCTTGTAGATCGTGTATGCTGACATTACTCTCTACTCGTTCCGCTCTCGTGAAGCCGTAACGCTGATTTGGTATCGACTTAACAGGCCGTTCGAAAGATCGTCTCGCCCGGAGGGAGAATTAAGAAGGAAACACCTGAGGAGTTGTATTGTGAGTCCGCTAGCTTTTCTGTATCTTTGTGTTGTAATATTCGCTTCCTCGCAATTCACGAGAGAACGAAAAGTGTCTAATGTCATTGACGTTATATCATCAGAAACTACATTCTCAAAATGTAGATACAACTTCATACTCGTTGACTATCGCACGAATGTTAACTCTGTCAGCTTGTTGTGGCCGGTACTGTCAAGGAAGTGCGGAGACAACCTTAAAGATACAGAAAAGCTAGCACCAGGAAATATCCAACGATCGATCTACGCCGTAGTTTTTAGGTCGCCTTCATTTTGAATCTTTTCTCCTCTATTTAGCAATAACCTGATCCAAGATTTCTCGTGCTAGAGGTGACATATATGGTCAATCAGATTGCAGTCGCTACTGTACGCAAGTCCTCCTTTGAGTCTACAAAGCAGCACATCATTGCTCCTAGCCCAGATTTTCCGGATTTTCTGAATCGTTCCCCCAAACTCCAGAGAGGATATAGGGTTTAGACAGTCTTCGACAGCCAAGGTAGAGAAAAGATGCGGATAGAGAATTCGAGTGAACCC
>KK100131.1:439870-456579 GCA_000611695.1 Rhizomucor miehei CAU432 | reverse complement strand
TTTCCTTAACATTTGTTCCAATTTTATTCATTACCAAAAATGTACTCTTCTATTCACTTGACACAATAAGGACGGCGGGTAATTTGTAATGAATGTGTGTATTTTCGGTAATACTTTATCGTTCTGTTGTTCTGAAACCGATTTTATTGGACACGACACAGATGACGAGAGAGCTTCTACTCTGCAGGGAGCACCATTTCATTGTTTTGCATCAGCGAATATTGATGGAGGAAGCACAGCATACTGCATGTTCCAAAAATTCTCGGGCAGTTTTATCTATACTGGTGTCTCGGTCGAGCTCACGAAGCGCAGTGCCTGTTCGTAAAGAAAGAAGAGAGAAGCTATCAAATGTAAACCAAAGCATAGACCTCTTGATGGCACTTATAGCTTGGGTTCTAACCAGAGAGATTTCATCTGCATTTTTGACCATTTCTTGAGCGTACTAGACGATACTATCTGCGGTTGAAGAACCACTGCACCTTCTGATTGGCAGCTTGCTTGAAACCTTGCTTGAGCCAATGGAGCAACGATTCCTTGACAAAGATATCTATGGAGTTCAGAAGGATATCCTTTTTGAGTTGGATAGCTAGCAAAGTATCATCAATCACCATGTGAAATAATTCATGTACTTGGCACTAACCTTTGTGGTGATGCCTGTCATGGGCAATGCGGTAAATGCTTTCTATACTTAAGGGTTCCAGAACAGCCCAAGCCAAAATCCCATTGAGAATGATTAGGACCATTGGGTCCCTCGAGAGAGATAGAGAGAGAGACTAAAGCAAGAGTTAAATGTGAATTATTGAAGAAGACTCTAAATTATCATAGATCATTACCATTGATTTTGCATCGGAACAGCATCTGAGGTGACTATCAAAGACTGTGTGAGGAAGCACCGCGCACCGCGTACTCGAGATAGATGCTCGAGATTCTATCTTTGCTGATGTTGTCGCCGAGCTCATGAAGCCCGATGTCTATTTGCGAAAAAGAGGGAAGTTATTAAATGTAAGCCAAAACATTGACATCTTGCTAGTACCTACAGCTTTGGTTCTCATCCGAGAGTTCTCGCCTGGCATTCTCAATTTTATTTCGAGGATACCGGACGATACTCTCTGTGGGCATTGTGCAGCTACCAAACTACCATTTAGTCATCAGGTGCATAGAATAATCCACGTGCTTGCTCCTTACCTCTGAGGATATTCGCATGACCAGCAGTATGCCCAGAAGTTAGAAACCGCCAGGCCGAGACCATTGGAGGCATTTAGGACTTCTTGGTTCCCTTCCAGGGCGCTAGTTACAAGAAAGAATGTCAAAGATTACAGGGAATGCCACATTATCATATCACGTGCCATTTCTGGAGAAAGATGAAAAGAACGAGGGTCCAGATATTGGATTGCTTGCAGACGGGAACACATAGCATTTGAGATATCTTCTTGAAAGTAACAGCCTGTAACATTCAATTTAGCATGATTTCATTTACCCACAACGTATCTTATTGATTGGTGAAAGCGCATATAGGAAGAAGGCTACCTGAATACCATGAGGTCTTGATCGAATGGATATCTTGACTCGGAGAAGGCTACTTCAATCCAACTTTAAGCGATGCAGGCTTTGATGCACTTTCAATCGCGAAGTCTTACTTTTTTTCGATTGGACATGGTTCTTTACGAGCAAAGAGAAGGAGAGTATCTTGACACTGGCGGAGCATTATTTACAGTGCAAAACCACTGTGCGTAACTTTATTAATGCCAAGAAAAAAAAGATGGAACGAGGAAGAGAAAGCCTCGAAAATCGCTCGCTCTGGAATCAATTCATATGGTGCAGCCATGTGAAACGAAAGCCCTTGGCATGGTATAATGTTTTAGCGTTTTGCTCATCATTTCTTTCAAAAAGACACAACGGACTATTCCAAACCATAGTTCGCAAGAAAGAGAAAGAAAAAGCTTTAGGAATTTAAATTGAATGGTTATGAAAGGATATTAGGAAGGAGAATGAATGAATGATTACAATAGCCTTAGAAATAGCGTCCCCGCAGTGGCAGTTGATGCTTGCAACGAAGGATCCCTTTACATCAGAAACGAAATATTTGTCGCATGCGTTATTTCACCTGGATATCTATCTCAATCACTTGTAGCAAAGAGAATCAACACAACAAAAGAAGAATATTTCTGATTACTGGAACTTGTCCCTTTATTCATTATTTATAGATGTAGTCATCCTCTATCTATAAGGAAGCTACTTGCCTGAACAAGCGAGTACTTCCTGATTATGCCAAATGAACCTCTTTTCTTCTCCGTCCTTGCCGGTTTGACGTGGATACGATTTTTTTTTTGATTCCGGAGAAATTTGACGCGTGTGGTGCTTGAGCCTGTGTGTGGGGTAGTAGAGAAGGAAAAGAGGAATAGTGATGTGAGATACAGAAGAAGACAGAGATAAGGAGGAGTTAACAACGATAGGTAAGTCTAAGTACCATCCACTAAGTGAATAGCAGTACAAATCAGAGAGAGAAACGACGACCGATCACTCGATAGTCAACAGGCTCTTGAAGAAATTGGGTCAAGTGTATGCTGTTATAAGTCTGGTACCAAGCCCACTGTCAGTCAGGAACAGTAATCCGCCACCAAGGCTACACCACCCCAAGTGAGTAGAATGGGAGAAAAAGGATCTTGTTTATTCTTGAGGATGTTGCGACTTACCTGTGGTAACCACCGAGGTGGTACAAGATGAGTTACCATGACCTATTGCTAAGGAGTGGAGGGAATTGGTTGTAGACGAACGGATATACATAGTGAGTTTCTAGCTGATGGTGACAGTCTTAAGTGGTACATTTCTGGTCTGGTGACAGGAAGGTATACACTTATATTGAATGGCTGATGGAGGTATAGGGAGGCCGGAAAGGTACGCAACAATGCCAAATTTTGATGCAGCTTGTTTTATAGGGGATATTTGACAAGAAGTAGCCTTCCTAAACCATGTACGGACGCACAAAGCTAAGATATTCGTGGGTTGCATTCGACCAAATGTAAAGTTCGTATGAGGAAAATAACAATAGGCTGATACTACGTACAGTGATCACTTTCTATGAGTTTCATACAAAGCTAGCAGGATACTCAAAATTTGATGCTGACCTGTTTTTTTCAGCATCCACAAATAAACCTATCTAATGCAACTTTTTGTTCAAGGTCCTCAAAATTCAATTAGTGGTTTCCCAAAATAAGCCCCCGAGCGAAGCGAGGAGAAAGGCCTTGTATTCCACAAAGCGATGCAAGGATAGCTCTTACACGTTAAGAAAATGTAAGAGATTTAGAATGATATTTAAAAGGCTATACATTTAGCATGTACACTCGAGAGAATGTGATTCCCTCGCGATAATACAAAAGGGCGGGATGTACAGAAAAGAATAAAAAACAGCAAGACATATATAGTTTGCTGTACTAGAAAAAAAAGAGGGACGTATAGACATCTATATACACATTAACAATGTAGGATCGCAGCCTCATGGCTTGGATTTGCCTGCATCATTGTCTGGAACTTGTTTCCCATCATTTTGTACATTTTCCGCCTCGGCGTTGTCAGTCTTGGTTCCTTCAGATTCGTTCACAAGAGGCAAGAGCTTTTCTACCTCTGAAAATACTCTCGTTAAGAAATCCGGAAGGAGTAGTGCCTGATGATACTTTTGTAGAACTTACTCAATAAAAGGTGCCGGCCATAAGTATATCTCTTCAAAGATTGCATGTGCGGTTTGATTTTGTTGACAAGCATCGTACGCTGTGCGTCATCCACAACGTCTAGCATCTTTTGGACGACATAGTTGGCATACTGATCCTTCATCATCGTGACTAGTGGACAAGATCTAATCAATGCTGTTAGTTTACCTTTCAGTTAGATACTTTACAAATAGAAAATGAATTACCCGTCAGGACGATCTTGCAAGACTTCTTCTATCAGTGCTTGGCGATCCTCTTTTGTGCCGCAATCTACGCATTTTTCGACAACGTTGCTGGCAAATTTGTGCTTGCTAAGCTGCAAAAGCTGTCCACGGATCTTGCTGATAATGGCTGCCTTATCGGCAGGCTTGCCACGTTCTAGTATATGCTGAATGACATAGTTGCCATATTGGTCTTGAATCAACTGGCTAGTGCAACGATCAAGTTCATCGAGCAATGGTCCCTGCAACATCTTGTCAGCTACCAACCGTATTTTAAATCAGGATAAAGTGCATACCGTTTGTTCTTCGGTGCAATGTTCAAACATGCGCTGGATAACACGACAGCCGTACGGGTGCGTAGCGAGATTGTACACTTGGCCATGGAAGCCATCTATAATAAACTGAATGTACTTGGCAGGTACACGCTCAATTGCCTTTGTAATTTTTTCCCAAGTCAATATGAGCCCGGATTAGCAAAATGCAAAAAGGGAAAAAACTTTACTTTTTGAATAACATGGTTTCCATTCTGATCCTTGATGCACTTTAGCACGCAGCCATCAAGTTCACGGACAAGTCGCGCTTGTTGTTCAGTCAACACATGCTCCAAAGCCTAGAATTTTAACATTAAATATGCCACCATTTCTTCTTGCATCTTACGGAGCAGCGATGATTACCTTTTGCACAACACGGCAGCCATACATTTGCAAAGACAGCGAAACAACGTGTCCTTCCATCTGTTTGGCAAGGACAGTCTTTTGAGCTTGGTTACCATGCTCGAAAAATTTTTGCAGCACATAGTTTCCAAAAACGTCGGTCATGAGTTGCAGAGCGTTTGGTAGGACTTCTTCAAAGACCATTTGCTTTTCTTCGCTGTTGGCAGTCTCCAATTTTTGTTGAATGAAACGGGATCCATGCTGGTCGCCGCTAAATTCTACAATGTGGCCCGCAATATCCTGGCAGAAATTTCTAACTTTAGTACTTGATCTGTAGAAACGAGCAGTCTTCTTTACCTTTAGCTCATATTTCTTGCTTTTTGAGTTTCTAAATTCCTCCAAAAGCGGGCTACGGATGCTTAAAGCCATCTCCTGAGGAGTTTGGTGAGCACGGAAAGGATCGTGTCCTCCTCGTGACCGACCCATGCCATGCTGACCAAGGTTTTGCATTTGCTGCTGAAGCAAAAGTTGCTGCCTAGCGGCCAATAGCTGTTGTTGTTGTTGCTGTATCAAAAGTTGCTGCTGTTGTATCTGCAAAGCGCGCAGTTTCTTATCAGTGGCATCTGCAAGCGCAGGATCTGCCAAATTGAAACTGGTATCAAAAGGCATAGCTGGACTCATGGAGCTGCTAGAAGCGTAATCGAAACCTCCGGGTGTACCAACTTTGTTCAAAGTGATCAACTTTAGAGAGATATTGTATACTTAACTTTCCTCTTTGGAAACTCACCATGTCGGCCAGAAGGCCAGCGCAGATAGCTCGGATCCAGACCACCGTAAGCCGCAAAATCTGATCCAGTATCGCTCAAGTAGTCTTGATTTGATTGCGGGGAGCGGTTAGCATACAAAGGGGATGCATCACTGTAAGGTGAGTGTTGCATCCGTAGGGCTTGCTGCTGCAGGAGTTGCGCTTGCTGCATTACACTCAGATCATCGGACTACGGAAGGAAATAGGAAAAATATAAAAGTGAGAATCGGCACTGTGCTTCGTACATATCTTTGCAAGCTTTCTTACTCTATCTTTCAAGTCCAGTGCGGCGAATTGACGCATGAGCATTTCAGGACCCATATTCCCATAATCATCGCCATCGTACATTCCACCAAAATTACGTCCGGGAGGAGTAGAGTTAGATCTGACGGTTGGCGCATAGGAGAACTCTTGTTGCAGGGATGGAGATGCAGTTTGAAAAGCATGATACCGAGCAGTACCACTAGCTTGAGCGAAAGCATCTGTGCTGGCATCGGATGGAAGCGGCAAAGTGGTTGATAGTGGATTATTTCGAGCAGACTGAGGCGTATCTTCGGGATGTTGTCCACGAAGCAAGGTTTCAGACTCGACTCTCCCAACTCGGTCTCTGGTTAAGCGCTGAGACATGTCCAAATCGCTGCCTGCGGCCGATTTGTAGTCGTTATGACTGTTGTTTAGAGGGGCTGATCCTGCATGTCGCTGCCGAGCTTGCTGTTGCAGCGCAAACAACGGTGAAGGCGTACGCGGAAAATCCTAAGCAAGATCAGAATTAAAGATATGAATAAAAATGGAGTACAATGGCTCTCCCGACAAACATACTTCCTGGATCATATCAACTAGATTCCTACCGCGACGCGTTGACGGCCCACCCAAGGAGTTGCCCCCTTCCACTATCCTTGAAGTTCCTCGTTTGGCTTGACCAGGGAAATAAGTACTAGAGCCAGATGGCGAATAGAGATCTAAAATATTATCCACCACTGCTTCTTAGTAACGCTATTGTAAGAAGTAATCCTTTAGCATCGGTTTTACCGTTGTCACTAGCGCCTTCTTTCCAAAGTTGCCACGATTGACCATGCTCATACAAAGGCGGTGCTGGTCGTGAATCTGCTCCTAGTTGGTCATAGTAATTTTCGCTGGTATCCTTGCTGGCGCGTAGCTCTGATCCGTTGCCATGGGGATCAAGTTTCTGCGTTGGGGGAGCACTGTTGGACCTTTGGTCTCCTCCACCAAAAATTGCTGAACTTCCAGATCCACCAAGGATATCGTACTCGTAGTCCAACTTTCCATGCAACAAGGCAGCGAGCTAAGAAAAGAATAGTGTGTGTAAGTCGGATATAAATAATAACACTTGCCCCCATGCAACCACGCAGAAAGCCGTGTTTGCCCGACGATGAAGCCGCCTCCCTTTGCCCGGCGCACTAAATGCATCGGCTCACGCAAGTTTAAGAATCTTACCTGGCCTTGTGGATGGTTCTTCGCCTTGGGCTGGAGCAAGTCTGACTTTTGCGAGCCCGGTGACTTTGAACGTTGAGGCAACATCTGATGCAAAAGATACAGTTCTACAAAGGGTTCTGTACTGTATACGACACACCCCCAAGAGATCGTTTGCACGCAAGATCTTCGCCTGAATGAAGCTCACTGACGTCGAGTCAAGTAGCGCTGAGTGAAACGAAAATGGCTCGTCACTTGCCGTCCGACCCAAAGATGGTCGTGGCTGGGTTCAATTCAATTCTCTCCGTTTGCAGACTTCGTTAGACAGAGCATATGTATAGAGAGCCAACAGTTAAACAGCATCACAAAATGTTATTTACAGATCATATCTAGCAAAGTACATGACTTGGTCCCATATATGACAATAGAAGCGTACACGGTCATTGGACTTGCTTAAACAGGTTGCAGGTGGATGATGTACAAGCGAATGTAGAATAAGCATATCAAATTGAAATTGGATGAAAAATGATCAAGGATGCATTTATCCATTAATCTATGTTTATATTCGTTAGCCATGTACACATAACTCGTTGTTCTCTACTAGATAAGCGTACCATCAATGACAATAGGTGAACTAGAGTAGAAAGAATGAATTAGATATAATGGATCAAGGTAATCTTTGAACATTGCATTCTTACTCTTCGAGATTAATGACGGTTGGTTGGATTTGTCGCAATCGTAAGGGATCCTGCGGTCTACATGGACAAAACTTTTAGTTAAAAGCATAAATATTTGTTATTCTGTTATGACTGACCTGTTTTGACGTGCTTGGATCCTCACAGCCGGTTGTGGGACTTCGTCGTCAGAAGAAATGGTTTCGGGAATCATTGAGTCAATGTGGTATCTAAATTAGATATGAGTGTGTGAGATATCGACTCTAGATAATTGAGCCCATATGGTCTTACCTGTTTTCTTGTCGCCTTTTTGGAGTGCGCAGGTAGACACACGATTCAGTTAGGTTTGAATTGATATAACTTTACTTTTCCTGCAAGTCATATATACTCACTCGATGTCATCATTATTTGTTTCAAATCCAATCTCTTCATTTGCTTCGCGGTTTTCAGGTTCGCGTCTCGCAGAACTACTTCCTTCCAGTCTTTTCCGCTTACGACGATTTGAAGAACAAGCAAAGTTACTATGCCCATTGACTCTAAGCTTTTAATCTATCAAAGTCGGTGTAAGATGCAATATACATACCCAGCTTCATCCTCCCCATCGGTGGTATCGTCTTCAGAATATGACACAGCATTCTTTTCCGTTACTCGACTATAGAGAGAGCGTCGTTAGTTGCAACTTCCACTATTTGCAACCTAATCCCGTTCGCACCTGCTCAAGTATGGCTTCATCTGAACGGATGAACCAGCTCGACTCCAATTGCTCATTTTCTGCCGCTCCTGTATTCTGATCAGCAACTTGTTGCCAAGACAAATGACCTAAAATACTCTGACCTCTGCTTTCATGTTTCTTATTGCTCTTTCCAGAGCATTGATCTTCCCTTCAGCGCTTTTTAACCTTTCGCTTATAGCATCTTTCTCTCTGATTTAAAGAATATCAACTGCCGCTCACTTCTCTCTTCATCCACAAAATTACCTTTCTATTGCGGCACACTTGGCATGCAGGGCCCCAACTACTGTCAGTAAATCCTTACGTTCAAATGTCTGCCAATTTGATAGCCTTGCTTGAGATGAAGGGCTTGAAAGATCTGCCCGAGTCTCGCGCACGCTGTAAAGGTACCGAATGAATCGAGTGTCGCTTTTTTTTAAAAGAAAAGTAGGTATATGAATTGAATGCTTACACTTTAATCAACTTCAGCTGTCTTAGTCTTGTTTTAAGCGACTCGTTCAAGTGCTCGAGCTCGCGAATTCTAACTTCGTGCTGATTTGGCTCTTGCGGGGGAGGAGGTGGTGGCGGATCGATGACTACAGTTTCTGGACGTTCTGGCTCATACTCCAAAAACAATGGTCCTATAATGCCTTGAAGCGTCGTTGCTTGGTTACAGTTGGGGCAGCGGCTTCTGTTTGTGGACCCCAACCACATGCTTATGCTGTAGTGTATTACGGCGATCAATAGCTGGCAGCATGCTTGGTTTATTGTAGTAAACTCACCATGAATGGTGAAATACGTGCCTGCAACGCAGGGCCGCAATATTCCTCTTTAGCGTTTCGTGGCAGATCGTGCACACTGTCTGCTCAGTATCTGTTGGCTGATCCATGACAGACCTTTGTAGTAGAAAAGGAACGACCGACGCAGGCCCATGGTCGGGAGTAAGAATTTGACAAAGGCGGTGCATGAAGGATTGGTATCCATGAAATTGTATCTTTTTTTTTGTTTACGCACATTTTTTTGTCCTCTGTACATCATGTGCTGCCACTAACCAAGTAGGTTGCAAAGATTGGTATTTACAACCTTGCTACCCCATAATACTGGAATCCAGGGAAGAGAACTCAGGACAGACAAGTGAGAGCTCTGTGGAGAATTGTCCTCTCACTTGATGGACTGGCGTAGGTAAGTACTTTCTCAAAGTGAACAATATATTAGTGTATGTTACTTTTACATCTTTATTTGCTCCATCGCTGTGCAATGTTCTTGATGTCTACGCAGACCTTTATAGCAGCCCATGCTCGATTACTTTTCTTTTCTGTGGTCTCTTGCAAATTCCATAGTGCCTGAAGTGTAGTCATTCGCTCACTCAAGAAAGCAGTAGAGGCCAAAACACACGATATATACAAACTTGGCGGGAAAGAAAGACCTGTGCTGCTTTAGGTTACATTCTGGAATCAAAAGGACACGAATTTTATGGGTGAGAAATCCTGTTTCCTCTCTTTACTTCTAAACAACCCATGAAGACTAGAATCGATGAGATAAGGTGATAACAAATGACATGTAATAGAACAAATGGGTGAAACGGAGTGCTTTTTTATATGTTATCTAGTTATAAGTATCGTTCTTGAGGGAACTAAAAGATCATTTTTCTGTTAGACATTTAGAATCAATGTCACTTTGAATCCTTCGCACTTACCCTTCGATATCAGCGACAACCATCTCAGTGACCAGTTCGTCGAAAGTGACCTTGCGCTTCCAGCCGAGCTTTTCGTTGGCCTTGGACGGGTCACCCAGTAAGATATCGACTTCAGCAGGACGGAAGTACTTGGGATCGATGCGGACACGGATCTTGCCGGTTTCAGCGTCCTTGCCAACTTCGTTAACTCCTTCACCTTCCCAAATAATCTTGCGACCCGTGACAGCGAAAGCCTTCTCGACGAAGCTACGGACAGTGTGGGTTTCACCAGTTGCCAAGACAAAGTCCTCGGGCTTGTCTTGCTGAAGCATGAGCCACATGCCCTCAACATAGTCGCGAGCATGACCCCAATCACGCTTAGCATCGATGTTACCAAGGTACAAGCATTCTTGACGGCCCAGATGGATATCAGCAACAGCACGGGAGATCTTGCGGGTTACAAAGGTGCGGCCACGGCGAGGGGATTCGTGGTTGAAGAGGATACCATTGCATGCATACATGTTGTAAGATTCACGGTAGTTTACAGTGATCCAGTAACCATACAATTTGGCGACACCGTAGGGGGAACGAGGGTAGAATGGAGTGGTTTCCTTTTGGGGAGTTTCGACAACCTTGCCGTAAAGTTCAGAGGTAGAAGCTTGGTAGAATCGGACACGGTCTTGCAAGCCGCATGTTCGGATAGCATCCAAAAGGCGGAGGGTACCCAAAGCATCAACATCACCGGTATATTCAGACATGTCAAATGAGACCTTGACGTGAGACTGAGCTGCCAAGTTGTAAACCTCGGTAGGTTGGACTTGAGCAATGATGTGCACCAGGCACGTAGAGTCGGTCAAATCACCGTAATGTAAGAAGAACTTGACATCTATGCGTATAAGGCACAGAGTTAGATACAAGATAAACCTCCTTTTTCTTTTCTTTCCTTCCCGTTCGCCTTACCCTGATCATGTCTGTCCTTGTAGATATGTTCGATGCGTCCAGTGTTGAAGGAGGAGGAGCGGCGGATGATACCGTGGACCTCATAGCCTTTCTCGAGAAGGAACTCGGTCAGGTAGGAACCATCTTGACCAGTAACACCTAATGATGAAAAGTTTAGTACCGCGATTTGGGCTCATCTTCCCGAAGAGGTCATCATCTCGGCTCGCGTAGAGACTCGAGCTTCCTTGGAACCAACAACTACCTGTAATAAGAGCAACCTTGCGCTTTCTATATTCTTCAACAGAAAGAGGGGAGGTTGTGGCGATCTTGACGGGGGCTATGCGGGCTTCAGACATGCTGCGAGAGTAGTGGAAAGAGGGAAGGAAAAAATAGCTGGCAGGGTGCCAAACAATCTATTTAAAGATTTTGGCGGCGATAGAGGTTACACGCACGAGCACGTCAGTCAGTCAGGACGGTGATAAGCCTCTCCTCAATCAAATATGAGTATCTGGGATGTCCCACTGCAAAAATCATCTTCTTTTTAGGAAGGCACTTTCTGAATAGTTTATATTGGTTGAGATATGAGATGCGTCTTGCTTGCTTGCTTGCTTGCTTGATCTGTAACCGTACATATCAAGAAAAAAACGGATCGTCAGCGGAGATTGTTCCACAAATGGCACTAAAACTTTACGAGAAGCCGTCGATCACTTTTTTTCAAGAAAGGAGTGAGCGAATGCTCATTCGTGGAGCGTGCTGCTGAGCTGAATCCTTTTTACCGAGTAGTTTATTACTACTATTGCCAGCAAGACCTACACCGCTGGTAACGTCGGTCTCGGTCTCGGATGGCTGCTTGCCCTGGATTGCAGACGCCGCTGCATTTAAAGAGCTGCTCGATGTCTGCAGGAAATACTGCACTGTCGGATTTGTGGATGTGGTTGCCCGACTTACAAAGGTGTTGGGTGTTCCGCTCCTGGGTAAGGTAGAAGGTGCATGACGGTAAGCTTGGGTAGATGTTGGATTTGATCCTGGTATAGGTAGCAATGTGGTTCTGGTTGGTACCGAAAGTCGAAAGTGCTGTTGGTGTGATACGTCATGTTTCACAGCTACGTGGATTCTTGGCGATCGCAGTTTCGGGTCGCTGAAAGAAATTGTATTCAGTTGGGAGTTGCGCGAAAAGTGTCCAGGCAACATTCCCGGTCGTACTGGGAGTTCTTCCAAATTATTCAAAATCGATATGCCACGCTGCTGCACCGAATGTGCTTCAAACTCCTTGTTGGCCGCAATTGTTTCCTTGTCGTTCTCTCTCCCCACGTCTGCCCGTATATCCGGATCAGAGCCCCAATCTTCTTTTTCGGTGGTTGTTGCCTTCATCCTCGTAAAATTTGCCACAATGTAAAGCTTGGAAAGCGTTGCCTTGAGCCTCAAATCACCGCCTAACCTCCCTCCGAGGTACAACGATACTTGAAATCGCTCCTTATCACCCAAGCGTTTTGAGATATCAACTGTATCGGTGAATTTCCCTGCTTCTTTTGCAAAGACAGCGAGTGCAGCAGGGTCTGCTTGAGATATCAACGATGATACTACCCGTTCCGACGAAAAAAGATGCCGTAGATCCTCGTAGGTACTAGTCGACGACTTGGTCCAGATTTCTTTAAGTAAACGCTCGTGCAAACGTTGTATTCTCTGCCTGTCGCTAGTTGCAATAAATGTATATATTGACTTGTGCACCAGCTCTTGAGGATGGTAGCCCCATAGAAGGATAGCCTCGTCTGACACACGAGCGCAGCACAAGTCCATCGATAAATATAATGTTACAACGCTGCATTGGATTCTTGGTGGCGGTTCCGGATCTGGAAGCGCTTCAGATCTTTGACTTTCTATGTGCTCTTCATACTTCTTCTTTGGTTCTCCGTAATGACTGGCTCTCTCGTTTTCACTTATGAAACCCCGTATAGCATCTATTCGAAGTACCCTAACAGTGCGCCCGACAGTGTCCTGCGGGTTGCGCGATTCCCAGCGGTAACCATGGCTTGCGCTACGTTCTCCATGCAACTTGGGTCTTCCTCTTTTTCTATGCTTAACGTCGCGGCAAGAATCTGTTTTCCCGCTCGAGACGCAGCGTTTGCATGGTCTAAATACTGTATTTCTTTGTTACTTCTTGATATTGAGATGATTCCAGCTCGATCTTACAGTTGCACGCCAAATGGGATGCCTTGCAGTTGTTACCTAGTAACGCCATCAATTAACCATCTAAATCGCTGATTACAGACTTACAGGCTCGAGGAACCGGTTGTTTTCTGTTTGGATTGCAACCTCCGTTGAACGCCGCCTTGGTCATTCTTTCGCGCTGCAGCCTGGTTTCAATGGTCTACTAGCAGACGAGCTAAGGTAACTCGTCTTCCCAGAGCTGCACATTAATTCTTCCAGTCAGGATACGCAAATGGCAACGGAAACCCTAACCTTACAATGTGTGCGGTGTTTGCGACTTGATAATACATGAAAGCCAGACTTGATATTCGACTAGAAAATTTTTGGTCTGGACAGGTGATTTTCGCATAATCTTCAAACTTTACAGAGATGTGCACCTTTGGAACTTGTAGAGTAACTGGTTGGCAACGGACCTCAGTTTCGGTGTTAAACGTTTTGATAAATGGGGAAAAATTCATATGAACACATCCGATTAGTATTTCGCAACTTGATAACTCGAATGGAATTCTGTATGTTTCATATCAGCACGTAATATCTTCTTTCGCTTTAGCCTCAAAGAAAAGCTCCGTGGTAATCATTCCAAACTACAGGGACACCAATTTCCATATAAATGCAGGCACGGATTTGACAGGTGCGAGGAAAGAAGAAGAAATTGGATATCTTCCATAATTTCTTCAACGTCGAGCAACTCGAAACAAAGGAAGTAGCGATCCAAGATAAAATACCTGGGTTCAATTCAAGTTCTACTACGAATAGAAATTTTCAGGCGGCATGCAACTTTTAGGAATGAGATACCGAGTATAAAAAGCCACTGAGAGACAACTTTGCAAGTAGCTATTTCAATTGCGGCAAGTACGTAGCTGGGATAGTCGCTTTTTAGTGAGTTTCATACCTACACCGAGGTAGATATCATCGAACTTAGGGTTAGATTTGGAGTTACTTTGCATACAAAGATCCTGATGTATCAAAAAACAAATGCTTTCACATTCCATATTGTCTAATAAGTCCAAAGAGATGTAAACCCGGATGGAAACTTATAGCAGGAAGTCATTTACTATTCTTAGCTTCAGTCGGTTATTGTGAAGCATCTTCCGTCTGCAGCGTGGGCTATATTTTGTCTCAGCTGAGCACTAGAAATCATGCCAATCGTCCCAGGAATAGAAACTCTGTCAACAACGCAGGATGCTATTGAACTTTACTAATTCCACTCATGTCGCTTCTATACTATCGAATTACAAGGTTCTTCTTATAGCGTAAGCAACGGATAATTAGTTGATTATGGGTGCTTAACCCAGACCTGCAGCCAATCGTACCAAATTTTTGCAGCTCAACATGCGTCTGCATGCCAGACTACAACCTGTCAGATGACATATGTAGCTGGTACATAATATTGTTGAAGGTGTCGGGCAACAAGTGACCAAGCAAGTGCTGCTCCTCTTCTTATGGATCGCCGTTGATTATTATTAGTTGTCAATATTTGCAAACTTGTCATTTATATTTCTAGAGTCTTATTGTTGCTTTCCATTACTCCCAATTGCAACGCATTCAATTGTGGACTGCTCTGCCTGGGCCCTAAAGCAAGTACTATAATAAGCCTTACTTTTATCTTTCCAGTTGGAGCCACCGAGACTTTTTGTAAATGTGGACTTCTGGAAAGACAATCCACTGTAATCTACGATAATGAGCTATACTCAACAGATCTGAGGCAATACCAATCCACTAAGTCAGTGATGGTTGATCCGTTTATAGTCCGTCTTTTCGTACTTCCCGACAGTAAGAGTCAGCTAGAGTATAAATAGGCGTAGTGCGAGATTAGTAGTTCGAGACAGAATTCAATCTTCTGAATACATTGACGTCTCACAGACTTATCGTTCCTTTTTCTTGCGTCAACTGCCTCAACCAACCTTACAAAGTCATTCGGATAATAATCAAAACTTGAGGATGCCACTTGATGGACATCCTTCTTTATATCTTAGTAGCAACATAATGTCGGTATACAAGTGTTATAATACAAAAATGCATTACACTTGTAGTCTTTCATCCATGTACGTCGGTCTGTACGACCCGCCATCTGTAGCAGACAGTAATGCTGCAATATTCATCCAGCCACAGGCTATCTCCAACAGGCTTCCTCAATAGTATCATCATGTTCATTTGTCGCTGATCGTTTCTTTCTAGCAAGTAGGTCCTGCAGGTTCGTGAGATGATAATACCAAGCCATATATTTTGCTTCGCTAGTCCCGCATCATCGTCTTCGAGCCCTTTGATAGCCTTTGCTCGGAATTCTGGGATCTTTGATACTATTCGATATCGAATTTCTTCAAAAATCATTCAGAATGCTTGATCGCTTTTGCCTATAGCTTGTTAGCGAGTTTACGTTCCCGGGCCAAGTTCGACCTTGTTGAGCATTGCTTCAAGTCCACGTAGACCCATCAATTCCTCCTAGCTACCAATTTGATGCATTGGCCGTTCACTTGAAATCGTCGGGTAGCCCCACAACGGTAGCATACTTGAGATCATTCAAGAGTAGCGTAGAAAAGGGACAAGTAAGTCTTGTGAGATTGTGTGTACTTTATAGAAACACTTGTGTTGTTGTTTTTATTCTAATGCTAATGTCTAGCTATTCTTTTATATCTTTTCATCGAGTTCAGCTGGATGAATTATTAAGTGCAATTGTTCAGTGCCTCGGTGCTTGGGTGAGGCCATTGTGGCGGGTGCAGCGGAGGACGAAAGGACACCAGGGGCAGGGGTCGAACGTAAACGCGCGATCTCTGCTTCTAGAACGGCGTTTCGTCCGCGCAGGCGGCGGTTTCTTCCTCAAGGCGCTCAAGGAGTGGACAGGCGGTCCTCGAGGGCGGCAAGGCGGGTCAAGATGTGCGAATTGTCGTGCGCATCTCGGTGGTCGAAACGAGATTGGGTCGACATGGCGGGTGTGCTCATTTCGACGAGGGACTGCAAAATCTCGGGAGTTTGCTGCAAGACTGGTATTGTTGTGTAGCTCTGGAGTTGTCGAGTCAGAATTGCTGTTCTGTTCTACTGGTTTTTGCACAGCGATTTGCGCCACTTGAAAATTATTTTGCGCTGGCCAATAGGACAAGTTTGCGCTGACTGGGAATGAATTTTGCGCCAGTAATGGAATGATTTTGCGTTAGTAGAATCTCCGCCTTGTCAAGAAATGATTAGTAATTGGCCAGCTATAATAAGAAAGCTCGTTGACTTGCCTTTGGCAAACTTCGCTTTCTTTCGCATTGAAAACATGACCAACTTCAGTGATTCCTTGGGAAACCAAGACCTTTTGCTAGATGTTTATGACAATTCTTCCTCGTACGATGTCGAGATGGCTGATGATGATGAGCAGACGGGAATGTCTCATTCGTTTGTACGCATACGTACATTGATGGATGTAGATTTATCAGAGGAAGATGAGAGAAAAGATACTTTAGTCGACACTCTTCACGTCACAGAAACATCAGGTCTTCGACCAAGTCGTGAAGGAGCAACCAAAGGTAAGATTAGAGAGTCATATAGACGATATACTCCACAACAAATAGAAAAGCTCTTTGATTTGGTTATTGAGGAAGGGCGAACAGCAAAGGAAGCAGCGTTGATTACTAGCATAAACGTTCGAACTGCCCAGAACTATATTAAAACATATAACAATGACGAAGAAAGGCGTTTGCCTGGTGTCCG
>KK100131.1:414119-427112 GCA_000611695.1 Rhizomucor miehei CAU432 | reverse complement strand
TAGGCACTGTGACAACTGCAGGAGTGCCTTTCTTTGACCAAGCCATATTACGCTTCATATTGATATGAAATGCTGACTCATTGAGAAAGACGCAGTTAGTCATGAAGTCCATATCAGTCTGCTCCCACCTGCGAACCCATTTATAACGTTCCTCTATCTTTGCCTCACTGTTCCTTTCCACAGACTGAAACTGTGCTTGCTTAATGGAAAGATTACACTGCATTCTCATGAAATTATAGACAGTGCTTCGAGCAACTTTAAGACCTTCAAACTCCTGCATCAGATGCTCTGTCACTTGCTCTACAACTGCGGAAGGATTCTCGTCGATAAAGTCTGTAAGAGTTTTTTTGTGTTCCTCCGTCAGAATGCGTCTACGACCTCTTTTTCTGACATTCTCAATAATACCATCAGGACGTTCCTCATACTGTTTGGCCCATCTCTGCGCTGTGCGAACGTGGATTCCCAACAGCTTGGCAGCAGCTGAAGCACTCAAGCACATCTCAAACTTCAGCTTGAAGAATCTAGCCTTCTCCTGATCAGTGTAAAGTGTATAAGTTCGCTTCTCAAACACTTCTTTCATAAGAGAAAGCTCATTTCTAGGCTTGTCTATTTGCATAGCTTTAGGTCGACGAGCTCTTTCTGCAGGCTTATTTTGAAGATACTGAGTATGGCAACTGACTGTTTCGAGAGCATATAGCTCCTGGTCAACAATGTAGTCCATAGGCTCCGGTTTACCCTGTTCATCAACTACATTTCCTTGTCCATCTTCGTAAAGAAATTGTACACTCATTTTAAAATCCAATGTGGTAAAAGGAGAAAACTGGAAACGAAAATGGCGACGAGTTATAATATATATACCTAGAAGTGCCAAGACTTTTTAAGTATAGACATTTATTTTTGGAAGATGTGACATGTAAAAATAGATCACGCGACAACGATTTTTGAAAAAGCGACATCTACATTTGGAAAGCGGGATATCCATTTTCAAACAACAGTGATATTTCTTTTTGGAAACACTGTACTTTCTGAAAAGAGTGTATTTAACCTTTTCCTTTTTGGCTTTGACCGCATCGATTCGCCGTATGTAGCTTTATATTCAGCAGAAAATGCGTTTGAAATCGTAGACTGCGAAAGACCTAGCTTTTACACACTTTGGGACGGTCTCGTGGTGCTTATTGTGCCCACAGACAAATTTCTGCTGATAAGTTGGGCGGGATTGCTTTTCTTTCCCGAGATAGAAATACAAATATGAAGCTTATCGGTCTTGTCAGGCAAATGGAGCGATCAAAAGAATCTTGAGCTCGTTGGCTGATTTTGTTTGACTCGTAGTGGCGGCAAGGACAGCTGCTATAATATGATGCAGTGCGTTGCCCATGGGCACGAGATAGTCGCGTTGGCAAATCTCAAACCGCCTTCCTCCTCAGGCAAAGGTTGCAGATCTCGGGTTGAGAGAAGGTCCTTTGTATGACAGTACTCATGATATATATTTCAGATGAAATGGATAGCTACATGTATCAAACGGTCGGTCACGACGCTATACATTATTACGCCGAGTGCATGGATCTGCCGTTATATCGACGAGAAATTCAGGGCACCCCTTTGAATCAAGAGTATGAATATGAAGTAACAACAAAAGATGAAACTGAGGACCTCTTCATGTTACTGCAAGAGGTTTTGGTACGTGGAACTTTGTTGCCAACCAAGGTGATGAAGCTATCTTACTAGGATTGACATCTCTTTGTGCTTATATAGAAGGAACATCCAGACGCTGAAGGGGTTTCTGTAGGCGCCATCATGTCTAATTACCAGCGAGTGCGAGTTGAGCATGTGTAAGAGACTTTTTTTTGTTCCTTGTTCTTCACGTTGATTTACTGTCCTGATAAACTTGTTTTGCAGATGCGATCGGCTTGGGCTGAAATCACTCGCTTATCTTTGGGAACGTGACCAGCGGGAATTGTTGGCAGAGATGGCAGACAATGGTGTACAGGCAATCTTGGTCAAAGTAGCTGCCATGGGACTAAAACCTGCACATCTCGGCAAGACTATAGCAGAAATGTATCCACTGCTATGTGAACTGAATGAAAAGTATCAGTCGCATGTATGCGGTGAAGGTGGAGAATACGAGACATTTACTCTGGATTGTCCCTTGTTCAAAAAACGGATAGTTGTGTAAGTGGTCCTTGGCTACGATCGAAAAACTAACATTGCTAACTGTGTCTTTTCTGTTACTGCAGAGAAGAAGCCGATACCATTGTACATTCTGACGATGCATTTGCACCTGTAGCATATTTGAAGTTTAAACGATGTTCAGTTGTTGAAAAATAGTAAAGCATGTGTTATACCAGCTGCCTTTATTATTTACACTAGTCATCTTTCTATGTCAATTTTTTGAGCGTGGGCAATTCATATCCTTGCTCGACCTGATCTAGCGTGGCTGTATTTGAGCGTTCAGGCACACGATGTGGTGTGCGCCCATTTGCTTTGAGATCTGCTGTGTAATCTCTTTGTGCTGATCGAGGTATCGTGAGAGGCTTCAGCGATGGCCAGTCGACAAATGCTGTGCCGTTTTGTTGGATATATCGCCAGCTTGAGATAGTGGATGCAAAGCATAATGATAAAAGGAAAATGTACAACGTCGAGGATTCGATGCCGATAAGCTCTGGAAAAAACAATGCAAAAAGAAAAGCGGAAAAGGATGTTATCAGAACGATAGGAACAAGGCGAACCGTCAAAGGCCTCTTGTCAGTAAAGGGGCTCACATGGTGCTGGCTGGAAACAAAGGAGGCCAATTCAACCATGTAATTCCCTAGGAATAAATCAATAGCATCTTGTCGAGATCCATCCATGTAATTATTTTTGACATAGCGAATCAGTGAATTGACCAGGTCGTTGAAAGCGCCCATATACGTCCTCTTGCCCATCCTGAAAATGTAGCATGGTCAGCATATCTGTCAAGAATACAACGACGACGGAAAAAAATAATACCTTGTGTAGTCAGTCTTCAGGGCACCTGTCCCAGAATATGCAATACTAAGGATATCGGCATTATCGGCCCACACTGAAAAAGTCAAAGAGAAGTTAGGG
Organism: Rhizomucor miehei CAU432; assembly: GCA_000611695.1. Lineage (NCBI taxonomy): Eukaryota > Fungi > Mucoromycota > Mucoromycetes > Mucorales > Lichtheimiaceae > Rhizomucor > Rhizomucor miehei. The sequence continues at coordinate 424,028 of KK100131.1, read as the reverse complement.
TTGAAGACTTGCATCCACAACAAATATAAAGCTTGACTTGCCATTGTTGAAAACACTCATAGCTGCATTGTCATTTTCAATTTTCTCCAATTCCCCCAGGATACCAATGCGCCGCAATTGTCTATTAAGTACCCAGCGAGCCAATGCACTCTGTACAACGTTGGTTCGATCGAGACAATCCATACAATTTGTGCGCACAACAGAAGACTGTACAGACCGAATTGTAGGATTTGAAGGATCTGAGGCGTCGTAGTGGCAGAATCTTTACCAACAATCATCAGCGACAGTTTTGCTTATCCAAGTTTGAAATAATATACTTGCCCTTGCTGTACAAGGTCCGGTTCCAACTTGTCTATCAAGAGTTGGACTCTATCCCATTTCATTTTGCGGCATTCGTGATGAAAATCAAAGTGCACATAATGTAAGCGAGGGTCGGCGAGTTGGTCGATTAGATTTGCATATGCATGGCCGACCGGATATTCGTAGCCCTTCTTGTTAACCAGATTGACAAGGATCTGAGGACCGTATATTTGGATTTGCTGGTTGAAATGTGCGCGCGAAGCTTCTAGTACCTAAGCATATATCCATAGTCAATACAGGAGATGATGCTCTCTGCCATTTAGTAAATTTTCTATTACATGGGTTTCCGTCTCAATCCATAACTGAGGAGTATAACGAGTATTGGTAATTTGACCCCATATCAACGGTGCTGAACCACGGGTTTGCACAAATGACATGATATGCTGCTCGGTAGAAACTATTTGCTCGGTTTCCACAAAGTTGCTGGCATGGCCAGATTCATCCAGACCACGTGAAAAATAGCGAGTTCCAGCCCGCTCTCTACTTCGACGACTAAGAAGTCCCAATGTAACCCAGTGTCCATTGACAAAAAGAGGAGATATAGAGACAACTGTAAATAGAAATTAGAGTTTAAGAAGTTGCATGACTATAATGGTGCCAAATACTAACATCCTTGAATAACGGGTAATATAAAGTGGTTGACAGCCGTCAAACCGCTTTCAACTGCATTGATGAGCTTTTCACACAGCGTTCTGTTCCAAAAGAAACGTGAATCCGCCTTTTCCAAGATTAAACCAGCTTGTTACCATATGTAAATATTGTTTTTGTATGGAGACTTTACCGTTTGCCACATGGCAAGCCTCAAGTCCTTCTTTTGCATCTCTGCTTGCCGCTGGAAACATTGCGTCAAGTCGTATCCGTACGAATGATAAAAGGTATTCTGCCGTAAATGGTCTTCCAAAAGATGCACAAATCTTTGTTCGTCGTCAATCTGAGCGTCTGATAGACCGTTCAGGTTTCTAGGCAACGGTAGTATTTGGAACATTGTTGCTCTGTAAATGTTGTATCCTCTCAAGTTGCCAACGCATTCTTGATTGGTAATCACGATCATATATTCTCCTACATCAATAAGGGATAGATTCAGTAATCCATTTATTGAACGAGATCTCAGTTTCCCCGGACCTGCTTGTAGTTGTACAAAACCAATGATACCATACACGATAAACTCTTGCACTACTGCCTGAGAAGATGCAGAGGCTTAATATAACCGTTAGCGAGAGCAGTGGTCGAGAAAGACGAGACAGAACTACCGTTTATCTCCAAGACCCCAGTATCTCGGTGTACAGTGAGCGAAATATCTGTATTACTAGCCCTTTTTGCGGGTTCATACAGCGGCGTGAAGACATACGTATCCCGGGTAACATTGCTACAATCGACATTCTGAGGCCTGTGACAATTTCAATTTCGCATTTGCTTCTTACAGTCGAAGTTGCTCAAAGATCATTCGGGGGTAGGACACGTTACGCAGAAGGACGTGCCAAGCTTAGCAGATGCACCGACTGTTCGGGAAAGACAGGGAAACTCAGAAATGCGTGGTTTATTCTTTCAATGCGCATTGGACTAGGACACAGTTTCCTTTGAGGTGGACCCCGCTACTGCAGCTGCAGCTGCGGTGGCAGCTGACAAGGACAGGCCCAATGCATTGTTTTGCAACAACGTTAACAGATCCTGCTGTTTGTGCTGAGTTGTGGATCTCCAATACGTATCCGATTTCGTGTAAGCAGCGTAGCCTTCGTACGAATTTTTGGTGTTATAGGTCCACTCTTGGGTAACTTGCTGCTCTGCTAATCTCTGCGGAACTTCCACTGCTATTCTATACAATTCCTCATCTCTTGAACGCGTACGCAAAGCTGACGGGTGTTCGTCCAACGAGTTTCGATTGACGTATTGCAAGTAGGGTTGATACTCTTGTGGTAATTCTCCTTTGGTATAGTCGTCGTCTTGAGTGCTTACAAGATTCTCCACTGCACGGAATTGATGGGTATATCTGTGTAGAGCATATTATCATTAAATGAGCATAATGCTTATTTTCAGTTAGTGACGGACTTACTGGTAATATTCTCGTTGTTCAGCCTGATTAACATATGGGTCTAAACTTCTCTGAATCATTTGCTTCGTCACCCACTCTGGAGAGTAGTCTCTACTTTGCAATCTTGAAGCTCGCTTGTTCTGCATGTCATCGGCCGGCTGTTTAGATATTGCATCAGTCTGGATGACTCTGTTGACCTGTGGCCATCTCACTGTAAACGGGCTGAGCTCCTTGACTTCTTCCTTGGTAAGCCTACATTAATCATTATTGCTGTAGCGCGTTTCTTCCAGTTGAGATTCAGATTCAACTTACTCTCTATCTCCAGATGGTAAAATGATATTTGCCCTAGGAGATCGATATTTTGGAATCACATTCATGTTGTGTACAAAGAGCTGTTCAAAGGACGTCAAGGAGCTTGGATCATAGTATTCTACCCAATATCCCTTGTATGGATCACTCTCATCCATATTGGCTGTAGTATTGTGGAGATCTTTTGGTATATCAAAGATAGATGAATCAGCTTCTGGCTTCGGTGCGATCGCCTCGGGTGAAAACCATTTGCGATAGCTTTTTTTTTCAACAATAGTAACTGATTAGATGTGCTACTAAACGTTTTTCGCTAGGCGAGACTTACTCTCTCCTGGTTGGCTGAATGCGGGGATCTTGATTGTGCAAATGGTAGTCCGAGTTCAATTCCCAAAGCATTGGCTGACCATCCTCAGTGACAAAGTTTCCCAAGAATAGATTGATTGCATCTTGCTTATCGGCATCTTTAAGGGCAAGTCAGTGCTTGAAATTCACACCAATTGCAGTATTCTGCCCTCGATACCTGAAAATGCATTGGCATAAAAACGGCGGATAGTTTCAATCATGTCGCGTGGGTGGCTCGTCCATTGATTGATTTTGCGGTATGTCTCCATTGTGTTCACCAAATGGGATCCGCCATACTGAAGTGCTATCGTATCACCATGATCATCATACATTTCTGTAAACATCTTGACAACGTCCGAATCAAAGTCTATCTTTGGAGACGATACGACGCCCAGAGCGTACAATTGATGACCCAGGGCGCATTTACCCATTAAGAATTGCGCTGCATTTGTACGATCCAAACAATCGATACAATTAGTCCTTAGCACACCATGTTGCCGAGATTGCATCTTTCGTTCTCCATCTTGCCTGGTTAGACGTGTTAGCATCGCATCCTTTATCTACATTTAATCTCGTACATACCCCCCGTTGCGTCGCAACACATTACTGTAAGGCTCAGGTCCGCTGTGAAAGAACCCGGTAGAGTCGATAATCTCTTGCGATATAGTCTCCAGAAAATTGATAACGTCTTGATCGCGGCTAGTAATTTCCGTCAAAAATAGTGTACATTTTCTCTTTGTGTCAGCTTTTTACCTTTTGGAGGCCCTCGACATATCCCATGCAATGTATTTGATCTTTTTATCTTCAGGTAGAAATTGATTCAAGTAAGATATAGCCTGTGCAAATTCTTTGCCTAACAGGGATTCACGCTTGTGCTTTTCCTTTTGCTATTTATTTTTTGAAAGCTTTAGTCGGCTCGTTGGTGGAAACTTTGAATGGCTGTGTTACCTTTATAAGATTAAGAACGATGCATGGTGTGCCGTAACGGATGAAAAGGTTTTCAAAGTGCATCGCAGCCGCCGTGTAAAAAGGGTCAATGAAGTTAACTAAAATGTGTCGTTAATAGTTACCAGTCAATATCACCGCATTCTAAGCAATTATCCAAGCTTACGTTCAATAGGCGGCTTTGGGGACATGTTTGTAGTATCTTGAGACCAGATAAGTGGTATGGATCCCCGATGTTGGACGTAAGATGTGTATCGTGGGTTTCCAAACAGTTTGTCAGTCGAGTGGAAAGAAGTAGTTGTCAAGTCGGCCACAATCTGCTCTGTTTCTACATCGTTGGCCACATAACCCTACAATGAATAAACAGTAAGAGCATGACAGCGACTACGATATATATCTGTGTAAACTATGGATTATTGCTTACCATGTCATTCACACCTCTCTTTAGAAACCTGGCACCAGCAAAATGTCGCGACCGCCGAGCAATCAAAGTGACAGCAACCGTGCGACCAAATATCGATATTTCTGCCCACAAACTCTAGTTGATACATTATGCAAAAGCGTTGTAAAATTGACTCGCTTACTAGCTTGATCTACAAAACCGTAGATGATGGGGAGTATCCAACCAGATCGACTGTTCAAATCCTTGAATCCAGATTTGAGAAGGTAATGATTCCAGACGAACATATCATTGTGTCCAGACGGTACAGACTGTTTGCTCGCTGGGGAATCTTTCTTTTCGATGGGTGGCCGCGTCATATTGACTTGCAAAGTGTTCGTAACGTCATAGGTATAAGAGAAGTAAAAGTTCTTTGTAAGATCGATATTTTGAAACGTGGTAATGTACCTAATATTGATCGAGTCAAAGGGATGACTGATGGAATTGGATGTCTACGTGCAGTGTATCCTACCGTCCTTCATCCGAATTTTTGTCAATCTTGACTTGTGATCCGATAGGTACCAGGCGTGTCTCGTCAATGTGGTAAATGTAGTGTCCTCCGAGCAGAGCAACTTGCTTGCGATTCGTTATAAAGATCATGTACCATCCCATAGTGAACCGAATAAAGCCCACAATGCCATAGATATTCATGGGCACTCGATGTAGACCGCCCACAGACAAGTTGCCATCCTCAATCATTTTCAGCAGCCTGGTTATTTCTGCTTCCGAGTATACCACATCGTCTTCAATCACGTTTAGTTCTCGTGGGTTGTTTCGATGGATCTTTAAAACTCGATATTTCTGCTTTGATTGATTTGTTCCTACAAGATAGTAACGCTTTTATGCAAGCTTTTTCTTAAGCCAAGAGACACACACAGAGAGAAAGCATATATTTGAGCAGAGGCTTACTGTCTTTGTCTCGTACAGTGTGAACGTGCTCATTGCAAACCGGTAGCTCGCGAATGCCGGTTCCTTTTCTGGTGCTTCCTTGAGTGTATCTTTACTACTGCTACGTTCAGTCTTTGTGCTCGTGGTAGAAGGCTCCTTGGACATTTCCGGAGCTGCGTTCGCCAGCTGCTCTGCATGCATAGCCTGCTGGGTCGCATTGAATATTTCGACATCAGGATTCATGTGTCGATCGAGTGGAAAAGATGCAGACAATAGGTCTACATAAGTATCGCGAAACGACGTATCTCTCTCACAAAAATTGGTCTTCCACCTTAGAGAAAAAACACATAAAGCTTTCGAAGACGACCATCTCCTTTTCCTTTCTTATTGAAGTCTCCTGCGCTTCTGCAGAAACCATGGCAGATGGGATTACAGGCCAAGCACGATGCTGTTACCCGGATTATCTCACAAAAAGACACACTCTGATCTAACAAAACTTTGGAAAGAATTCATATGTATAAAAGTCATCACCACTATTTAAAAATCTCCTTCTACTTGGATTCCTCAGCCTCTCCAGCCTTTGCTTCTTCACCCTTATCAGTATCTGGATATAATGTCATTAGAATGAGTTTGATGATGATGATGACAGATTTTCAAATAACTTTACCATCTTGCAAGTCAGAAGTCCACAGGGTCAAGTTGTCTCTCAGGAGCTGCATGATAAGGGTGGAGTCCTTGTAGGATTCTTCCGAGAGGGTATCCAATTCAGCAATAGCATCATCGAATGCCTGCTTGGCCAAGTGGCAAGCACGGTCGGGCGAGTTGAGGATCTCGTAGTAGAAAACAGAGAAGTTCAAAGCAAGACCCAAACGGATGGGGTGGGTAGGGGCCAACTCAGTTTGAGCAACATCGGTGGCAGTCTTGTAGGCTTCGTGAGCTTCCTTGGCAGAGTCACCGCGCGCGCTACCGGTAAGGAATTCGGCGAGGTAACGGTGGTAGTCACCCATCCTAGAGACGCACAAAGTCAGATATTTGTGAAGAAAAAGTTAAGTACAATTGTTTATATACTTACATCTTGTAGTAGAAGACCTTTGATTCACCGCCCTGAGCATTGGGGATGAGGTTTTCCTTCAAGACGCCCAAAATGTCAGAGCAGATGCTCTGGAGCTCAGATTCGATCTTTTGGCGGTAGGCCTTGATCTTTTCAACCTGAGCAGTGTTGCCTTTGCTTTCTTCCTTTTGCTCAATGGAAGAGACAATTCTCCAGGATGCACGACGGGCACCGATGACGTTCTTGTAGGCAACAGAAAGAAGGTTGCGTTCTTCAACGGTCAATTCTACACCCATCTATGTTGTTTTTTTTTCAGTTGAAAAGTTTTTCGCAAACAAAGCAAAATATAAACTTACCTTGGCGACTTCCTTGGTGTATTGAACCATTTCTACAAAGCCATCGTTGAGATTTCCTTCTTAATATCTGAAATAACGAAATCATACCATCGTAGCGCTCGGCCTGCTCCGCGAGCTTGGCCATGTAGACGTTGTTTTCGCGTTCCTACAAAAGAGCACCCTTCGCATCAGTACCAGTTCTTCCTCCAAAAAAGTATTAGACTCGTCGCCAAACAAGTCATCTCGGTCGATGGAAACAGGAATCAGACGCTTTGCACGGTGAAACACATACGTCTGTCTGCCTCTTCGACGAGACAAGATGGAAGACCCGAGGAAGTCGTCATTGTTTCTCTCTCGGATCATTCACCAAGTAAAACCGCGAGAATCAAGAGGGCACGACCGTGCACCGGGTCGAAGAACAAAACTAGGTACTTACAGAGGACATTGTTTACGATGGATAGCGTGGTTTCTGGGGAAAAGGCTGGAAAACTGGACTTCACCGCGTCTCTTCTTGACAACAGAAGTCCGCCCGCTGCACTGGTGTGAGGCTGGTGTGACCGTCTGGGAGCACAACGATCTATAGCACTCCATCTATCCCAACAGACAGCTCTAAGCTGACAGCAGGCTGGCAGCATGCACACAAAAAGAAGCGTAGCTGTCTTTTGTCAAATGGTACTACATCTACCTGACAACCGTAGCCAAGGCAACGGCATATTAAGGTTTACACGAGGACAACGTGTTCTTGTGTGGACTGCTGAAACAGTACAAATCAGTGAGACCTCAATCTACAAATTGCAACTCGACTGAAAGACATTTTTGGCAACTCTATAGATCATCACATTAATTCCAAGCTTCTTTATGTATGCCAAGATGGCAAATAGCAAACATATTTATATAACATGCATCAAAAGTTCTTTGTAGGAGGTTTATATTGGGAGATGTTAAATAACACTTGTCTGTGCTTGACGATGTAAAATGTAGAAAGAAAATCAGAGTGTAGAGCGGGACAATGAAGATCAAAAGTATTGAGTAAGGTAGAGAAAAAAAGCGAAGGATAGAGTGAGGATATTATTATCTGGGTGCCAGGAGGGGAGTGCAAGGTTCAGACCGCATGGCAGTATCCAGCCTAGCATTTCGGTCGGGAAGTGTGATGGTCAAGGGGTTTCGACGCTGGGTTTCTTGCCAGGAGCATCTACGGCGATCCATTCTGGCTGGGGCGGCCCACGGTGTTTGCTGAGTCCAGAGGGATGATCCGCTGCTGGAAGCAGTATCCACAGCAGCATCTACGTGGCTCCATTCCCGCAAGCCACCGGTCCAGGATCGCATGAACTCTAGGAAACGGTTCTTCTCTTCTTCCGAAATAACGGATTGAGAAATTTGCTCCTTGACTTTGGAGTCTTCGTCTTCTTCGGGAACAGTGTGGATGGCCATTGATGTGTGGTCGGATCGAGCTGGAGATAGCGAGCGGGGAGTAGCCATGGGGCTAACCACCTTGCCAGCAGCATCGCCAAAGAAAGTAGAGGAGGATGGAGTGCTTGCACGGCTATCTGCCGATATACAGAATGCTGATTGAGGGCGTGAACGAGAAAGAGGAGAAGCTGGCGTCCGACGACTGCCAGCATTGGGAGCGGAGGAGGAGGAAGAAGAAGATGCTGATGAAAATGTCTGGGACTTGGATTTCGTGTGAGCTAGAGACTTGTTGGAGGATGCAGATTCGAACGCTGTCGAACGAGGTCTTGAAGGTGTACGTTTCTTGGGATCACCTTTCGGCACGAGGGCCTTCAGGCGTTCAATCTCTTGCTGATAATTGATCGAAGAGTTCATACCAGCGAACGGGTCGTCTTGGCTACCGTCTGGCGTCAACAGAGGCGAACTAAGTCTCTTTTTCGTCAATGCTGGATCCGACCAAGCGGTTCTGTCCCGAGCTTTGTCGCCGAGTTCGTCGTTGCCGAAAGCATTCGATAGAACCAGCGTCTTTTTTCCCGAACGAGGACGCCTTTCAGACAGAGATTGCTCCGAGCCCTTGACGCTTTTGTTGTTCATAGTGTTCGACATTGGTAATTGGAATGTTGTTGAATGTCGTAGAATTTGGCGGAAGAATATGCAAAATGGGGGAATCAAAAGTTGAACAAGAATAATATGACGTGAAAATGAAGAGGCAACTTCGTAATTGAAGGTGAAAGTGAGGAGTGCGGTTCAAACACCAAAAACTAATTGGATGTTTGGTGACTTATGAGATGAAAAAGGGCAGGTTTAGTTTGGTTTATGGGTGGGCGAAGGGAAGAAGCGCGAAAGGCAAAAGAATTCCTTTGTAAGCTAACCATTGGGTCATGATACCAAGCCACCACCTTGGGGGGAGTGCTCTTCGTCGCTTAACGAAGATCAATTCGTATATACATAGTTTATTCCATTTTGGTCGTGATGTAATATCTAAATCCTTCTCCTTTTTGGTTTTGCAGATATTGATATTTGCTTAGTAACCTTTTGCTCGACAGCGACGAGTGAGCTGTCTGTTTCCTTGCCAACGCCTTGATCCATATTAAACTTCGCTGAACTTGGAGATGTTTGTGGCCCAATGGCTGGAATTGGTGGCACAGGTGCTGCAGGTTCTGGTTGTTTCCTCTTTTTAGGTGCCTTGGCTGTAAGCCGATGCGCAACAGCTGCTTTTCGTTCTTTCAGTTTTTGACGGATATCCTGCTCAGACTCGTATTCTACAGCGTATGAAATACGGAGCAGGTTCGAAAAGAAAGGCTTGTCGTCCAGGCCACGCTTTGTCATACGCGCTCCCATAGCAGTTTCAAACTTTATCCAAACCACGTCCGTAAACTGATCGGCGTGAGGATGATCATCGAGCATCCGATGTTCTTGGATCGCCCCGAATGCAGAGCACATCTTCAACAGATTCTCTGTGACACCCAGGGCAGGCACATTCTCTACAATCAAGTATCGCGATTCCTGAGCAATACAGTAAGCCTTCACTGCGCGGGGAGTCCGGGCATCGCGATACTCAGGGCGGTTAGTGGCCATACGGGCGGCATTAAAAATGAGAGGGAAAGTCGTCAAGCCAGATCCGAACTGAATATTCCAGAATATATCTATCATTCGTTGCTGGGAGCATGGCTGTCTGCTTGAAACGCAGGCCATGGACTCTTTACAGAAAGTGCTCGTTTGCGACAGCTCGAATGAAATATTCATCTTCAAATGGATCGCC
>KK100131.1:387137-414034 GCA_000611695.1 Rhizomucor miehei CAU432 | reverse complement strand
CGGGGAGAACCAGGTGATTTGCTAAGCATCCTTTAACAACGTTAACTGTTTGGTCGCCTGCCTTGAAATGGATATGGATGTTGGATTGCAACTCTGGTTTAACTAGCAATACGATCCATTGATATAAGTATACGTAATAGCATCGACATTCCTCGGCTCCTTTGTTGATTTAGAAACAGGCATGCTCTTTGTGTGAGCAGCTCTGTATCATAACAGCAAAAATCTTATGGAAGACCAGCTTCGCCTCAGCGTGGTTACTCGAGTCCTGTTCATCGACAATCTGTCAACTTTCTTGGATACTTAAAGCGTAACGATATCGGGTCGGCGCATATATCCGGCGGCCGTAGATGATGGATAAAAATATAGTCTACCGTTGTTATAAATATGTACAAGTCCAAATGAAAGAAGGCTACTCTGCAATCAGGCTGCATGCCTTGAGCGGTGTACGCTGTGTTCAAACGGAAGTGATTCTGGAAAAGTGAGGTTAACGGCCAAGAATTCAGTTTCTTCTTGGCATCCATATACAGCCCTTGACACCGACACCATAGCCCCCCGGAAGTGTGCTGAGCGATCACCATATCGGGCAATGCATAAAATAGAGACTTCTTTGTTTCAAGCTTTCCTGTGAATCTTTTCATTCACCTTCAATGTCGTCCAGAAACTCTTCACAGAATTTAAACGGTAAAATATGCTTTTTTTGCATGTGTCTGCATATAAGTTGTAACTCTTGTTGCTCTTTAGAGGACATTAAGCGCGCCATAAAGATCTTGAATGACTTTACAGGTTGGAACTTTTGGCGGACTGCGGGACGTTTTCAGTTGAAACTGACCGCAAGGTTCTGCTGGCGCAACTAGATCCTAAGCACTGCAGCGATGTCCGGCAAATAATACCGTACAATATTCTGGCCAACGCACATGGCTTATTGCTTATACGGCTTCAACGTGTGGGTGTCGGCTTATCATGGAGAGGCGGTAATGGTATCGTCATTGGAAGGTAAGAAAAAAAAAGACAGAATTGAGATTTCTCGGAAAAGTACAGATGCTCAATTGCATCGTTTGCCATCTTTAGATTGCCTGATGGAAGTGAGTTTTCTTTAAGAATCGATGGCTTTGAGCATCATTTAGACTCACAATGGAACCGTCAACAAAGGTTGGTCAGCTCCCTCCGGTGTATCTTTGAATGCTGTCGGATATGGACATCAGCTTGGCGCCGACGTGACAGACTCGATTATCGTCATGAATTATCGTTCAGCAATCAAAGCTTTCATCGATGGAGGCGGGCAGCTACAGCTAGGCGCCAATGTTTCCGTGAGTGCAGGGCCGTTGGGTCGATCAGCAGGTGTCGCTGCCGGTGCGTCAAACAATAGCCACATAGCTGCGACATATGTCTATAGGTAAGCCGGAAAAATCGATCAGATAATGAGGATGTCTGGTTACTAATTACTGCTATCGCGTATGAAGCATATCCAAGGGGTTGTATGCTGGTATGTACGCTTGAGAAGAACGTGAGATGATAATCATATGCTGACAAATATGTTGTCAAGGTTATGCTATGGAAGGAACGAAGATATCGGAGCGGCGCACCACGAATGCCAAATTCTACGGACGACCCATCAGAGCGCAAGAAATTTTGACGGGCGCTGTACCACCTCCACCCGTCGCACAGCCTTTATATGACATCCTATCGAGAATCGGCGCAGGTCCTCGACCGGGACTACCATTTGCTCCTCGGAAGGCATCCAGTATATCCCACAGACCACCGCAGGCGCCGCCTAACAACTATACAGCAAGCCCGAATCTTACGGGTAAGCAACAGCCACCGCCACAGCAGCCGTATCCAGCAGAGTCTTCCTCTAGTCGAGCGCAAATCTATTCACAAAATCATATCGGCAGCAATTCAAACAATAACAATATGTATGATGAGCCACCGCCGCCGTACACACCTCCAGCCGAGCCATTTGTTCCTAATGATACCAAGGGCAACGCGATATTCCCACAAGACGTTAAAGGGCATGACAACGGAGTAAAAGAAGAACGCTTTGAGCAGGCATCGCAGGATATGGAACAAGCACATTCTCTGGTGGTCGCAAAGTATGATTACAGAAGTCAGGAACCTGGTGACCTAACGTTCAATGCAGGAGATCACATTATTGTCACCAAGCGACTAGGAGACCGGAACGCTTGGTGGGAAGGAGAGATTGGAAATCGTCGAGGAGCTTTCCCTGCAAACTACACCGAAGATGTAACAGACTAGAAAAAATAATTGTATATTCTTTCAACATGTCCGTCGTAACTAAATAACTAAACAGTGGATCATATTTTTCTCGTCCAAGTTTAAAAAACTGCACAAATTTGCCGATATATTCCTACTGACAGAAAGTGACCTCAGATTTCCAGTGCACGATTGTAGAATCCTGTCTCACGCAAAGATGTGAAATGGAACACTAAACGATTGCTAGAAAGCATTCAACGAATGAAACATTCATCATTATTCAGCTTTTGCAATCAAAGATGAGACAAAGAAGCTGTTTTCGATCACAACTCTTTTATTCTTTGCTCTGAATTCGACCACGATTTCGCGAATACGAGTACAAACAATTCGAAACCTTCAGGAATAGATTCGTAATGCCGATCCCTACGATTCCTAGGCAGGATTCCGGGTTTCAGCTCGCTGTCATAGAAGTCCTGCATCTGCACTCAAGAGGGAATTGGGCCTTTTGACCGTTGTGCTTTACAATCATTTTCCGGGTCCTCCTCCACTCCCTTCTGAATTTGCTGTCAACAACGACACTTCACCGTTCTGCTGCAAACATCAATTCCTCACAATGCATCCTGCATTGAGACCGATTTTCAACGAGCTGAGAAAGAAATTTCGGTGGTTAGGTCGATTTGATCAGACGTTCATTCAGGGAGCAACAGTAATTAGGTAGGTAAGCAGGCCTGAAAAAAAAACGACGACAGCACAGGTAGATCCCATCGCACAAAACGAGTCATGATTCCAGACGGTCTCATGATCAAATTCAACAAGAGCGATGGCAGAATTCTATACGGCAGCATGGCTGTAACAGTGCGCCCAAACGGAGGGGCACGTAGATCGAACACGGCGACAACGAACACTATTACTTACACTTAGAACGGTGCAATTCAGCTTGTCAGGAACACGTCAGTCTCGAAGATACAAACGCGGTCATCCGCAGAGGAGTGAGCGCGGTTTACCGAGCAATTGCAAACTACTCTTGAATGTCGTGAGATATTCGATCGTCTCATATCTGGCTTTGACGACAGCCAAGTTGCCGTGCAAGAGGATGTCCTTTTGGAGGCCATTCACCTTTTGGTTACTGTTGAGGATGATGCCGACCAGACTTACCGGCGCATTGCAGCCTTTCGCGATGTAATGCTTGGCTCACCAACCGCCAGGGAAGAGCGATCTCTTGCCGTAGCATCAATGCAGCACGGAAACCGCTCGACTCGTTGTTATATTCGTTCGTATCCATTTACAAAGGTGGAATTACACCGGATCGCCGCTTTGCCATGGAACGAAACTCTGGATCACGAGTCGTGTGCCGTAGCGCGATTAGGCACCACATATATGTAGCTGCACTGCTAGAGCGATCATCGAGGCAAAACAGCTCAGCGAGCAAAGGAACATGAAGCTCTAGCAGTCGACGTGGCCCGTATACTCGCATATCAAAAGACATGATCGATGCCCATATTGGAAGCTGCCTTGGGCTTGCAAATCATTGGTAAATGTTTATCAAATACTGTTCAAAGTATTATTCTGTTGGAATTATTTTCAGGCATGCACATCACCTTTCACGTCACGACTTTAGCGAAGGAACCTATGTTATGTTATGTTTGAAGCTGGACGCATGCTGGCGATGTCCTTGCCCTCCAATTGATCCCCGCAAGGATCGGTGGTGAATCCTGCAAGCTCGTCCGCGGGGGAAGAAACACCGAGTGCAATATCTAATACCTTGATAATGTTGAAGGAATGTCGTGCAAATCCAGGTCAACCCCGTTAGCACCACACTGGATACGAGAAACTCAAGAAACTCCCGAACTATACCGTATGCTGCAAACAGAAGGTGTAAGGGAGAAAAACGTTACAATCATGTTTTATATGTTTCTTTGAACAATGTATGGCCGAGAAGGCTATAGTCCGTCCGATCCACTTCTAAATAAAGAAGCATGTCCTAACTTGACAACCCACAAATGTACCCTTTATGTATGCTCTATTGAGCCCTTTGGGAGTATGAACTCAAACTTATTAGAAATTCTATGTAAAATATGTTGCTGCCCAACGATAGGTACTGAACTAATAACTTCATGGCCACAGTAGATGCATTAGCACCCTCGCTTCATATAGTTCCCTGCATCCGCTTATTTTGCGATCATAAAGATCAACTATCATCGACAATTGAGTAAATTCGGCTTCCAACAAGACCTGGTCAGATTGACGATGATTTATTTAACATTCAGGTGTAACAGGAAAAGTAGACTATAGGATTTGATTAGATCTTCATCTACTTCATGCATACTAACCTGTTATGTAGTAGAGTTGTCTCGGATGTCGGGTTTTCGCTTGGCTGAAGCGGGTGTGCTGGTTATTTAGTAGGAGGCAACCGCGTGCATTGTGTTGATCCGATTGAAACAGCTTATAGGAGGGACAGTATTATGCGACTTAGATTAGCTTACGGTCCATACAAACCTGTGTACGCTATCAATTTTACTATATGCATGCGGCACGGGAACCTGCAATATAATGACCTATGGGTTGCCGTTCCCGGTTAACGCGTGGATGTGAGCACCTTCCTCCACGCTTGTAGCCACTTGTAACCTGAATGATGCCTAACATTTGAGGACCGGGCAGTTTGATCGATATTTAATAATGAAAGACTTCCGGCTCGGCCCATTTATTCTGGTAGTACGAGAAACAATTGGATGGATTGTCCCAGCCAGACCTTGCTCAGGAACACCGCCACTTGATTTGACCGTTGCATCGCCTGTATATCTCCTGCCGCCGCTTTTTATTTTCCTTTTAATTACCATTGTAGCAGAGGAAAAGAAAAAAGAGCAAGGAGAAGGAAAATAAAGTGCTTCGGGTAAAAAGAGCCCAGACCAAACTGTGGTGCAAATATACAGTGGGATGTGGAACCGTACAACGGACCCAGCTAATTTCTGCAGGGGATGACATTGCCACAAACTTCGCAATCCAAGTTGCTGGATGGACGAAGCAGCTGACGACAAGGAGTATAATAATAGGATGCAGCTTCAAAAAAGTCACAATGTCTTCGTTGTTGTTTCTAAAATTGACTGATACTGTTAATACATTTTGATGAAAGAATCCAATGGAACTCGGCAAAACTTTCTATTTTACGCCTGTGCAATCGTAAGGATGCTTCGGACTGGTGAACCAAACAGGACGCTAGAGAAGCACGATCTTCAGCTATTTTGAAACCGGTACATGCATGTAAAAGAGGAAAAACCAAGGAACATCACAAAAGATAAAGACTAAATTGTTATTATTGACGTTACGATGCAAACCATCGATACATGATGAAACGACTATAGCAGACTTCTTTTCTCTGCAACAATCACCACTCGATTCAATGATAGATGTTCTGGATTCAGTGGTGACTTCTAGGCAAATGCGGACATCATCACGAATTAGAACGCGCGGTGTACGGCAAATGTGATCGTGGGCGGATTTGCGAATTTGAAATGTTTACCTTTTGTGCCACACTGTCTGTGTTGCAGACAACAGGTGTTGTGCCGCAAATGGATCGATCACGTGCTCAGTCCTTTAATAGATCGCGTGATGTTGGTGGATCACGCTTGTGTTATATAAAAGGCGAGGGTTTCCGTTCAATTTTTCTTCTTTTTTTCTCCCACTTTACTCACAATGTCTGCAGAAGAGACAAAGCCTACTACTGCCACCGAGACTACTCCCGTCGAAGCTCCTGCCCCCGCACCTGCTACCACGGAAGAACCAAACGCTGCTGCTCCCGCTAAGGAAACCAAAGCTGAGGAGAAGCCAGCTGAGACCAGCGATAAGCCTGCTGAAGAGCCCAAGGCAGAGGCTGCACCTGCACCTGCACCTGCCCTACTCCCTCCAGATCAACCACCAAGCGCCTGTCAACTTTCTTGAACAAGGCAAAGAAGCAGTTCTCTGATAAGAAGGAAGAAAAGAAGCCCGAGGCTGCTGTCAAGGAGGAAGCAAAACCTGAGGAGACTCCCAAGGAACCTGAAGCAACAGTGGCAACCGCCACCGAAGCCAAGGCTGCTGAAGCACCTGCCGCCGCTGCCACCACTGAGAGTGAGCCATCCAAGGCCGAGAAGCGCAAATCGAAATTCTTGAATGGTATCTTCAACCGCAGCAAGGTAAACTTTACTCTTTTTTGGGTGGATCCACGCGGACCTTTGATTTTCCAGTGTCATGATCCGTTGTCGGCATAGACGGTAGTGCATTGTGTAACATTATCATTTTCGTGTCCGCCCTTTGGCGATCAACCCCGCCACTCAAACTTTCTTTTGAATTTTTTTTTCATTTCCCGGGTTCTAACACAAGATATACTTAATATATAGAGTCCTGTCAAGGAGGAACACAAGACTGAAGAAGCCAAGAAGGAGGAAACTCCTACCACTGATGAAGAGCAAGGTAAAAAACTGAATTTCTTTCTGTTGAAATCCGATAAGCGGACATGTGTAATCCTGACATTTTATTGCTAGCAACAGCCGCTGAAACTGCTCCTGCAGAAGAAACCCCCAAGACAGAAGATAAGCCAGCTGAGGAACCCGCCGCTGCCGCCACTGCCGAAACTACTGCACCTGCTGCAGAGTCATCTGAGACTCCCGCCAAGGAGACCTCTAAGGAAACCAAGGTGATTGATCAAATCAAGCGCAATTCTCTTGTTGGTCGCTTCTTTGGACATGGCAAGAAGAAGGAGACTCCTGTCGCCGAATCTGCACCTACCGCTCCCACTGCTGAAGAATCTGCTGCACCAGCTGCTGCCACCGAGGAATCTGCTGCTGCTGCTGCTGCTGAACAACCAGCTGCAGAAGGTAAATAGAAATTCCTGTTTGTGGGACCATGGGTGCGCAGAAGACAAAGAAAAAAAATAGAGATGGAGATAATTAAGGGGTGGGGGTTTCGAGGAGAAACATGTGAACAAAGATAGCTAATCATTGCAATGACAGAAGCCAAGCCTGAAGAAGAACAGACTGCTGAAAAGAAACAGGCTTCCAAGTCTGCTACTCCATTGAGTCGTCGTTTGACCAAGATGCTCCGTTTCCCAAAGAAGGAGAAGAAGGTTGAAGAAGAACCCAAGAAGGAGGCTGAAGAGCCCAAGAAGGAAGAACCTAAGGCTGAAGAGTCCAAGGATGAAGAACCAAAGAATGAGGAGGAACAGCCCAAGGAGGAAGCTGTCTCTGCTGCTGAAAACGTTGTTCCGGCCGCCACTGCTCCAACTGCCGCTCCTGCCGTTCAAGCAACCGCCTAATCTACTGCGTACAAGACGATATTCTTTTTTTCTCTTCTTTTTCTTGACTTTTTACTTATAATATCGTATTACTTATACTGTTTGATTCTTTTAGCTTTAATTCTTCATTTTATCATAATTACTTTTAGCTTGACTTCTCAAGTCGAGTATTATAACTTTTTTAAAATTTGTGCGACTATAAAGGTTTTACAACTTGCAATTTTTTTCTACTCGGTTCCTTGTGTTGCACCATTGAGTGGAAAAAAGGGTAAAGCATTTTTAGACTGTTTTGTCCTGACTATCGAGTTATGTCTCGTTCGAGTGGTTTGCTCGTGGATCACGTAAAAGACATGACAGTTGTTTACTACTTCCTCATCAAAGTGCATTTTAAAGTTGAAAGTATAGAGATGCAAAATAAAAGTGACTATTACAACCATGAAATTATTTAGAAAAAATGTAGAAAGAAAAAAGAAAAGGAAAAGAAGTAGAGATTCGTTATGTACACATATCATTTTCCTTAAGCTGCCTGTCTAAAGACCATAGTGCCTTGGTTTCGGAATTGCAAGACTTCTCTGCGACCCAGGATAGCGAGTGCTCGCATGATGGCGCCTTCCTTGTAGTTTCTGTTCAACAAATCACCCTTGATTCGTGCAAGTGGGATGGTAGATCCCATTGGCAACCGCCGCAAGATCTCGTTTTCGATTTCTTGTACTTCTTCCATCAATTCACTCCGTGATACACCATCTGTTACGCCAGTTTGTACCGCCTCCATCGTCGACAATTTGAATAGCCGAATCGCTTCTTCCACGTGTTCACTGGTTGCCACAGGCGACAGTCTCAACTTGGCAAGTGCTTCCGATATACGGATGACAGCCTCCAATTGTCTGCAACAATCCAGAGATTACCATCTTCGTGCTAGCTGTAAATGATATAGTCTCGTCGTACCTGACAGTAATGGGAATAGAAGAACGTACATTTGTATCCATTTCAGAGGATTTGACCTCCTTTCGGATATTCACGAAATGTGTGCTTAGCTTCTCTGCAGCTTCCTCGGTCAGGCGAGGCGCGCATTTTCTATTATTGGTATCGAAAGGTGAGTGAGATCAAATGGTTGATGGCTACGCTCTTTGATGACTCACGCTTTACAATAGCTGATATATGCCTTCATCTTTTGGAGATCGATTTCGCCCATTTCTACATCTTGCGTTTGCTGGTTCATGTGAACATTCAGCACATGCTTGGCTATTGACTAGAATGAAAAGACAAAAGCGTCAGCAAAGCGGACTATCAGGCATCTATTTTACTTTTCTTTGTTACTTACAATATCACGCGCTTCGTTGTGTTCATCCTTGACAATAAAGATCATGTCGAATCTTGAAAGAATTGTAGTTTGAAAGTCAATGTTCTAAGACCACGAAATTAGATTGTCATCGTCCGGTAAAAATTATGCAGTTTGCTTACCTCGCCGGGCGTCTTCATGTCATCATATCGACCAAATACAGGGTTTGCTGCTGCAAGTACAGATGTTCGCGAATTCAAAATGGTAGTGATACCGGCTTTGGCAATTGAAATGGTTTGTTGTTCCATGGCCTCGTGAATAGCGACACGATCTTCCTCTCGCATCTTGTCGAATTCATCAATGCATACTACACCGCCGTCTGCCAAAACCATGGCGCCGCCCTCCAAATAGAAATCTCTCTACAATTACGGGCATTAGCATGCATAGTCATACATGACATTGATATGTACTAACCGAACTGGGGTCACGAATGACTGATGCAGTGAGACCTGCAGCGCTGCTGCCTTTGCCGGAGGTGTAAACTGCAATTGGTGCCACCTTTTCCACAAACTTGAGCAGTTGCGACTTAGCTGTACCCGGATCACCAAGAAGCAGCACACTAATGTCACCTCTCAGACGCATGCCATCTGGAAGAATTTTTTTAGATCCACCCATCAACAGGCAAGTAATGGCCTTTTTGATATCTAGAATGTATACACATGAATCCCGTCGTTAATCGAGGACAGCAAATACTCATTCACACCGTACCTGTATTGCCAAAGATCGAAGGTGCAATGCTGGCAGAGAATACCTCGTAAAGATTCTCCTGGCGGGACATTCGGATAAATTCATCTTCTTCTGCAGCCGTAAAGACCGGTCTTCCGTGCCCGCTGTTGTGTTTATCAACCTGCAATCCCACAACACGAATATAAGGCGTACGTACAGCGGCAGCACCTGTAGATTTCTGTGCACATGATGCGCGAAGTCAGAAAAAACAAAAGTTCTCTAACCAGTCTCCTTTTCTTTTCCGCTTTGGATACATACTGCAGCTTTGCTTTGGAAAATGGAGTAAATGCCCATGACGACAGCTCGCATACCAGGAACGACGCGGTTGGTCAGCCATCTATTCAAGAGTATCTGTTAAAGTGTATTTCTCCTTACTTGCCAATTATCAGTCTTACCTGTCCGCACTGAGAAGGGTATGTCTAGGAAGGTCACCCACAGGAACCATATCGGGTGCCTCTTGCAGCTTGAGCTGTTGCGAGTCAACAAATTCGCTCTTGTCATGTACAATCACATACGGGTCCAGAGGGCATTTGTCTTTCATGCCCTGCTCCATCTGTTCACTGATTATATCCATTTTAGTTTCGTCTCCTTTTTCCTCTGTTCGACCATAAGCACTTGAATTCTTACTTGTCGCAAGTTCTAGGTAGACTGATCGATCCAAATCCGCCAGCAACAGGAATCATCTTGGTGTGTCGACAAGATCGGCACATGACTTGCACAGACACGGCGCGAGAAGCCAAGGTCGAAGCGCCGATGACAATACCAGGTACACGAACAAGTTTACCAATATAATCAGACTGGTTGCCACTTAGTACAGATTCTAATTACAGCAAACGAAGAAAAAAAGCTTACTGTCAAATCACGTATCTGCACAACGTTGGCATCAGACTTGAGCATGACTTGACAGTCAGGAACCTCTGCAGCATCGACAGAGTTCGGGTTGCCGAACAGGATACGTTTTGCACATTCCTTGACACCTCGTTCGAACTGTAAGAAATTAAGATGAGCAACTCTTTCCACAAGCATATATTTTCTCCTCCCTCTATATGTGCCTGTCATCATACGTACCAAAGGTAACATTTCCGCGGGTTCTGCAATGAGTTTTTTGGCGAGTTCGTGATCATAGGCAATAAGGTGAGACATGTCGACTTCAATGTAGTACTGCTTTGTCATGAGATTGTCAGAGAGCATGTCTCTGTCGAGAACATCAATGTAAGATAGAAGCTCATCGTCTTGAACGTTTACGCTGCGAGTCGTACCTGTAGACGAACGAGTTGTCGACACGAAACTTTTGCACAAACTCGGCAAAAGACTGAATGAGTTCCGCATGAGTATTGGTTCTTGCTTCACCAGGAAGTACACTAGTGGAATAAATCTGGCCGCGATCCCAGCCCAGAGATGCCATGGTGGTTCAGTAACAAAAAAATTCAGAATGTCGCGAAAATGTCATAAGTTTTGAGGGCGGAGGGACGCGACAATCCCGCGTTCCGCTCGTGACTTGAGTTTCAGCTAGATACAGAAATAGATACACCTCTCTCTTTCTGCTTTCAACTCCTTTCTTACGCAATGACAGATGACAATTCAGACCAAAAAGTCGTAACAGCTCTGGATATTATTGAGCAACAAAGTGCACTGGAAAAAGAGGCCCAGGAAGTGCTCCCGGGCAAGTTCGAAAAATGCACCTATGAACAGGGCTATATCCGACAGACGCTGTACGCGTGCAAGACGTGCACACCACCTGAGCATGAACCAGCCGGCATGTGCTACAGCTGTTCCATTGCCTGCCACTCCGATCACGAACTGCTCGAGCTGTTTCCCAAACGAGACTTCCGCTGCGACTGCGGGCTGCCAGGAAAGTTTAGAGGTCACCCGTGCGCGCTAGCGTCGCGTCAAAAGCTTCACGCACCTCCCAATGACAAGAATCAATACAATCACAACTTCCGAGGACATTATTGCAGGTTTGTATTTTACACTTCGTCTTTTATACAAAGTGCCCGAGAATAGACAAAGTTAATAATTACAATCGCTAGATGCAACGAATTCTATGATCCTGAAAAGGAAGATTGGAACCATGTTCCAGGTACGCACGGATCTACAAAGAGATCTTGATAGGTTCAGCATGCTTAATATTACATCAGTGCGTGATATGCGAAGACTGGTTCCATGATCGCTGCATAGGAGACGTAAGTTACTATGTCTCTGACTGGATATGGCTATACGTAGCTGATTATGTGATATATAGATGCCTGAAACCATTGATGATTTTGAAAGCTATATTTGTCGAATGTGCACAAGCAAATATCCTTTCCTTGTACAAAATGCCGACAAGCATCGGAGTATCGGTCTCTGCAAAGGCAATGAAAAAATACACAAATGGATCGTTGCCACCGACATGCAACCGAGCGACACTGCCAAACACGACAAAGACGATCAAAATGCAAAAGAAAACAGCATTGTTGAAACGACTGGAATCAAGCGCAAACTCGATGATGCGCCTTCAGACGACTCGAATAAACGCTCAAAACTCAATGATACCCAAAGCGCAACGCAAACACGCAAATGCGTTAACGGTGAGATGCCATACTTCACTCTTGAAGATTCACTGTAATGCATGCTAATGATGATAAATCAGCTTATGTGATACCCGAGGATTGTGCAGCAGAATTGTTTTTGAACGAAGGATGGCGTTCAAATCTCTGCAGCTGCGAAGAGGTATATCCCTCAATTTCATTTTAATGCTTTTCTATGATGATCCTTAAACAAAAATTTCTCGCGCTTCAGTGCCTTCAAGAATTCACAGCAAATGGACTCGAATTCTTGCGCCAGGAAGAAAATACCTTTGAACCTGAAGAAGACGAAGATGCAGGCAAGTGAATTTTTAAAAGGATAAATGACTATCCGAGACTCATTCGAGTTGACTGAAAAAGGCAAATCTTTATTCGACGTTGGCATGGAGCATCTGATGCGGATGGATCGCGTCAAAGCGATCGAAAGCGCACGAGCTTACAATCGGTTGTCGGAGCAGATCAGAGAATTTCTACAAGGGTTCAAGGATTCCGGCGAGGTTGTCACTGAGAAAGATATCAAGCAATTCTTTGCGGTAAGTCATGCATATCACAGTCAACGTTAAATATCATTTGAGAACTCATACAAGGAACAACTATCAGCAAAAGCGTCTGGAACTTAAAGCTCAAAGCCATTAAAGACGCTTTTCTTTCCTCTTTTTTTCTTTGCAATCAGTAGTAAAGAATGTCGCGTTTGTTCCGCGTCGCCATTGATGGGCCTGCAGCCTCTGGAAAAAGTATGTTTGTGCCGTTAACTTTGACACATGATATTTGTTTTGAAGAAACGAATATATGCACATATAGGCACGACGGCCAAACTGTTGGCAAAGAAACTAGGCTTTGGCTATATTGATTCTGGAGCAATGTACCGCGCAGTAAGATGTCCCAAACCTCGAATCTCAACATTTTGGGCTTAATCGGGGCGCACTTGCACAAACGTGCAATTAGGTCACTCTTCGCTGCTTAGAATCCAATGTAGATCCTCAAGATCGAGATGCGGTCGCAAAAGTTGCAAAGGAGGCTCGCATATGCTTCCCTAGTATCGGCGCTGTCGAATTGGATGGGCAAGATGTCAGCGACAAAATCCGGACGTCCCAAATTGTACAAAATATCAATCCCATTGCCTCCAATCCTGCTGTGCGCTCTGAACTCGCAGAGAAGCAACGAGCCATGGCCAGAGGCAGCACTGATCAAAACTGGCCGGGATTTCAGTGGCGTGCACGGACTGTACACGGCGTTGTCATGGACGGTCGAGACATAGGAACAGTTATCCTGCCTGACGCCGAGCTCAAAGTGTTTATTGTAGCCGATGCTAAAGTGCGAGCCAAACGACGGTTCGATGAACTAGCAGCTAAAAACAGCCTGGCACCTGGAGAGACTGTGGAGTCCATTGCACACGACTTGAATCTTCGCGACGAAGCAGATAGGACTCGGAAAGTTTCGCCATTGAAAAAGGCGGACGATGCAATTGAACTGGATACGAGTCATCGGACGATCGACGAACAAGTTGCAGCTATTGAGGAGATGATTTACAAGCGATTAGATGCGTAATTTAGAACATTTGCTAAAAGGATTAGATTTGTACATGGCCCTCTATTCTACAGTGTCTTTCTCGGCAGTAGATTGCTCTTTGTCATTATTTTCACTTGCAGTTGATGCCTTTGATGTATTTCCATCGTCTTCAGCTTTTGCATCGTTCGATTCATCTTGTTTCGTTTCCTCGTCTTCAATTGATTCAACGGGTCGGTGTGCGGGCTCCTCTTCTTTATCTTGTTCTTTCGTTTCTGCTTGGTTTGCTCCAGGACTTGATTCCTTGTCCAAGGAGTCTTGGTTCTCTGTTTTTGCCTTCTTTTCTTCAACAGTTTCGGATATAGTAGCAGTGTTATCTTATACCGAGCATTAAGTACTCTAGTTATCCAATGGTTTCCATCATTATTCTGGATAGTCACCTTCTTGTACAATTTTTGGCAAATATGCATCAAGTAATGCTTCCAGATCTTCTTGCTCCACATTTGAATCTTGTCCAATTTGAGGTACACCGCCATAGAGACCATCCAACAGACAACTTTTGAGAAACGGCACACAACAACGTACAAATGCCGCTGTAAATGAATGCACTGTGGTTGTTTCGTCCGGGTATCTTTGAGTCACTTGGTCTGCATATTGCCGCAAAGCACTTGCAATTTCGAGAAAACAAGCATCCAGATGACTATTTATTGGTTTCAAGAGGCTGACCGCAGGTAGTAAGCGCACTGCGTTGAAGACCGTCAAAATATTGTTTGTAAACACTGCAAGCGGTGGATAGTCTACTAGCAGCATGGGCGGCTGGTTCGGTTGAGTTTGTTCATTATCCTGGTGCAATCCTAGTTTACTCGCTGACATTCGTGTGCTAGGCTTATCAGTTGTTGATAAGCTCTCTACTAGCTCTGAGGTTGCGTCATCGATCCAGTTTAGAATTAGAGGTCGCATAGTGTCTTGGAAAGCCTGGACAAACAAGTGCCTGAAATCGAGACCAATACGACCGAGTGACATTCCGCAATATTGAATTTGTGTCAAAAGCGACGCCAGCGCCGAAGTATCATGAATTTGCCGTAGGTGTGTCTCGAGAGTGGTTTTGATATCGCCCACAATCTGCGTCATATAATCCGAGAGAATAAGAATGCTATTCTGATCCTGGTGGGAAAAGACTGACATGTAGTGCGTTGCGATTTCAAACATTTGCTCTCGCATCACGTCAATATATCGTTTCAAGTAATCGAACGCCGTTTGACGTGACAAAGTTTCATCCGTACGCTTAAGTCGCTCCAGTCGCTGCAAAAGGTAGTCGTGTCGACAAGAAAGAAATACAACACGCAGCTCATTTTCTGACTCGAATACATCCATGCGTCGCAAATGACCAATGATATTCATGGCAGCTGCAAGTTTGATAGGCCGTTTGAGGTGCGAAACAAGCTGAAGAAGCATCAGATCCGCAGATGCTTGGACTTGATCATGGATGTTGCGTACAATAGGCAAGGGGTATTTTACAAGAAGGAGACGGACATGCGATGCAAGATCCATAGCCTCTGAATAGTATCCATTCCAAACGCATGTTTCCATAAGCTGTGGTATCTCCAAAAGATCCGTTAGTGTATTGTGGTATTCCATAACACGCGTCACTTTTCGTCGTTCGATTGCCAGGGTCTCTGCCGTCTTTGCAAAAGTTTCACATGCTTGCTGCAGTTCAGGCACGGTATCGAGAAAGCCTTCTAGATGAACATCTAGATCATCGAGTGTCGTGTGAACTTGTTGGCGACAACTTTGCACATGAATGAAGGCCGGGTAATCTTCAAACGCAAGCTGTTGTGCATCGTGTTGCAGCTTTGCCTTTTCTGCTCGAAGCTCGACAGGTTCGCGTACGAGATCATCGAGGGATAAGCTTGTTAACCGTGTCAAATACTCGCGGGTCAACTGTGAATCGCGCACTTCTTCGCGCTCTTGCTCCTTCCACGACGCAGCGAGCAAATTGTAAAGTTCGTCGGTATCGTCTAGCACCGTCGTCATTGCCGCTGAAACCAACAGTGACGGGAGGGAAAAGCCTACCGATCCCCTTTTAATGCGATGGATGTGAGATCAACTCAGCTGAAGTTTCTCAACTTGGCAGTCGAAATATGCGACGAAGACCCGTAGGACTAGCTCATGCACAGCAACGAGAACGACGAGACGTAAGACACTATCCACTCTTGAGCAGCTCCATTGAAATTGATGGAAGGAATCTCTGAATGGCATCGTTATAGAAAGACTTCCAGCAGATTGGCGACAGCATCGCGGCAAAAGAGCTGGACCAGGTGGGCAAATTTGATAAGGACTCTAAAGTCAGGGAATGACAATCTCATATCATTTAGCTCCAAAAACAATTAGAAACATTTAAAACGAATCTGCAAGAATTTGCAAGGAAACATCGCAAAGATATTCGCAAAGATCCCACCTTTCGCAATCACTTTCAAAAAATGTGTGCAAACATTGGCGTAGATCCACTGGCATGTGCGTCTTTTTATATTTCTTTTTTAAACTATTCTGTAATCAGCTGATCGAGCTATGCTAACAGCTAACTTATAGCAAACAAGGGCTTTTGGGCGGATCTGCTAGGTGTGGGTGATTTTTACTATGAGCTCGGCATCCAGATTATTGAGAGTTGCATGGAAAGTCGGTCGCGCGACGGAGGGCTGACAGAAATCCAGGACCTCAAGAAACGTCTAGAGGCGATGAGAAGCACAAAATCCAAACAACAAGAAATTACAGAGTATGTATATGAGACAGGGTTTTGTTTATATAAACGAGACTTATGATGATCGCATGCAGGGATGATATTGTACGCGCTATAAGGACACTGAAACCTCTCAGTGGAGGTTTCCAGATTTTACAGATTGGTAACCGCAAAATGGTACGTTCCGTTCCAAAGGAGCTCGACAAGGATCAATCAGCGTTGCTGGTATTAGCGCAGGTTAGAGATTGCAGATG
Organism: Rhizomucor miehei CAU432; assembly: GCA_000611695.1. Lineage (NCBI taxonomy): Eukaryota > Fungi > Mucoromycota > Mucoromycetes > Mucorales > Lichtheimiaceae > Rhizomucor > Rhizomucor miehei. The sequence goes on along the minus strand of KK100131.1, from coordinate 397,428 downwards.
TCCACCCTTTCATGCCAGCAGTAAGGCTCACAAGCGCAATAGAAAACAGGATACATTGATACAAATATGGTACGGAGTGAACTTCATTGGAACGATGCGCGCATAGAAACTGCTTTTGTAAGTGTAGTCGTATTTTTTTTCCTCTGGATGGAAATAGTGTCTGCTCACTACTATTTCTCTGTGTTTAGCAACATTTATTGCAAGATGGTCTGTGCTGGATCGACCAGCAAGGCGAGATAGATACATTTTGGATACCCAGCTATTTTTCCCTCGATGAAAAAGAGACTACAATGTGAAAAGTTGGTTTATTTCTTTTCCCCCAATCCCATTTCCTTCTTTTTCCAATGTTCCTTCTGCTCTTTAACTGCTTTGTAAATCAGCATACGGCGAAATTAGCAGCAAAGCCTGTAGATCTTGGTATGTCCGTGCAAATTCTGGTGGTATACATGCTACGTTGTAGTCGAGATCTTGCAGGAATCGTTTTTCGGTGGCGTTGCTAGCGGTAGAATAACATATCATTATGATTAACAACGCTATTTTCTTATTGCATGAATACCGAAGAACGCAAACTTACATGAGTTCAACAGTCAGTTCTGGAAAGATCTGAACAAAGTCTATGTTGAAGACCGCACAGTCGTCCCATACTTTCACTGCAATGAGGAAGCCCAGTAATACAATCAAGCGCCAGTTAACGTCACAGAGATGTTGGCGCGAATTTTCGAGCATGCGGTGAATATATACAAAGGCCAGAATAACATGCTCTGCCACGAGATCGCCGCAGTCCAAAATATAAGCAATTTGGTTTAGGATATCATAATATGTGGTAACCGGTTTCGCGTTATAAAGTGTGCGCGAGCCGTCTGGATCTTCATCAGTGAATAACGGTGAGCCGCGATAGCAAGGATCTGCACGGAATAAGCCAAATGCATGGTTATGAGAAATAATGCGGTACAAAGCCCAAACCACACTATTGAAAAAGAATTTGAGAGTTGCAGAGCTTATAAATAAACTTTGTTAAGCTGAAAGCCATTGTTGTTTTGCTTACCTCTTTACAGTCATATACATCTTCTGCTCATCCTTTTGCTCCACATGAAACTTTTCCTGCCAGGCTATATCATGCAATGGCTGAGCCATCATTCGGTTATAATGCGCAAAGTCATCAAGGCTAAAGTCATGTTTGAGGCCGTCATCGTGATCGACAATGATGCCCCCTGTGCTGCTTTCCACGCTGCCGTTGCTGCTCATGTTTTCAAAAATATCACTGGACTGCATTGTCTCTTCTTGTTGGCTGTGACGATCAAGGTTCAGCGATTCTTGGCCTTTGGATAGCTCGGATATAGATGGATCAGCCAAGGAGGACCCAAAATCAGCATTTTCCTCTCGCCATATGTGAGCTATCTGTTGTGCTTCTGTAACGTGCTTGTCATCTTCTTCTTCCTTTTCGTCATGAGCTGTGGCTACTTTCACTTCCTTTTCCTTTGTGTCCAGCACCGATTGGCTGATGGTGAGTGAAGGCGAGGGTCCAAAGTCTACCCAGGCGCCATCCTTGTCCATCAAAAGTCTGTTGTTGGATGCCTTTTTTGCGACAAATAATGAGACAAGCTGTTCGTCGTCAATGAGCTGCTGCTTTGATCCTTGGCGGTTGATAACATTGTTGAACTTCTTTCCGATCTTTGAAAACATGACGCTAAAACTGCTCTTGCTCCTTTTCGGTGGTTTTGGTGGCGTGCTGGGTGCAGTGGATACGTTATCAGACATAGTTGTGGATGAAGCGAGGCTCGTTTCGTGGGAAAGCGTAGGCGTCAAGGAGGCTGCTGATGGGATGTTGTTTTCGGGACTCACTCGTTTTCGATTGAGCCATCGCGAAAGCCGGCTTTTGGTAGGAAGACGTCGCGGTGCACTCTGCGAAGCAGCAACTTCTAAGAGGGCTTGCATGCAAAGCAACACACTCTTATCGTCAAGCAGTGTTCTCTCATGCAGAGCAGCTTTTATCCTCGGATATTCGTTGATTATAGGATGATCAAGGTGCTTAAATTGCTGTGGTATAGGTTCTTGACTGTGCGGACAGCAGTTTGGGGAAGGAATGCGAGGTTTAGAAGTAGTAAAACGCATAGCAATTAAATTACTTATTGGGTAATGGAGAAAAGCGCGGGTGGTCAGTAGGGAGGACTCGCTCTTTATATTCCAAATTTTTGTGGAATTTGCTTATTGACTAAAGATATACATAACGAGGCTTCTTTTGTTTTGGCTGCTCCCCTCTGCTATTCGATTTTTGTATCCTTTGCAACTCTTGAATTGATCGTTTCTACAAACGTTGAAGTCAATAGCTGCTAAATTTTTCCGCTAAGCAGCTGAAAATTTACCTTGGCTTCCTCTTCTTCCTTGGTAAGCACCTTTCGGGTATTAAGACCCATTTTGATCATGGCGTCTCGAGACAATCCTAGGCCTTTGCGAATATGAGTTTACGCGAGAAGAAACCAAGTGTCTTTGGACGATATCTTACTGCTTGTATCTTCACTTTTAAGACCTCTTAGTTTTCGGAGCATATCTGCACCTGGGTCGCGACGGCCAGCAAGGAATTTCCTACACCATTTGATTTAGCTTTACTTCTTCCTTTTGTGTTTTCTCTCTTTTTTGGCAGCATATTTTTTCTTTGCTACTTACTCAATACTCTTGTTTTCTTGTTTGATCTTTTCTTCCAGTTGCTCTCTAGTTTTGGGTGTCGGATTCCGTAACTTGCCATCAGAGCTGATCATGCCTTTAGTCGGGATATTATAGGTATATTCTTTGTGTACTCGCATAGGTGGTTGAGATGTTTCATAAACAATGCCTTGTTTGGTATTTCGTATTCGCGCCCATGTCATTTCGATGCCGCTGTTCCTGAAGATCATATTTTTTTTGATTAATGTACAGAAGTCACGGGGATCGTAAATACTTTAAGATGAAACAGCTTACCCTGATGCGAATTCCATGCGCTTGTTTTTTGACATAGTTACATGCTCTTGTTAAATGTCGATCACAATATTCACCCGCACGTCTGTCCCAATTTTTCTCCATTAGATAAATTGGAGTGCAAAGAGCAAGTGTATGCACTCACTTGTCCACCATAGCTTCGCATTGCTTATCAGGTTTTACATATTCAGCGCATTGGATCAAGTCTTCACTGTCACCAATGATAAACAGCTGCTTCACTCGATTGACTAAAACGGCACCGTCGGCTTTTGGATCGTTAGACCACACTATTGTTGGCTGCTTCACCATAACAATTTTCCCAATATCAAGAGCGTCCTTGTACGTTGTCAAAGCCTTGTCAACCAAGAAAAGATGGAAATAGTCGCCCCTCATGTTCGTTATGCGCGCTACTGCGAAGTCGTCCTGCCTTTGATACGATCAACCACTCCAACAGACGCCCAGTTGTCTGAACGTTTTTCTCCCACACGTATTGAACGCCACTTTTGAACATGCGACGATACGTTCTGTATAGGCACTGTTTGGAATCCAATAAGCTCTCGCTCTATTGTGTGCATGGGTATCAACCGTCGTCTAGCAACAACAAAGATTCTCTTTGCTTAGATTCTCGAAAAAGGTCAAAGGTCGATTCGACATACTTTAGTCGTAGCTGCGACACTGGCTCAATTTGAACGCTTTCGTGCTTGATCTCTTCCAATTTCGATTTGCCGGAGGTGTTATCTGCTTCGCTCATGAGGGAGGGGAACGAAAATAACGCGTGCGCGATTCTCAACTCTCCAAATGAAACCGCGTCAGGGCAATTCATCATGTCTCGTCACAAATTCGACCCTTTTTAATGCACTGGAGATATCTCATAAGGGGTTCGGTATTTTGAGGGGTAAAGAATCAGAATACAAGGCAGCTAGTACTAGTCATAATCCTCGTAATCCTCGTAATCTTCGTAACGTCGTCTGCCTCGTGGATATGAGCTGCTGTAGGTACTGATATCTGAAATAACAGTAATAAATGCGTTTGGATTTGATCGAATAAGGTACATTTCTGTTAGATTCTTACCTCGAGTCAATGAAAGCCCAGCCTCTCTTGCAAAGTTGATGTAGCCTTCATTCATGAGTTCCTTGGGCACCTTCTTTTTGCCCTTGCTCTTGTTCTTGGTAGTATCATCAACCCACTCGGAGCGGCAGTAAACGCATGTCACAGTATTATAGCATCTAGATTTCCAGGCATCAAAGCAAGCCTGGATCAAGTATTAGTCTAGAATTGATCAAAAAAGCTCAAAAGTCTTTTTTTTACCTTGTGGATGTTGTTTCCGCAGACTTTGCAAAAGATAATTATTGCTCGTTCGCTTTCTTCAAATGACTCAAAGCATATTGGGCAATCAGCATCAAGAGATCTCTGTGTAGCTCCTTGACTATACAAAAGCATAGATACTAGCAGTCAGTAATTGTCAAAATCGGTATGACTCAATATATGTGGCTCTTACATCTCAGGCTCTTCACCGTGAAGTTTTCTCTGGATAAGATCTTTGAGCTCCTGGCTCACCATGACCGATGGGTCGGGTTTGCTGTTTGCAAACAGTTCCTTGACATTCTAGTACAGAGCCTGGTTGAGCATTTCCAAAACCACAATGGGCAGCAATAATCACTGACATCTTTTGACAGTGTGGTAGACTTGAAAGCAGGAGAAATCGGCGGCGGATTGAAGACTCTCATCAGCACGAGAAGTATGTGCTTACAATGCATTCGGCGAAATATAAAATCATGGCAGTCGCATGTCATCTTTTCGCCAATGATAACAGTATAAACCTACAGCGACCGATGTGAGCTTGCAGCAATGATGTTTGATATACTCGCTTCTACATTTCCCGTGGTTCCTAACACTAAAAAGGCGCCTTAGATAATGAATAATCAAGCCTCATGTAGTCTAGAACTTACACTCGAAGTGCTGTGTGTATTCACCAGTGGTCTCCCGTGAAACTACAAACATCTTTTGTGTTCGTGCCCGGTTTAAGCGCGACAACAGGTCCTTCGACTAGAGCGATGGTCAGCGTGAGTTGAGGGGACAACTCAAAATGTTGACATACCAGTAAATGAGCACAGCCGCCTGCTTGCAAGAGCTGTTCCAAAGACATTTCCGATGGAGCGTATTGCGCCTGCGTTTCAGTTGTCTTGGCTTTCTTTCTCGCTTTGGTTGGTTTGGTAGTCGATACTGTCGAAGTTCCTGCGGCAGCAGTGACGCTGATTTCAGCCTCGGCTCTTGTTGGCTCTTGTCTTTTGGCTCTTGTCGTCCTGGTGCCCGTGGCTCTAGTGCTGGTTCCCGATTCGATAATGATAACCGGCTCTGATCGTTTGGGAGGCATGAAAGCGGAAGAGGAGTTTGCTTGCATTGTCGACAAGGCGGCTGACTTTTTGACACTTGCAAAATGTCATCGTTGTACTACTGTATTCGTGGACATTGTCTGAGCTGTTGTGAAAGGATTATATCGCACAATATCGCATTGTCTAAAATCACTGAAGCTATGCAGAGATTATCTAAAAGCTGCAAATATAAGCGCTGCACACTTGAGCTACTTAGTCTGTCTGCAATAACAATTAGACGAAAAACTGATAAATTTCAGAGCGTATTCACATTTGCTTGCCTGAGGACGGATAGGATATATGTCTTACATAGGGCACTCCATAGGAAGTTGGGCAGACTGCTCGACAGATCCAAGGAGCAAGATGATGCTTAATGCATGCATGATCCGTGCTTCAGAAGTAGGTCGTCCATTATTATCCCTGCCAGAGGCCTTATTATTATTTTTGTCCATACTCCAGAAACACATTGTCTGTGCTTAGACGTGTAGGTTGCCCATTGTTATCCCTGCAAGAAGCATTATGATCCCTACTCATACCCACCAGGAACATTATCTGTCCTCAAAGATGTAGGTCACCCATTATTAACTTTGCAAGAAACCTTATGTTATCCTTACGCTCTCTTCTCTCTCTTACTGTACTGTGCTCTCTAGTAGTACTGCCGCCAATTTATGGGTATTGGTTTGCTTAAGTTGACAGCATCGTAAGTATAGTTCCGGGAACATCCAGATGTTTAAGTTCTTGTTTGACACCTTGCCTGCATTGTAAATATCATCTCAAACTGTTTGTACAGGTTCTAACAGATTGGATCAATGCAAAGATAGGCAGAAGAACGTATAACTCGCCTGTACTCTTATACAGTAGAGTCAATACATACTGCAAATATAAAGTCCTTTCATGCCTCCTTCAACCTTGAACCTTCAGAGCCTTCCGAGCTATGGATCTTCGGTATCCGTACTCTTAGGGAAAGGATAAGCATAGTAGACTTATCGGAGCAAGGCTCTCGGTCAATTACGGCTCAAGAGCCTTCTCCATATTTTTGCGTTGCGTTGGTGCTTCCCGGTCCACCTTGGCACGGCTTCTACTCTGAAGTCGTGCCCATCTATGTAACGGCAACCGTTTTTCCTTGGCGTTCATTCGCGCGGGGTGGAGGTAGTGCTGTCCTGAAAAAAATTTTTCTTCTCCCGTCTGGCTATAAAAAGCTCAGGGGTTCGCAGAATCTGTTTCTCTACAATTTTAAACCACAAATTACAAGAGTCGAACTGCATGTTTGCCACACTTGGATTTGGCACTCATTCCTGAATCGACGCAAGAGCTATAAAGAACACTTAATAGTTCTCGTGATCTCTTCTAGACACTCGAGATTCGCGGTGTTCTGAAATGTCCAGACGTCGAGTTGGAAATGAAAGAAAAAAAGGAAAATGAAAGAGAGTTCGACAAAAGGAACGAATGTTGCTAGCAGGCAAAGCTTTTATGGGAGCATTCTCTGTGGCTCGCAATGATCTTTTTTAAGTAGGTGGAGTTTGCAGCTTTGCACAGTTGACCTACAGAGGTCACCATGGAGGGTTGTGTAGCACACGCACTTTTGTGTACCCAACGTAGCCCGACGTCATTTTCGCACTAAGCTTTTTGGAACAGTCCAACAAAGTTTCCTTCCTTCTTTGCCCCTCTCTCTCTTTTCTCTCTCTCTTTCTCTCTTTCTCTACTTTCAATCCGAAATCCGACATGTACGACTTCCAGATTCCACCTAATTACGATGCCATTCGATGTACTATTATGCGACGAGTAAAAGAACAGCGCGAGAAGAAAACGCGCTCACTGCTGCCTCCGCCACAGCGTTGCCCGGCCGACAATGGGTTGCCATCGCCACCAGTTGAAGCATACGAACCATCTTCTGAAGACAAGGTGGTGGACCTTTTGCCGGCACAGAACACACCTCTGACTGTGGATCCTGGAACTCCGGACACTGCTGTCTCCTCAAAACCGGAGCTGGACGAGGCAACTATTCGGCAGAAGCTGCAGCAGCTGGAGAAAGAGAAGCATGAACTATTTCAACTCATGAAACAGCTGCTATCAAAGGAAGAGGAGGAGAAGAGGCCGCCATCACCCTGTACACCTTCTCCAGAACCTCAACCTCAACCTCAACCTCAACCTCAACTTGATCCTCAACCACAACCTCCTCGAGCTTCAGCGCAACATGACCATCAACCGCAACCACAACCGCAACCGCAACGTCCTCACTCTCTCAGTAGACCTCCCACCACTCGATCACGCAGCTCTGATTATCGTCCTCGTTACAGCGAACGAAGGCCTCGGCCGCCTCGGCCGCTCTCACCCTTTAGATACCACAGCCGTAGCTACCGACCATATCCATCACCTTACTCTGCTCCGCCTTTAAGTTATCCGCCACCCATGTCCTACCCAGTAAGTGCATCTGGTCACGGGGGATCCGGATATACAGTGAAAAAAAATCTCATTTGTATTCTGTTCTAGTCCCGAAGGTCGCACTCTTACTATCGATCACAATCACCACCACCCCCGCCCTTCCGATACGCACGGCCGTTCCCGGACAGGCATATTCCCAGATACTAATTCGAAAAAAAAGTTCTGTAAAAGTCTTGTTTTTGTAGCATATTTTGTAATCTCGTTTCTTTTTCCTTGTTTCTTTGTATCTAAATCGAGATATTCCCATCAGGAATGGTAGTGGAAACATGTTTTGCAGTGTCCCTTTTTAAACACATTGGCGCTGAAATCAGTGCATCCGCACTCTTGGCACGGAGGTGCGTCTGTAGTGTTTGCTCCGGTGGAAGTGGGTGGTGGCATGGGCATGCGTGTGCTGGCGGATGTGGAGATAGCTGGGGTGACGCGTGATAATGACGATGATGGTGGATGTGGTGGTGGCGGCGTGCGGCAGGTGGTTGGTTTGGTTGCCAAGGGAACAAACTGTGTGCTCTGGGATCTAGGTGGTTCAGGGGCAGCAGGAGCTGCCTGATTATCGTTGAAGGGCGAGTCCTGATGCTCTTCTTCCACTGGTCGTTCCATAATGGATGTGGGTGGTCGTGCAGGAACAGGTGGTGAGGCGCCATTGATTAGATCTTCTGTGTAATTGACGGGGAATATACCACGGCGTTTGGGTCCAAAGTGCTCCACCTCACCCAACCACCATCCTTCATCGACCTCTTCGAGTACTGTTATGACATCGCCGGCCCGGAATGATAGCTCGTCTATACTTTCGCCTTCGAAATCATACAATGCCTTGCGCCTTCTCAATGTAGAGTGACCTAGTGACACAAGATGGTCAGTTACGCAAAAACTATTATTGATGGAAATATACAAACTCTGTCTTCCAGACAAAGGAGGGGGAGGAGGCGGTCGCGACCGGTCGCTGCTGTTGCTACGGATGGATGTGGCACTTGGCATCCGTCTAGGCACGCTGTTTACTGACAGCCCCTCACTCCTGAGACTCGGTCTTCGGGCGGAGGGTATCGTATCAGGGGAAGCGGAATATGCAAAGTAATCATCGCCGCTGCCGTTTCTCGGTGTACTTAGTGAGCTGGCGCTAGGCGACCGTGCAAAAGTGGCATTCTGAAGTGTCTGACGAGCAGCGGCACCGGCCATGTTGCCTTGGCCCCAATTGGCACGCACACTGTCCAGCAGCTCTGCGGCTCTAGAGTAATAGGAATATTGCGCTTCCAAGAGTTGTTGAAGCGCTGCATAATGGGTATCCTGTGACAACGCAGTCATTAATCATTACATATGTTTTCCAGCGTATCAAACGACTTCGCATTACTACCTCATATTCTTGTAGTTGTACCATTTTCTGAATTAGTTCATACTCGGTCTCTTCGTACTTTAGTTTGGCTGCTTGCATTTCTTGCTCCCATTTCGGGTTTTTCCTTTTTTGCCTTTTGCAAGCGAGATAATTTCGCGTCATAATCCAATCGACGACCCTCGAGCTTTTTCTTTAGCGCCTGGTATTCCTTGTATTCTCGCAAAGCTTCCTCTAGTGTTCTCATATATCCTTCCTTCACTTGACCAGCTAGGTCATCTTGAAGCATTGCTATTCTAGATTCAGCTTGTCCGAAATTCAACAGCGCTATACCTAGATAGGCCATCAACCCGTATCAGTCACACGTTTTGCTTGCTTTTTAGCTCGTGTATATTAACCTAGCGCTGAATCCTCCGAGAAGGAGGAGCTGTGATTGATCCAGCATGCCCCAACAGCCTCCAAGGGAGCCACTTTGGTCTTTCCATCTTCAGGAGTCGGCTTCTTTTTCGATAGTTGGCCATGAAATATCTCAAGAGCTTGGTGCACTTTCTCAAAAGTAGCCCGTTTTCTCTCCGTGTCACTCTCCAGTCTTTGAAAATCTTCCGTTTGCAGAGTTGCTTTGGCAGCGCCTAGTCGTTCGCCCGTCCACTATGTTATCTGAGTGTTAGGTCTAGAACCAAGGACACTCCGACTGCTATAGTTCATCACGCGCTCTTCTCGGCCAGATCGCGAGAAGAAGGTAGATGCAAGAATTTACCTGCTTTAGTTTTCCAAAGTTTTTAATCATTGTCGACGCGATGAGGAGACACAAGGAAAAGCGACGGGGGAAAAAGGATCAATGGGATCAAAAGAAGCTTGGCTCCTTCCATTGATATCCCGAAAAGCGCTACTATCTAAAAATGGTTGCTCATTGACAGCACAATGATTTGCACTTTTTAAAAATAGATATTAGAAAATGCTGGTACCAGAAACCCTTCTTGTCATCGGTGTGTCCGATATTGGCACCTGTTGATCGACCACTGCAAATAAATTTGCTTCAGACGACCATTGGATTATTATTGTCAAAGATATATGCTAACCCATTGTTATTGTCGTACAAACTCAAGCTTCACGGATAATCCAGTCATACTTTATCACCCAGGGTCAACGTTGAACATGCATTCAAAGGATCCCGTGAAAATCAGTTGACTGGGTCTACAAG
>KK100131.1:351169-376116 GCA_000611695.1 Rhizomucor miehei CAU432 | reverse complement strand
GCTACCTAGGGCGCTCTTTGGTGTTGGCTTGATCGTCCTAAATTGCAAGCAAGTATTAATTCATTGAGCATACTCTAATATATCCTTTTTAAGATGCAAAAAATGAATCATTAAAATAATGTCTCGAGTATTTCGATAAAATGCGCTACAAATACAGTGAATGTAGAAACACTTGCTGATCTAGACAACAAGTGCGCTCAGAAGGCATCAGGATATGGACGTTCAAGGAAGGAAATCTGAATGATGGCAGTAAGCGGCAATGTACATAGGCCATTGAATTATCTTCTAAGTCAAATTGATTGAATTCAGATATCTTCTTTTTGTACGACGATTTATTCGGGTCTGGGAAATAGGCCGATACTACTATTATACCGCATAGTAAACAAATATCAAATAGAAACATATTTTGTAGCAAGCGAGATGTATGATGTGGGCATGGGCTTCTCTGCAATGACTGAAAGGAGGAAATGTTTATTTCAAAGACATGCTCCCAGTGGGCTCGTACCCGTAAATATGGAATGCGTACGCAACCAACATCAAATAAGGGAATGTATGAGGTGATGAGGTGATGTACGCTCCTGGATAGGTCTCATGAACATTAAAGGGTGGACTTCATGGGTCCCAAGTGATGGGGTGATGTACTGCATACAGATCCTGTAGAAGTACGGTCATAAATGGGGTGATGAGGTGTCTGTGCTGGAAAAGTCTAAGTAATCAAAAGTTTCTTTTCTGTCGTGCAATTTACTTATGCACCCGCGGGCGCGAACTTGAAGTACAAATCCCGTAGGCTATAGCGGCCCGTTTATGAGTAAAGCGCTTGTTCAATATAGTTTGATAAAATGTTAAAAATACTTTTCCTTATTTCGGCGCGAAATTTGCTTCAAAAACGTGTAGGTGGCGGAGAAGTTGGAAAATTCATTCACTTGTTCTTTCCACACTTAATACACAATGCGTCAGCTAAAGTACCATGAGCAGAAACTTCTGAAGAAAGTCGATTTCCTGCAGTGGAAGAAAGACGACAACATTCGGGAAATCAAGATCATTAGACGATACCACTTACAACAAAGAGAAGATTATCACAAGTAATGTCACAGTCAATACTCGAAGCTGACTAGGCAACTGATCATTGATCAATCGCAGGTACAATAAGCTCACAGGCAATATTAAGCAACTGGCAAACAGGATCTCTCTGCTTGATCCTCGCGATCCTTTCCGTGCACAGCAAGAAAAGGCTCTCTTGGAGAAACTTTACAATATGGGCATCATTACATCCACCAGCAAATTCAGTGACTGCAGCAAAGTAACTGTATCAGCTTTTTGTCGAAGGCGGTTACCGATTGTCATGTGCAGACTTAAAATGGCAGAAACTGTCAAAGAAGCAGTAACATTTGTTGAACAAGGCCACGTTCGTGTTGGACCGCAGACTATCACCGACCCGGCGTTTCTGGTCACCCGTACAATGGAAGACTTTGTAACCTGGGTTGATACTTCAAAGATCAAGAGGAAGATTATGAAATACAATGATAAGGTATATAGAGAACGATTGCTCCAGTGCATACTATGTATTAACATGAGAAAATCTAGTTGGACGATTTCGATCTTTTGTAAATGTGTCTCTTTTTATATATATCTGCAATACATTCTTATCATTTTTCATCACTCTATTGCATCCATATATGTCGAAAACAGTTCATCTCCATCAGAAATGTGCCGAGTAGCTACCAGCACGACCGCCCGAGTGTAAGATGAAAGGTGATCTATGCTACTCCAATATATATTGGGCAGATACTGCCGCAAGTGTATCGGAAAATCACCTGGCAGATCGACTTCCTGATATTGAACTGAGAGACGTATTGTTATTACTTGCTGATACACGAATATGATAAGAAGTTTACCGTTTGGAGGGTGAGTGCTTGTACCGTTGTTCACGATCTGTCCTATTGCAAGCGGATTTCTGTACACAGCCTAGTTAGAAAAATCACAGCGCCATTGCTCGTTCTCTATAAATGCTCGCCTGGGTTTATCAGACATCCAGGTCACATCACTTGTTTGAATGGCACCTGGCCAATTCTCGCGAGAATACAGTGATTTGTATATCTTGGCCGACAATCCTGCTTTGCCATTAACGTCTTTATATCGGTTTCAAAGCATGTACATATAATGTTTTACCAGTTGCCTTTCCGTCAACAAAGATCCCATCAACACACTTTAAAATATAGCTATTGGCGATACTAACGAGTAAAATAGGTTCTGACGGAAGGTATACAGTGCCTGGAGATTTAAAACCTTTGAAGCAAAAAAAAGCAAACTTCAATCGGCAACAACCACCCATACCAGGATAAAAGCATACAACTTGCCCTGGCTTACAGTGACCATTCACAAAAACGCCGTATCCTAGATACGAGCATCAGCCTTGGATCCAATTTGTTTTTAAATATGCTTTGGGAGGCAAACCTGCACGTCGAATAGAAGACTGGCCTTTTCGCAAAGAAAAACCAAGTTTTTCTTCAAGGGCTTTAGAGATTGCAGTGTCGTTTTGCGCTGAATGCACTGCTTCCAATACACAACGTACAGACTCTACAAGATCGCGTTTCGTAGATTGAATGAATCGTGGTCCCACTTTGGGTTCTTGAAATAGAAGCTTAAGCGTCTGTAACGGATATCTTGGTTCTGAGCATAAGGCATAGTTCGTTTACAACGTGAGTTCTCAAAGCACCTACAGACGATGCAAAAAGTCGCGAATGATCATCGGGAAACTTTATCACCGAAAGAGTTGGACCTTGGGTAGAGTTTGCCCAATTGGGAATATGTATTCTCCTGTTCGAAACATGCTTGGTATCACTGGCGGGAATGTTTAGAGACCTTAGAAAAACTTGGTCGTTCATTGCTCTTCTTTGTCCAAAAGGATTTCGACAGCTAAGTCAGTGATCTATTAAGTGGGATGTAAAATCCCTGTTTGTTATCTTTTTACCGAGACGAATAAAATGAATTGTTTGCGAAATTTGCTAATAAGTAATTAGTAATTATACCATACAGTTATTGATATCATTTTATTCTATTCAAATATGAAAGCTGGTGACGAGCTGGCATCATTGTCCTCCGTTACCAAGGGGGGGCAAATTTCCCAGATTCTTGGATCTGTGCTGAATTTGTTTATTGGCATGGCAACAAAGTACACTGATCCCGTAATCATTCCAGCAGACACGGACGAAACCAAAAAGCAGTGCATTGATGTCCGAATCAAAGTGTTTGTGGATGAGCAAGGATACCCTCTAGAAACTGAAACCGACGAGTAATGTTACCCAGTAGAATAGGAACAGTAAGAGACGATTCATTGACAGCTCTACAGTAGCTACGATCCCGACTGTTGGCACTGGCTGGCAACCTGCATAGGACCAGACGGAAAGAGGGTACCTGTCGGCACGGTCAGACTCTACCCATATTCAGAAGGTGTCGGCAAGCTTGGAAGACTAGCTGTCCTGTCGGACGCTCGAGGTTTGAAACTTGGCAAAAAGCTTGTACAAGTCTTGGTGGAAAGTGCCAAAAAACGAGGCATGACTGCCATCATGTGCGAGGCACAGGTCGATAAGCGAGTATTTTATGAAAAACTTGGCTTCGTCATAGAAAAGGGCGATGAAGAGCCTTACCCTGTAGACGGAACACCTCATTTGAAGATGTGGAAGCGATCATTGTAATATGTAATTTGAACCTGCAGATAGCATTGTAATGTGTACTTTTTAGACCATTGTATGAAAAATGTGTGTATGTAACATGAGGGTTAGAGTACAAATGCAAAAATGATAATATGTTAGAGACAAAGCTTGGAAAAATGGAGCAAAGAAGGGAAAACATTTACAAAAGAGCCATGCGGCATGCTTCTGACAAGTGATCATTAGCACCACAGTAACGACAAGCATCCTGCATTATTTAAAGTTAGAGAAGAAATGTTTCTTCTGGTGATCGTTACCTTCTATTTATTTCCATTACTTGCCTTGCATTCTGAGCTTGCATGACCAACTTCTCCACAATTACTACAGCGTACTCGAGCTGCTTTGTGCCACAACCTATTTTGCGGAGAATGGCTAGATTGGACTTCTTGACGGTAATTGGCAAACAGGTCTTGGTTCCCAAAACCTGCCATGGCGCCAAAACCTGCTCTTGAAGATCGATCAAGTGATCCTTCCTTTAGAAGCCGTATTTCTGCTTCCAAAGATGCAATGTACCGACTAGCTTGCTCCAAGTCATTCTTTCGACGAGCTTCAAGGAACTGTACCAGTTGCTCTTCGCGCTCCCGCATAGTAGCCGACATTTCAAACTGTTTTCGTGATATATCAAGTTGCATGACATTCATCGCTTGTACTAATCGATTATTTTCTTGCATCAGCTTTTGTACAGTGGCAACCAGTCTGTCATGGCTCATGTCGCATAATTGTTCGGGCATCACGGGAGGAGGCTGCGTCGTTTCAAAAGTTGGACCCGCCTGCTCGTTTCGAAGGCAAGTCCACAGCGGATTATGGGTTAGACTGTCGCTGAGAGTATTTGGTGTGTATAAAGTTCTTTGAGTTTCTTGGCGAATAAATGGGCCCCAGGCATTTGCTGATGCAGGTGAATTAATAGGTAATGTTGAGGGCTGATTAAGTGTAACTGGATTCCATTTATCGATACTTTTAGAGGTTTCACGATTGCTCCAGCGATCTGTGTGTGTTGTATCATGTTCTTGTTGTAGTTGCGTTGGTGGACTAGTCGATCTACTTTTATTTACGTCCAAATCGTTGACTGCACGGGTCCCGTCGGGTTCGCCGTCTTTATCTACTTGTTTCGACAATTCGCTCATACTTTGATTATGATGTTTTACACTAGTGTCTTTTGATCCTTGACTGCCTTCTTGCACAGGGATGTCGACTAGTTTTTCAGCTTGAGCGCTTGTTCTTTTTTCTTCATCCTTTTCTTCTGATGATATTTCACTCGTCTTGGTTGCATTTTGATCGTTTTCTATCTTTGTTGAGTCGGTTGCTCCAACATCTTTGACGTCCAGGTCCAAAGGCGTCGGATCCGGCGGGGATGCTTCCGCGTTGGCATCCGTACTTTGGTCTTCAGCTGGTAACTTTGGCGAGAGCGTACTAGATGGCGCTCGGCTGCTGTCGTTTGCCGATCCAGATGCTACGTCAGGTGCATTGTTGCTCTTTTTCTTCTTTTCTTTGCTTTTTTCTTCTTCCCCGGCATCCGTTCCGGCGTTTCATCCGCTATTGACTTGAGAAGCGAGTTTTGTCGCTTTAACGCTAGGTTTTCGCCTTGGATACGCATGCCTTCCCTCAGAAACAGTTTTCCAAGTACACCCGCTAATTCTCTTCGTCCCGTTTGTACTCCTTCTTCGAATTCGTTCAAAAGCACTTGTCGCTGTCGAACCAGGTCTTTGTGAGTTTCCAAGAAATTCTTCACTTGCTTCTCGATAGTGACGGCCTCCATGATCTCGCCTTCTTGCATCAAAGCTTCGATGCAAACCAGACAGAATTTGCAGAAAAGCGGCTCCGGAAAGATTCTTCCAGTCACCTCGCTTTTAAATAGTCCCGCATAGATTTGTACGCATTTTCCACCTTTTTGACGCGCTTTTTAAAGTCTTTTTGTCCAATCATTTCCAGCCTTCCATTTGCTCCTGGCTTCGATTCATCATGTAGCATGTGCAATAGCTGATAGATATCCTTTTCCAATCCGGCCATTCGTCCCGAAAGTTCTGTCTCGACCTTCTTTACTGCTTGATCCACATCTTCGGCTGGGTAAAGCATTTTCAACGATGCAGAGACTGCTTTGTAATTCTCGATATGTCTGACGTTGCGCTCCTCGTGTGATGCCATTCTATCTGCCATATCCTGAATCGTAGGTACAACGAGATCCCAGAGTTTTTGGATCAGTGCCTGATGAGCTTTAAGACGGGGAAGCGCAAAATCATCTTTGAACGACCGTGCATTCCGAAGGATTTGCTGAAAGAAAGAGTCGAAAACGTCGTCTATCTGCTCAACCGTTGCGTTCGTCTTCTTCAACGTCGGTATCTGTCCAGCGCAGTAGTCCTGAAAAGATTGTATATGCTGTTTCTCCACAAATTGATCCTGGGTATCTTTGGCGCGCTTGCCCATCAAGTCATTCCGTTCCTTTTCCACCTCCAGTAGCCGATCCAAAAACTTTGTCAAGTGTCGCCAGGAATTGTCGAGAGCAGTCTCTAGTTCCTTCAAGGCCGTTTTGGACACCTGTTCCAATTTGTCATTGTAGATCGTCCGCTCGATCTCGAGATCAGAAGGCGAAAGTGATTCAGGTTTTGTGTGTCCACACCGTGGTCGAGTATGTGATAGTAGGATATCGCCCGTAAGGTTCTTTAGCAAATGGAAGCTGTCTGCCGGCAAGCATAGAGCTTGACGTTCAATTATCAGCGGGTCCAGCAACTGTGCAGGTTCTTTTGGATCGTCAACAAGCGGGATCGCGTCCGGATACGGGTTGAACTGAATGGGTTCAAAGATCGGGGGCAGAGCTGACAAGCTGCTTGGTAACGTTTGCCACAATGCACACGCTGATATAATGTCCTCTGTCAATGACACATCGTTGTTGCTGGAATCCCACTGAGTCTCCAACAATTTTTCGAATCGCTCTGAAAGCCTTGGCGATCGTTCTTTCTTCTTTGTAGGTGCCGTACCATTGAGCAGACCGATTTGATATTTTCCAGCCCACAGCTTGTCAGGGGTCTCAAGATTGACTTCTTCTTGCGTCTTGGCGCTCCATACAAAGTGTTTCTTGTACACATACAATGCCCACTCTCGACAATAAAAGCACCGGGTCTCGCTATCGCAAGCTCTGAAGCGATTAAGCTCCTTTAAAATGACGCTGTGCTCGACCCTTAAGACCACGATTGTCTCCATGTCATTTGAATTCGACGGTGTTATGCGTGAAAAGACCAAAAAAAATAAAAACGGCAGGACTCTCGCTCACAACCCAGAGGCGGCTTCGCTCAGTGAAATGCAGCCGTGTCTAAAATTATTAAAATCTACTTACTCAATTCGACGACGAAACTTTTAGAATGTTATCCCTGATATCCAAAGGTTTAGTTCAATAGAAATCATCATTTTCCTTTGTTGCCTTGTACGTTCATCCAGGGTCATGGATTTAAGCATTTCCGCCCCTGAAAATCTTCTTTCAATGAAGAAAAGACTTCCTATCAGCAAGTCAATATCAAGTAAGCAAGGGCATAGTATGCAAGTAGCCACGAAGACGTATTGGCACCCAGAAAGCAAAACGCTGTGAGGATGTATGGATAACAAGGCGAAGGGAAGGATGGGTTGCTTTAAGGTTGCCTGCAAGCTTGTAACAATCAACCACCACAAAAAAAAGGAGGCTCATAATAGCGTCCAGAACTTTTGCTTGATGCACGCGGCAGTGCCTCCGTAAGATTCTAGTAACATATTGTACGCCACCGATATACCTAAAGGATCTGCATTTTGACACCTTGCTGCTAAATGATAGTGTGTATGTTTCACTAGGCTTTCATCGGACTGTTACATCTATTCGCTTTATTCCATTTTAAATATACAATTGTGACGACACTCTCGATACGAGTAGTTCTCGTAGAGCCGATCTCTTAAACGAACATGCTGCTTCTTCTAGTTATTTTGTATACTAATTCCATTCCATCTTTGCATACGTTACGCATCTGCAAGGCCGGCACTCCTTGAATGATATGTTCAAATAACGTAATTAAAATGTCATCAATCATTGTCCCGGATCAAGAATAGAACTTTCTCCAGAACATGTCGTTATGCAAGTTAAATAATCTAGCAAACGGCTATTAATAGTAGGAAGTAAAGTGGCTACAGCGCTGTTCCATCAAGAGACATATAGCTGTGGCAATCAAAACCGCTCTTTTTTTGATGCTCTTTGAATAGGGGTTTGGAGGAAATAATGCAATGGGGAGAGAAAATCCATTGTTGCTGTCGGGTTGGACAATTTCCTCTTTTGCTATTCCTCGTGCGACAAGCATCTTTTTAAAGCTGAGGCCTCGGATTGTGTCATGCTGCCCCTTTCCCGCAACGTAGGATATCTATGCTCCAGGTTGGCTCTGTATATGAGCTAGTTGGCAAAAAGAATTTAGCGTCGCGGTTCAAGTCACGACTCAAACGATTATTCAATGGCAAAAATAAAAGCAAAAGGAAGCAGAATATCACATCTACACCAACAATAGATTGGAAGCATTTGTCACCAACTGCGCCGCCATTGCCATCGTTGGAAAATCGACTATCGCAGCTCTTTTCAAGAAGCCATGGCATTCTGGAGGTACAGATCCTGCATATTGGTGCACTTACATGTTCTTTTTTCTCAAAACCTTGTCCTTATTTTCTCTTTTTCTCTCAGCCTTATCCTTTCGGTCTATCGCCTTTACGACATCAAATTACGGACGTGACAAACGAAACCGACGCTCCTCGTCTCTTACACACTATTCCCGAAGAAACTGACATGGTTGAATCGTCGGGTCTGACCCCGTCCCTTCCAAAGACAAGCAGTGAAGGAGTGGCACGTTACAGTATGGGTTCTTCTGCAAGCAAGACACGACCATCGACTTCTTCTTCAAGATCTAGCAATTCAAGCTATTTGTCGCCAGCTTCGTGGATTACACAAGAGCAAGAATACCAGCAAACGGACGAGCAGGAGTGTAAAATCAAGTTTGCAGCATTGGTGCAAGCAGCACATGCATATCACCTGGAACATAAAAGTGACGGTTGCTGTGTTGCCCACACGCAAGTCATATTTGATGCACAAGATACTGTTCGTATCGTTCGAATCACTCAACAGGGACAGATGAGTGATTGCTTGCGGTTCTTGTAAGTTTACAGACATTTTGCGACATAGCCCGAGTTCATTATCTTACCTAAAGTTCAGTAGCGATCAAAACGTTGATAGTTTGCAATATCTTCCTCCTGAAGCAGTATTCAGTGGTTTCTATAACCACCAGTTGGCCGACGTATGGACTTTGGGTGTAAATCTGTACCGGATGCTTACAGGGCGGTTCCCTTTCACTGCTCCGGATGACCGCAAATTATTTGGCAAGATGATGCACGGTGACTTTAGCATACCGACACAGGTCTCCGAAGGCAGGTGCATATATGCAGGACAATGGTTCGAAGCAACGAAATGGCCTGATATTTTTTATTGCTTGTCGTTAGATGCTAGAGATATGCTAAGACGTATGCTAGCTCCTCCAAATACGCGTGCATCCTTAGATCTGGTCTTGTTCCATCCATGGCTCAAACCATATTGCATATCAAGACACTCTCCTCCAGCAAGCAATTTCCCCCAGCCCAAAAATAGGTCCAAATCTTCATCTTCATCTTCATCATCATCGACGAAAATCGCTCAAGCATGCTATCGCAAAAGCTGCGCTTATATTTTTACGTGGACCTAATCCACCCCCAAAGCGACCATATCGGCAGTTTGGACGATACCAAGCAACGGTAGTGGCCATTTAAATAATGACACTGGCTGTCATGACTATATATATATGAAAAATGCATACTATCTATAAATATCATCTTTGAATGCATATATAACATCATACGGTGAAAATATCAAAATTCTAGTCCGTTTAATCTCGTTTCTAATGAGTTTGTTGATGAAATTTTAATAAGGTTGTCGCAACCACTGTAGCCTAGTATATGGTAAATGCTGAAATACATCTATTCGCCAAAATGAATGAATGCTTTGTCTACCAAAGCGCTTTATGAAGCCTACTTGACTTGTCTGTAGACCACTTGCAGTTTTTGACGTTTGCTGTTGTATCTGATGCTTTCAGCCAGGTTGACATAGGGCACGCTGTCAATACATTGAGGCCATGCTTTCCGCTTCCAAGGTCCTCGGTCTCTTTGAATATATAACTGGATTCTTTGAAACGTATGGTGCCATGTTCACGGGAAGACGAGGAGGATTCTGTGTTGCGAATCTATCAAAAAGAAAAAGGTTAAGTATTATTAATGCTTCACAGGAAACTCACAATAGAGGCTTACCTTGAATTTAGTATGGACTGTCTTCTCGTCTGGGTAGTAATGATTCCAGGTTATTCCACCACAGTTTAAGCACCCTGATATTCAGAAACCAGAAGGATTGGAGAATCCAGAGAATTGGAGTGAAGGATTGGTTTCCAGGCATTGGGATGTGGAATAATTGAGAGAGATAAACGAACAGTAGATGAGGCATGGACGGTATCACATGTAAACGTAACAAGTCAGTCTCTGGGCTGTGTAGCAATGCTACAGACGATATATGTGCGCGGGGATTTGTACCTCCAAGCGGGCGTACAAGATGTATAGATAGAACTCCTAGCTAGATGAATGTAGCACCTAATAAGTACAAGTTTCGTATAGTCAGCCTACATATATAAAGAAAGGTATCCGCTATTCGGATATCCTGACGTTTTGAATCCACAGTTCAGACGACGCTCGTAAGTAGTGCCTAGCATTATTCAAAGTTGGCGTACCTAGACCGTATGCACAGTTCCCTCTAAAAGATGCTTCTGTCTGCAATGATTAAGAATGCGTCGGGTGAATACCATGGAGGTATCTCTGTCTGCACTGATCTTATCCAACTCCACGGTGATTTCATCGAATTGTTTGAGATGTACTCGTTATCTAGCAAACGATTCTCTTTTCAGTTTTCATCGCTTTCTTTACATTCCACATTTCACCGACTTACTCTGTCTCTTTAGCTTTCCTTTTACATTTGCCAAATTTCACATCACCTTTATGCCTGATATTTTCTTGCAAGGCTATCAAAGAGAAAAAGTTTAGTTCTGTTAATGTCCGCAGGAAAACTCACAATAGAGGCTCACATTGGGCCGTAGTCTAGGAAGAGCTTCAGGCTAGGCACAAGGTCGCTGTAGATCTACGACATCCAAACGTCACTTCCCGACGGTAGAATGAGGACGCAGAGTAAGAAGGGAGAAAAAGGAGCCAACAGCCAGCACTCTCTGGAGCTGGTTTGCTTTTTGCGTATATAATGATGCCCATCGCTCTTGGTATCGATTCTTTGTTATTTATCTGTGTCACTCATATGTCTCTTCAAAGTAGTCCTTCTCTGACGATTGCTTAATGTCAACTTTTGATGATTGTTGCTATCAATCGTTACATACTTGTAGCAAGGAAAAAACAAAATGCTATTCACTATGAAAGAAGAAGAGCAAGAAAAGTATGAATGTACAGGGAGTAAGCGTCTAAGTAGCATTTGGGATTAGCGACAATTTTATTTATAGAGCATGTGTGCTTTGGATACCTAATGCGAAAGAAAACCATGTTTCCTTCATAAAACCAGAGCATATTTCATGTAATTTGAAGAAACTACAACCCACCGTTCTACACCCTTTGTTCCCAAAAAAAGAAACAACATATTGAAAGGAAGCAAATCGATGAGATGAACGTATTTACAAGCAAAGACGACATGATCATTATTGATTGAGGAAAAGCTATAGAATTACAAGCAGCTAATAGTGCCTATACTCGTGTTAAAGTGGATGGCCCGCAACTGCTCAATGATGCTTTTTAAAGTTTCCCAAAAGCTGCCACTCTCGCCCTGCGCGTTGTATATTTCCTCTAGATCGGCCATTCTGTTTGAAAGCGTTTTGATTCCTCTGTAAAAATGGGTATCATTTTCTATTTACCAAGTAAGCTTTTGCGCAAATAATCTCAACAGATCATAAAAGCAGGTATATAAGTACCTGTTGACTGTTCATTGCTGGAAAGTAGCATATCCTGTAAGCGTGATAAGACAGTGCATTCTGTCATGAGCAGCACCATCGAGTTCTCGCTTTGTATGTTCAGGATTATGTAATCGCTTTGCGCAGATAATGTCAAAATAATAGGATATTGAGGATACGAAGCGAGTGTAAAGTAGGCTCGATCGGGCGTGTTCAGAATCTGCTGCAGATCTTTAGCAGTATGCCCTTCTTTTAACAAACTCAGCATGATATCCTGGATGCTTTTGCCAGCCGATACATGGAACTTGATTTGGGCCTGCCGATACGAACCCAATTGATCTTTGAGTCGCTGCTCACTCTATTGAAGTGGGTGTTATGTTATTTGAATGACGCCAATATTCTTTGTTGGTATGACTTGCAATAACATACTTGCATGCGCCCAAAAAAGCAGAGTTCGCTGTTATCACGGATATTGCCCTTTCTGTGAGTAGTTTCGAGATATTTGGTCGCTTCCGCTAGACCATCTTTTTGAATTCGTTTCATGACAGAGTCGCTGCATGGGCATATAAAATGTAAATGATCCAAATACATCTCCGATACTTCAAAAAGGACGGGTTCTTTTGCTTTACAAAAGTTTTAGAAACCAAATGTAAACTGACCGGTTTTTTTTCTCTCTCTCTTACCCCTATCCAGTTCATAACTGTCTACAGGTGTAAAATCGAGCTGGCAGGACATGTGTATTGAAACATGAAGCGGCAACTGCAAGTTTCTCATATCCAACGGGATATCATGCATCCTACAGCACTTAGAATTAGCTATTTTTCAAGAGCAGAGAATATTACCACTTGCCAAGTTTCGCCCTTTTCCAGTCCTGCGAGCGGGACGATCAAGGTCTTTCCATAAACAGAATCCTGTTGGGCTGTGTCCATTGATATATTCTCTTGCATGCAAGTACGACGGAACCCGATATCAACATGCACTAGAGTATTGCGTTATAGACATGCTAGTCTAAGCTAGTAGAATACTGGAAGATACCTTGCCAGTCACTCCAGTCCAACGGAATGCTGGTTTGGATGATTATCCGTAACATACAATTGGCATACTTTGTAAAGTGGCGCATGGATGCTGGTACAGCCATTGGCTGTACATTGCAAAGAAACTCTTTCGTTTTGTGTGCCTTGATGCGATGCAGTAGATAAATGGACTTATTGACTTGTACAAGGCGCTCGTTTAGTTCCTGTTGATACATTCGTCCCGGTTGGTGACATATTCCTGCAATCATATTCCTATATTCTACTTATACCTGCTCTTGCTCTGCTAATTTGGCGAGATTCGTTTCTTGTACTTCTAGTTGCTTTAGAGCATCTTCCACAGCTCTTCTCATTTGCATCGCATCGTTCGATATTGATATTCTCTCTTGACTAGAAAGAATGACATGAATACTAGATTTGATCCAGCCAAATTGCAGACATGTTTACCTCGTAAAAATGTTTGCCTTGATCAACGTTGACGGATCGCTCAAGAGATACACTAAAAGATCCTGATTCTGACTTCCAGCAATGTGTATACGATCAACCCCTTTGATGTCAGCGACTTGTGTCAATTGAATGGATAACTCTTGTGCCTCGTCTGTGCTCTGGATTTGTATGTAATAAAGATGGCCTTCATCCGTCAAGCTAGCAAGGAAACCATTTTCCTGCACAGGCTATCACTTAGTTTCATACTTTCTGTAGCCCATCGTTTTGGAAGACATAATTACATTTACTTTTTGCATGGCATTGACTGGAGCAGGAATATAAAATTCTTTGTAAATCAACTTGTTGTCTCTCACGACAAATAGCTGAAGCGTTCCTTCATTCCTAAGAAGAAGATGGTTAGAAAAGCTATCGTTGATATCCATATTAGAAAACTTACCCTACAACTACAAAGCCATCGTAACGTTCATCTCTTTGAATTACTGACAAGAATTCTGATGCACATATGGTCTCTTCCTAGGTTTTCCATGAGTACAAGCAACTTTAAGTTTTCATTGGATATTATACTTGCTGCCAAGTCGGTAACGATGTTTGAGCTTGCATCGGAAGCGCTATAAAGGATTCCATTTTTAAGGGCATAAAGTATGCCTGACCTTGTACATTTTCCAATGTCTAGGCGACTCAATTCTTTTGTAACTCCTTTTTCTCATGCCAGCCAACTTACGAGGATGGTATTGATAAATGTCTAGCCAGCACTTGATCCACTTGCTGTCCGTTGTCTGGTTAGGATATAAAGCTTTTAAGTATTGCGGATCTTCAAAATAAACAGCTTGAAGGGACACATTACAAGGAGTAGACATTGTGACATCCACAGCATTTAGAGATGCCTTCAAAGAATTCTGTCCAAAATGTTCCTTGGATGTTTCAACATTATACAGAACCCTTTGATCACCTTTAAGCAGACCGTAAAATCCTTTAGGAATTGCTTCAATCCATTGGAGCTCTTCCTATAGTTTTTCCGCCATCCAAGATTCGTCAATAATTATCAACTAGATGCATTATGTATAGACACATACATTTCGATACACTCGTTCACAGACGTCAGTCTCTAGACGAGCTCGTTTGATCCTAGCGAATGAATTATTATTATTCCGTCTAATGAAATGGACTAATGCAAACATGTATTATCGATCAACGAGAAATTGAGCTGCATACCCTGTCTGTCTCGCGCATTGGACTTTGATGAGATACACGGAACCATCCGACGTTCGAGCAAATAAGGAACAACAATAGTCACTGTGATCATAGTGAATATTGCTCGCTCTCAGCTGCTCAATTGGTGCCGCAAGTTCCCAGCTAGCCTGCTTTTTGGACAAACATACAAATAAGCATTTTAAAAAAAGGTCAAAGAAAAAAGGATGCATTTGCCTTACCCTTCCTGCCTACCTACCTTTTGACTATCAGAGTTTTCCTCTGCAGGAGTCGACCACATTGCGGTCACGAACGACATTGTGTCTGCAACAAACAGTTTGGGAACGCCATGTCTGCATCTCACAAGCTCTGAGCATACAATCTTGTTCCCGGTGTCACTGTCTAGTCGCTGTTGGCTAAGCACATGCGACCTGATCAAATGCATTCGCGCTGCACTGAAAAGGAAGGAAAAAAAGGAGAATTGAAACAAGGACGCGCGCGTATGTTTCCCGACTATCGCGCTATCCAGATGCTTGCCCAACACTTGAGATGACAGCCATTTTGAGATATCCAAAAACAAATTGTTTTTTTTTGCTGTAGTTTGAGGGGTAACAAGAGCAACATTTTACACTTCAATGTCACGGAATCTGGATTCTATTTCCTTTTGCAATGCAGCGTACTTTTCAGTAAGAGCAGCTTCGCCGTCAGCAGGATCCTACATACGGTGTTGAGTTAGATCTATCGAGGAAAATGACATTGACAACTAACCTCAAACTTCATGGAGGACAGCTTGTACAAGATATCACCCATGGATTCTCGAAGCTTAGCCCAAGTGATCTGGTTGTTGCTAGCCTCGACAGCGTGGATGGCATGAGAATAGAAGCCGATCATGTTGCGGAGCATCCAGGTGGTCTTGTAGAAGGGGCAGTAACGGTCATAGTTACTGTAACCGTTTTGCTGCAAAAAGTCGTCCTTGATGATCTGAGCAACTTCCAAAGTGATCTTGTCGGTCTCGTTAAGACCAGACTAGGAAGGAATTGTACATGATGAGACAATGTAACTTGACACTATGTTGTTCTACTGTGCTTTACCTTGCCGACAAGCTGTACAATTTCAGACAAGTTTTCTTCCATCTGAAGAATTTCTTTGCATCGATCACGGAGAGAAATATATTCGGGATCAGCATTTTCATAATAGGGCTCGAGCACCTTCATGTACTTTGAGTAACTCAAGTTCCAGTTGACAGAGGGGAAGTGCTTGCGCTGAGCAAGCTTCTTGTCGAGACCCCAAAAAACTTGGACAATACCAAGGGTAGCAGCAGTGACGGGATCAGAAAAGTCACCACCAGGAGGTGATACACTGCAAATACGGATGAGTCGACTGAATTGGTATCGCGAGCGTACAGTTACTTACGCGCCGACAACTGTTACACTGCCTTCACGGTATGGGTTACCAAGACAGGTGCTCTTACCAGCACGTTCATAGAAAGAGGCAAGACGGGCACCCAAGTAAGCGGGGTAACCGGAATCTGTAAAGTTGAAGCAAATAGGTATATATGTTAACTCTGTGAACATTCAAGGGGTTACTCTGATATTTTGTTTACCTGCAGGCATTTCAGCCAAACGACCGGAGATTTCACGGAGAGCTTCAGCCCATCGAGAAGTAGAGTCGGCCATCATGGCAACGTTCTTGCCCTGATCACGGAAGTATTCAGAGAGTGTGATACCAGTGTAAATGGATGCTTCACGGGCAGCGACAGGCATGTTGGAGGTATTGGCGACCAAGGTTGTACGCTTCATGATGGATTCTTGGCGACCGCCGACGTCAATGGTAAGCTACAATGACGACAAGGTCAGAGATAATCCAGAAATTCTTTGAAATGTAAGGAATATACCTCGGGGAAGTCCATCAATACTTCGGCCATTTCGTTACCACGTTCACCGCACCCGACGTAGATAATTATATCAGAGTTGGAATACTTGGAGAGTGATTGAGAAATGACAGTCTTGCCACAACCGAAAGCGCCAGGGATAGCGGTTGTACCACCTTGGACACATCTAGATTGCATGGTTAACTACAAGTCTGTAAGTTCAAGAGCGTTCAACTTACGGGAATAGAGAATCCAAGACACGCTGGCCAGTCAAAAGAGGGTGGTTGGCGGTCAGCTTTTCGGCTACAGGACGAGGGGAACGGACAGGCCACAATTGCTTCATGGTATACTTTGTCGTTTCGCCTTCAAATTCGGCTTCGAGCACGATATCCTACACGCCAGGATGTCAATAAAAAAAACTGCATGCAAGTATAGTCAATGACAGGTCGTGCTGACCTCAATGGTGTATTGGCCCTTGGGCGCAATGTATGTAATGGTACCACGAGCTTTGGGTGGCAGCATGATGGCGTGGTTGGATACGAGGGAGTTTTCAAAGACTTGACCGTAAATGTCACCGCCTGTGATGTGGTCTCCAACCTGGAGATCATGATCGTCAGGATCATCATATATACCGCCATGATTTACACACAAATTCAAACGTACTTTAAAGTTGACAGGCTCAAAGTCCCAGCTGATGCTCCTGTCTAGGGCGGGAGTGGCGATACCACGGGGGATATAGATACTTTGCGATGCGTCTTGAATAGCCTGTTGTATGTGTTTTGTATCACGTTATCGACTATGTCTGTAAATCTTGCCTCAAAAGAGCGTACCTTCAAAGGACGTTGGATACCATCATAGATGTTAGACATGAGACCTAAAAGTCGGTAATGAGCTGCTACAGCCGAGTTTGCTTGGAATCATTCAATGCCGTACCAGGACCCAACTCTACAGAGAGAGGTTTCCCGGAACGCAATACCGGGTCACCCACGGTAAGACCGCCTGCAAAAAAAGCAGCATATAAGAAAGGATGTTTTCTCAAAAGACGTTTATATCACTTGCCAGTTTCCTCGTAGACTTGAATTGTGCATTTGTCGCCATCGATACGAATGACTTCGCCTACAAGTTCATCGTGACCAACACGCACCTAATCCCGGTATTCGTTTAGGCCCTGCTAGCTGGATTCTAGTTTCCGAAAACGTACCAGTTCGTACATGGCAGAGCCACGCATGTTATCGGCGACGACGACTGTCAAGAAGGTGCAAAGTCAGCATGCCTACCCTGGAAACGCCACTCCTCGAGGAGCGCACGACCCAAGTGCTTACCTGGACCAGAGACGGAGAAGATGGTACCGAAATCGGACTCGCGTTCGTGGTCCCGGATTCTCGGCAATTCGTGTCGTGCATTGTCAATAGCTCCAGCCTGTCAGTGACGTGCGTCGAGGAATGGTACGTTCAGGTTAGCAGCTGTTTACTCATTGTCTATTCTTTTAACGCTACCATTTTGTATGAAACTCTCGAGTGTAAAGTAAAGCGAAAGAACGAGTTGGTTTCGGCGGAAACACCAAAGGGGCAGCAGAACGTCCGTCTCGCATCATCAGTCTTGCGAGAGCTGCTAAAGTCCGCTAGATGGCTGGCCTGTACTGCCCTGCGGCGTCGCAGAAACGCCAATCTCGGTTTGCCCAAGACAATGTAAGTCTGATCCAGTTCTTTGAGGCTTCATTACTTTTCATGAAGTTTACATGTACAGATAACGATTTAATTAGACTATGGTAATCTCTCTCACTACAAAATGTTTCATGAATTGTGTTACATTCTAGGTAATCAACGATATGGATGTTGATGTTCACTTGTGAAATTGATACTTACGTATAGTTAACAAAGACAGAGCAAAAATCACATAAAGTCCTTGAATTGCGATTGTTTCTTCAATGTCTGTATTGTATCCTTTACATGGCCTCCTTGGGCATACAAGGGCATTGTCAAGAAAAGGAGAACATAACCTTGTTTCATACTTTTTTTTGACTTGTTTTGCCTGGTTATAAAGACCGAATACTCAAGCTTTAAAATATGCCTTTACAAAGTATCCCGTTATCACGTATCCGATTTTCAAATACGTTACTGTTTGATCAGGATGTTGAGGTGGCCATAGCGGCTTTCGGTCTTCAGTCCAAAATTTTTTCGACCTTTTTAACAGAAAACCCGATCGTGCCCATGGAAAAAGAAAAGAAGCGACCTAGAGGATTAGCAGCCCAGCGAGCAGCCAAGAAAGCCAAAGTCAGCGAGGAGCCTGAAGCAAACACCAAAGACGCGCAGACCGTAGTGCTGGACAAGATCGTCGAGGAGGGCGACGAGATTGGCGAGGCTGCTGCCTTGTATGAAAGTGCTATAGAGAAAGCAGGTGCGAGGGTTGTTGATGTAGAGAAGATAATGGAAAAATGGGAACTGAAAGAGTATTACAGAGTCGGATCCGGCTTCTGCACTTCAACTTATTCGCGGCACGGTGCATGAGTGTGACAGGATACTGCGCAATTGGCCTGAAGGCGACCAACGCCCGCCGGCATTCTTTTATTTTGTATATGGTTCAGCATTGTACGAACTAGGACGAATGACTGAAGACGAAGATTTTGGACCCTATCTGGATGCCGCCGAAGAGCGACTACAGAGTGGTCTCGATCGATTTGGAGAGGAAGGTCACGACGAAAAAGATGTGGAGGGCAAGCATGCACCGGATGGTGTACGACTGACTGCAGCGCTCACCAAAGTATGGTTAGCAAAGGTTGGTAAAAAAAGGTAAACTTGCAGGGCAAATGGAAAGAGATTAAATGTGCTACATAGGCCGCGGCAGAGATGGATGAGGAAAACGATGATATTCCAAGTCAGGCACAGGAAGCACTCAAAAACATGGACACTATCTATGTCAAGGGCGAGGCCGAATATACACCGATACCATTCAAGGAATTGGTTGATTTGGCTTCTGCAGCCCAGCGCCACGGTGACCTATACAAGGATCTGGAAAAGCAGAGCAAGTTTCGAGAGTGGGCTCACAGCATCTTGTTGGAAATTACACAAGGTATGGGCATTGGACTGAGCAGCTATCAACATGGAGTGTATTGTCTAAACAGGATTACGTGAAAATGAGTAGAGGAGCCGGACAATGCTCGAGCTTTCTTGGAACTTGGCTTGAATAGACTATCCTTGGCAAACTATTGGTTGGAGCAGATGGATGAAAAGATGCAAGAAAAAGATGAAGAGAATGAAGAGAAAAAGACCAGGACACCGGAAGAGGAAAAGGCATTTGAGGCTATCAGTGAAGGTTTGGAACTGGAATGAAAATGGATAGTCGAAATTTTGCAGATAACATCAACTATATGCTCCTTGTAGCAAAGAAACACTTTTTGCGGGCCCTCGAATTGTTTAAAGAAGCAGGTCAAGCAAATGCTCAGATTTATGCAGATTTGGCCGAAACGTGCCTGAACGAAGCAAATCTGATGCTGACAGAAGAAGAGCAAAACAAGCGCTACCAGGAAGCACTTAATTACATTAAAGAGGCACAATCGGCCGGCGGTGACGGTTATAACTTGCCGGAAGGTTTGCAGGCTTTCTTGGATGAATGGAACGAGAATAAAGAGTAGATTTGCATCGTGTGCTTTTATTCAGCAGCCCCTTTCTTGCTTGAGCATTCAAATTCCGGCAACAACTTAATGATTGTTTACCTTGTTTCTTTTCCTCGTATCTTTGTTCCTTGACAACAATGACGGACGTTGCCGAGAGAGCACCGTTGCTTGGCAACGACGATGGCGATCCTAATCAGCCTCGGCCATCTGCAGAGTCTGTGGAAGAGGAGCAGCCTCGCCAGCAGCCAAGATGGAATCGCTCGGACGGGCAGTTTCGTATCGGCCGCTTCACGTCCCTGGAAAAAATGCTCTTTATCCTAAGTGTGACGCTTCTCATTCTATTATTTGTCTTTATTGGCCTGTTTGCAAGAAGCATATATCACGGCGACAGCAGGCCTGTTGCTCCTCCAAGTCCGACCAGCACACCCACAGCTACACCTAGCCCTAAGGTGCCTGTAAGTAATGTGCAGACAATATTTGCTCGAAACCCCAAAATTGATACCTTTTTTCTCCACGAATAGAAATGTGAGAGTCCAAAATGCGTAATAACTGCTGCGGAAATCCTTCGTGTAAGGGTCCATGAAAGTTTTGTGATACAACGTAGAGTTACATGTATGAGTACATATACTAGGACCTTGATCTGTCTGTGGATCCGTGCAATGACTTTTTTGCATTTACATGTAAGCATGACAGGAACAATTTGCAAAACAATTGATCTGACATTGTTGATGTAGGTAACAATTGGATGAAATCGCACAAGATACCGGATGGAAAATCTTCCACGGGTACCATGCTCAACATGTTCAACGAAAACCTTGATACGTTGCATGAGATTTTTGAGAACGATTTTGATGCAATTGACCGCGACGCCCATGATAAGCTGCCCAATCCCGAGAGGTTGCTAGATAAGCAGAACTTTGGCAAAGCTAAAGCAATGTACGATTCGTGCATGAATGAATCAGCCATCAATGCGCGCGGTGCAGAACCAGTTCTACCTCTCTTACGCGATATCCGAGACTCTTTTATGGCATCCGGCTACGCAGCAACAAGAGATGGCAATTTTGTGGAGCAGGACTCAAAATCGAGTGCCACATCAGCTCAGCGATTGACAAGGACAATTGCACGTCTTGCCAAGGCGGGAGTGAACGCATTTTTCAGCGCGGATATTGACTTGGATCTCGAGAATCCAATCGCGTATCGAGTGTACATCTTTCAATCCGGCTTGACGCTTCCATCCAAAGAATATTACAAGCAGCAAGATTTCTTGGATACCCTATTTGAAACAGTCGCACAGACCATGGACCTTGTTCTTGGCAGTTCCGAGTCAGAGTTTGGATGGAACCGTTGGAGCGCCAACACGACAGCTCGCTTGGTTGTCAACTTTGAAAAGGAGCTCGCCAGTATCAGCGACCCTCCTGAAATCTTGCGGGAACCCAAGACGATTTACAATCCACGTACATTGTCTCAGCTAACAGCCTCCAATCCCAGCGTGGACTGGGACCTCTTGCTGAGCCATATGCTGCCTAGCACTGCACCTCACCAGGATACTGTAATTTTGACTTCACCAGAGTATATCCAGCGACTGTCAACGGACATTATCGAAAAATCGACGGATCGGACGATCCAGGCGTATTTGCTGTGGCGGGCCATCTATGAATACGTGCACACGTTGAGCGATGATGTGAGACTACCGGTTCAGCGCATGGAGGCCAAACTCCAAGGAACCAGTGTCAAGTTGCAGAAACCGCGCTGGGAAATGTGTCTGGATAGAATGCAGGAATCTATGGGCTTTCTGATGGGTCGCTACTTTGTCCAAAAGCGCTTCAACGGCGACTCTAAGGTCCGGGCTGATGAATTTGTACTATCCATCAAGGATGCATTCAAGAGACGTTTGCCAGAGCTTACATGGCTAGACGAGGTAACCAAGCAACGTGCCATGGAAAAGGTACAAACAATGCGGGAGCGTCATATCTTGAATGGAGCAGAGGTACCAATTTACATGTTGTGGAAAAAAATAATAGGTTGACAATGTAATTTTCAAGATTGGATATCCTACTTCTAGCCCTGATCTGTTATCTCCTGTATCCATTTCGCATTACTATTCGGAACTCTCTGTGCAACCTAATAATTACTTCCGCAATTATATGAACGGTCGCGAATGGTCTGTCAAGAGAGACTGGCGCAAACTGGGAACCGATCCTGACAGAGGGCTTTGGTTGATGTATCCGCAAGAAGTCAATGCGTATGCCAGTGAAGGTTTCACCGAAATTGTTTTTCCTGCTGGCATATTGCAGCCTCCACAGTTTAGCAGCGATTATCCAGACTATTTGAACTATGGTGGTATTGGCATGGTCGTTGGGCACGAATTGACTCATCACTTTGATCCTTCTGGCAGCTTGTTTGACAAGGATGGCCGCATGGTTGACTGGTGGACTAACGAGACACGCACGCATTTCAATGAAAAAACGCAATGTTTCATCGATCAATACAGCAACTACACTGTAGATGTTGGTGATGGCAAGAAACTCAACGTGAATGGTCACTTTACCCTGGGAGAGAATGTGGCCGACAATGGCGGCATTGCAGCAGCATTTAGCGCTTGGAAGGCAACATACAAGGAAGAGCGCAACATGCTTTTACCAGGATTGGACGGGTTTACACCAGATCAATTATTTTTTATCAGCTTTGGCAGGAATTGGTGCTTCAAGGCGACCAAGGAAGCTTTAGTACAGCAGGTGAGTGTATGAAAGCAGGGTGGTAAACAAGAGGATCTAATCGATGTTTTTAAGGTCCTTACCGACGAGCATGCGCCTAAGATGCTTCGAGTTAGAGGCGTCATTCAAAATTCCAAGGTGTTTTCAGAGGTATTTAATTGCCCGGTTGGAAGCCCTATGAACCCAGAGCACAAGTGTGAAATTTGGTAGATAGCCCTTCTTTTTAAAAAAAATGATGTTACTGTATTTTCCTTTAAATTGCATCGTACGCAGAACAAGAGAATTGTTTAGGCATCAAAATTTAGAAAAGTAAGCCCTTCGCTGCTTGGAGCTTCTAAGTAGATATTGTTTTCGAACCTGAAGATTTTCTATTCAATGTCACTTTCTTTTTACTATATTATGCTCGCCACACGGTAAGACCTTTATTGGATTTACTTTAATTTTGCATTGACCTTTGCAACAAGTTCTGAAACCGCAACCTTCCAATCATGCAGCTTTTCGGTTGGGGAGACGGCTGACTGCAGCTCGAAAGTCGTAATAGCCCAGTGCACGGGCATATATTTCCAGAACACATGCATGTCATTCGGGATGATTGTCAAAGACTCGAAGGACACAGGAATATTGCTAAATAAAAATATATCCCAGTTTAGCTTCGTTTGCTGTAAGCTGTACCAAAAAGATCTTTGCATTGATTCACTTGTTTCATGGCAGGTAGCAACTTTTAATATCTTTGGTTTCCTTGTCGCGGCCGCTGTTGGCAATTGATTCCGCCCGAGAATTCATCAGTATGCTACCATGCGGGCGATCATGCATGGTTAATGCTGTGTCATCCCAGTTTCTGGAATCCGTTTTGTAGAACGAACATTTCTTGGAAGTAATTTCTGCCTTGCTCTGTTCATTTTCCACCATTTTCTGTTCTGTTCTGTTCTGTTCTCGTTTTCGTTCTCTCCCCGTTCATTATGTGTATACAGTCCAGCAGTGAGTTCCAAGAGCTCTGTGGTAAGTGAATTCCCTAGGCTCTGTATTAGGTCAAGGCTATGCCGATTGTATGTGTAAAGATGAGTATTTTTTGTTTCTCGAAATTCTTACTGCTTGTAGCGTATCCTGTTTACTACACAGCACACATTCTTATCATCCATTCCTTTTGTATTGATTCTTTCAGTCACTTCTTCTCCTACCATTTTTCAGCTTTGGGCCACTTTATATATGCGTGACTCAGTGAGGAGCCACTCGAGTCACATGCTAGTCTTATCTCTGTTGCTATCAAAGTCATACTAACTGTGTTACCACTAGAAAGCAAGCGAGGCGCGAATTCTTTTGAAAACAAACATGCAAAGAGGATATTGCATTGTTTACGTGGAGAAGGCATATTAAGCACTTGAACTACAGATTTAGATCTTTTCGTGGATTTGATGGACCGGTCCAAATTTCCCAAAGATGAGATATCCAGATTTTCTTGGGAATTTCCAAGCTTGTTTGTTTACCTTCTTTGTGGTCAATATTGAGCCGCAAACAACGAATGTTGTTGACGAGAATTTGGCTTTCAACCTTGCTACCATTGTTGCCTAGATTCTGAACCATCCAGAACGACCGGTAAGGATGCGTGGGATACTTGAAGGGATGTAATTTACTTTAGATGGCTATAGTCCTTTTCCACGGTGTACCTGAAAATATCAAGACATGCAAAAGTCAGTCTTTCCTTTCTTTTTCTCTTTTTCAATTAATAGAACAAAGAACTTACTGTTTGTAAGGATTGACAAGTAAAGTCGATATATTGTACACAGGTCCCCTTGATTTTGAGCATTTGGCGTCTAGTTAAAGAGTATGCAATAGCTAGGCAGAGCGCTACTTTCTACCAGAGCAAAAATCGTCAATAAACAGTATGAACCTCTATCCTCCTACGACAGCTATGTATGTATCGGCTTTGCACCATCATCCTCTACCGCCGTCGCCCGATTCCTAAACAGCCGTAAATACAATTCCATCCTTTTAATAGTTCAAAACAGCAAGGAGAAAACGGGAAGATGACTTACGTGTTATGTTTTGTCTACTTTATGCTACTTTCCTCTTTCAGTTTTGTTAAATATAATGGCACTCCTTGGGACACCTTTCTAGGTTAAATTTTGCAGCAAGGCTGGAACGTAGCTCTCTTCGTCCGGGTAAAGGGATTTTTGGAAACTTTGGGTGCGGGGCACTGCGAAATGGATAGGTTTCTATTGAAAATGATAATGGCTGGGAGGAGGATGGAAATACCTAGCACGACATGGCCAGGATGTGCATAGCAGCCAGACGAACTGTCGTGTGCGTATTCCCTGGATGTCTATCTCATGCACTTGTAGCAAAGAGAATCAACCCAGCAATAAAG
>KK100131.1:304553-341554 GCA_000611695.1 Rhizomucor miehei CAU432 | reverse complement strand
GATCGGGATGGGTTTCGCATAGCAGTAGGAAGCCTCATTGAAGAGCAAACGAACAAGGTAAAGCAGAGAAAAGAGTCCGTGCCGTGTGTTTATTGTATCTCCTTGAAAACCTACACAATTGTGCGCCTAGCTGCAAGTTATTACGCGAACAGACCACGCTGTGTACGACGAAGTGGATCGATACAAGTATTACGGCGGCAGACAGCAACCTCCAGACTTTGTACCCCTCGCACAAACAGATTCCTATTATCCGATTACCAAAGTACTGTGGGAGCCACGCAAGGTAAATATGGTATACGTCAAGACAGCAAAAGCAAAACAAAGCTTATACAATGTCATCTTCTTTTTTGAGCGCTCTCCACGACATTCTGATATTCTTGTCACATCCTCCGATGTCTTGCGAGTATGGGAGCTGGTAGATAATCCGGCATACGGTCGTTATGACAACACTATCGGTGGACGTCCGTCAAACCGTGGATACGATGATCAACCCCTTAAGCAATCCCTTGTCAAGCGATCCGAGCTCGTCAATGCAAGTAGCTCTTTTTTTTAGTAATTAGTGTATCGCGTTCTAATTGTACATATCAATAGGTCAAGCAACGAGATTTCTGCGCGCCTCTTACATCATTCGATTGGAATGAGACGGATCCATCATTGATTGTCACTGCCAGCATCGATACAACTTGCACTGTATGGAATGTGGAAACCTGTCAGGCAAAAACTCAATTGATTGCACACGATCGAGATGTCTACGACGTGTCATTTATGCATGATTCAACAGAAATATTCGCTAGTGCGGGTGCAGACGGTAGCGTACGTCTTTTTGACCTCAGGTAAAGATGAACAAGTCTAGTCAACCTTGCGTATATTATTTATATATATTTCATGCTTGCTACAGAACCTTGGAACATTCAACCATTGTGTACGAAGCTCCTCCAGCACCTGTCAGCCCATCTGGATCGTTCGCGTCTGCTATCAGCGACGGTTCGCGGCCCCTGCTGAGGGTCCAATTCAATCGACTTGCTCCAGAACTCTTGGCAACATTCCATATGGATTCAGATACCGTGCAAATACTTGATATTCGATACCCAAGCGCGCCAGTTTTCGAGTTGGTTCGTAGCCACCAGAGTAGCGTCAATTGCTTTAGCTGGAGCCCTCGTCACCCAGGATACATCTGCACAGGAGGTAAAAGAAAATCACATAATTCTTTACCGGCTTTTTCCTATTTGGATACTTATTGAATATGCTCCATAGGCGACGATGCCCAGGTACTCGTCTGGGATATTGAGCAACAACAACCTACGCAGCAGCGACACCCTTCTACCTCTCTCAACAGCAGAGGACTTCCGCAACCTAGTCTTGTGCAGAGTCCCAGCTTACGCTACCTAGCCGAATCTGAAGTCAAATCTTTATCATGGAGTCAAAGTTTGCCCATGTGGATAGGCATAGGATTTGGAAGAACAATTCAGGCACTAAAAGTTTGAATAAAGGTCAGAATACATCTTATTTGTGCTGGCGAACCTTCAATTTAAATATTTAGGGAACAAGGTGTGAAATATTTTTGAGCTCGCAAGAGTCTCAACGTCAGATATTGGATAGGATGTTGCTTTTAAGACGCAGCAAGAATCAGGAAGCATAGTCATTTTGATTGATTGAATGAATAAGTTTATTCTTTCTTAACTACTGACCGGAGTGCCACAAGTTCGGTATATAACCTAGTACTTGAGATCCATCCTTGAATGATTGACAAGGCGTTGGCTTCGTAGCGCACCACAGACGATATGTGTATGCGGAATCGTAACTCCAAGTGCAGCGCACCCGACACATAGATACAGATACGTATGTTGCTGGTTCAGGCTTGTGCTTTCTAAATTCCGGGCCCGGATATATTCCGTTTTCTAATAGACAGAATCGATATAATCGATATATCGAGGAATACGTATTGATAGATCCATTCTCACATCAATAGCTAAATAATGGAGCAATGCATTTTAACGGGTACTTGTCGTTATTTCGTTTTTGTTCATTAGATGTTTATTTTCTACTCGTCCGAATACTAACATAGCATTTGTTCACGCCAACGTTACAGTCAATGATCTACGCAGGGACGCCTGCCGCAAAGTTGTCGAAACCTATTCATTACTGAATCGTTCCTTGCTATCACCGCGAGCATATTGTCATCGATTTAAACTATGTTTTGACCCAATATGGATGCTTGAAAATAGGCATGCTTCGAAAGATGTGCTCCTCCTCATTGTGTTGGACAGACGAAAATGTGTATAGCACTAGAAACCTGACTTGCCAGGTGATATCCAGCGACATACATGGATACTGCTCCTCCAGGCCTGGGGCAGGGTTGGCCCAGCTACTGCGTTAGACACAGCAGGAAGTTACAACCGAACCGTACAGATGAAAAGGTACACAGCATCAGAAACCTGCCTCGTTCCATGCCGCGATGCCGCGATGATATGGTGCTACGACTGATTGCAGACATTTATCTCTTGCGTCACATCACTTAACCTTCTTCTAACTCGTCCTAGCGGCAGAGAGGTACGAAGCTCGTAAAATGAAAATAGTATGGTTATAGTATGATTATCTGATGAAAGACTGAATGTTGAACGTTAACGAGGGAAAAGGTAAAAGGAAAAGATAACATTAAGACAATCTGGCCTAAACGCAAAGCTACTTGCCGAACCTGCGCGCCGGTTTGTTCGCCTGGATGTTTATCCCTTTCTCCAAGATTTACCCTTCATACCGCTTACATGCTCTTTTATCTGTTCATTTCTGCATCCTTTTCCGCTTCAGTCAGAGTCGTCTTCCTAGAAATCTGCGGGTATAGTCACATTATTTCCTTTTGTAACCGATCGCATCAGTCGCGAACTTAGATTTGCGCGACTTGGAACCGGCTACATTTCCCCACCACGTTTTTAACCTTGCGTTTTGCTTGCTGACGATCATCAAAGCGAGAGTCATCGTAAAATATTTCAAGCAAATGATGCTCGCATATAAATATTGGATAATAAATATCCATTTTCCTGTAAAGGGAAAACGTGAAAGAGAGCTATTAAAAGCATACGGAAGGTGGCGAAGGGTAAAGCGGCCAAACTGACGGGCCAATTGTCATCGTAGCGCTCGCATGCCCCACTTCTCGTTATTTTGCAAAGTTTTTAAAAGCTTGTATGTTGAAATGATTTCTCCATTTTAGGCATTGACTTACGCTAAACTTCTACTCTCGAGAAGAACTTTCAGCAGCAGAGAGGGAAAGGTGGAAGGCGATGGAACTAGCATGAAAACGCTAGACTATGGTTTCCAATTCTGTACGTTAGTACCTTCCACGGAAAGTTGTACAGACGTTGTTTCTTTTTGCAAAACGTTTCCCCCCGCTTTGCTCGTGGAGGAGCGAGGAAAAAGATGAATTAAATGGATTTCCAGAATAGTTGCTTACCGTGTACTCATCTCTCTCCCTCCGGCCTTTCATGGACCTTCATTTTCTAACGCTTCCCTCCGCCTACCTGTGAAAAGACGGTACCGTTCATTCTGGCCTTTGCTCAAAAAACCTGGATGTCTTGATTGCTAGCGTGCAAAGCGATCATTGACTTATATACGTATCCTCTTCATCCCTGTATTTATCTCCAGCACACATTTATGCTGCATTTTAAGCATGTAATGGAGTGTTCCTGCCACCGGATCGCCAGCGGTATCAGTCGTGAACAACGCTCAATCAATATTGCTCAATATCCTATAACAATAGACCACAGAGCTATGATTCAAGTCGATAAGCTATAAGTGGTGCATGCTTGTTTCCTACAATGTTGTCACCGATCTTTTGCTTATCGCGTATAGATATGACCTACAGATACATGTCTTGTATCGGCTGTCTCGATGTACTGTTGCACCGGCAGCGTAAAAAAATGCTGCCTGCCTTTCCAAAAAAATGTTCGTAAACTTTAGTAATTTAGCCAATTACATTTATATTAGACGGTAGCCATAGCAAACAGCAAAAAGCAATGAAGTCGAATGAAGGAGGTAGAGAAGATCAGAAATGACTGTGGAATACACACTGCTCTCCTTGTTGCACTAGAAAAAGCAAATCCAGTAATTTAGCCAGTTTCTTTTCTTTTTGTTAAAGGATATATCGGTTCAGTGAGCCTGAAAACATACCAGAACAGCGAAATGTTTTCATTGAATCATCTTGACCTCCTTTCCTTCCGCTTTTCGAAGCGGTCATGAAAAGCCTGTTTTATACCTTTCATCTTTTGGACCGAAGAGCGACGGGGATTGCATTTAGGAAGCATACCTCTGTATACCAAATAAGTAGGACTTTTCTCAAGCCAAATTTTCCTTTTAACGTGCTATAATAAATTTCAAGTCATGTTGCCTGTCAAAGCTTCGAATGATTCATAAACCAGCCTAACGTTTGCTCTTCATTTATGCGTTTTTCTCCAGTTTCTGGCGTACGTGTCACAAAGAAGGATCGACACGATCTGTGCTACACTCGGAATCCTCCACGTAATTAATTAATATTGCACCACTCTTACTTTTGATGAAGTGTTCAGGTTTATTGAAATTAAAGTGCAGAGTGTGAAAAGCTAGTACAGGTTTTTGTCGAGGAATTTCTCTATAGGTACTTCTTACAGATTTGGACAATAGCCTTGGCGGCAGCCTCGACATCAATGTCGGCGACAACCTTGGCAGCGACCTTGGCAGCAGCCTTGACTTCGACATCGACATCGAGATCAGCACCAACCTTGAGGTCAATGATAAGTGGGATGTTGATTGCAAGGCTCTTGATAGAAGCTTCCAAATCGGCGTTGATGTCAGCGCAGACGCTGGCGACAATCTTGGGCAATTCGACCTTAAGTTGAGCCTTGGCCTTGACGACGATAGGCTGAATGGCAGCGAGGAGCTTGGCTTCAGGGATCTTGCCGTCAGGGTACAACTTGCTAAGTTCGTTGAGAACCTTTTCAAGGTCGACTTCAATCTTAGCAAAGACCTTGGCATCCAATTCAGCAGACAACTTGGCCTTGACCTTGGCTGTGAAAACAAGTTGTTAGATTGGAGATGAACTAATGTAGGCATCAAAGTTCTGCAACTTACCATCCAAACCCTTAAGGACAGCAGTTTCAACGGCGTTCAATTCAGTCTTTCCGGTAGAGATCAAACCACCCAAAAGCTTGAGTTCAACAGAAAGATGAGCCTTGATGCTTTCCTTGATCTGGAAGCAAATAATTGTTAGTTATCGAGTCCTCAGGGTGCATCTACATGTACTCTGGCCTTACCGAAGCGCTGATCTTGGCGTACAAGTCGGCACAGAGCTTAGCCTTGATTTTAGCGCAGATTTCGACGGCAACGCGGTTATGACGCTTGGCGAGAGAAGGAGAAGTAGAGGTGGCAACAATGTTCTTGAGACCGTTGACGAGAGCAGGGACTTCCTCGGTGAGATGGTTGAGGACTTGAGGGAGGGCATCAACGTATTCAGGCAAGTTCGCAACAGCTTGGGGCAGGTCCTGGTTAACGAGAGCGGGCAATTCCTGGATCTTTTGGGGCAATTCTTGAACAGCATCTTCGGGAAGGTCCTTGACGATTTGAGCAAGCTTGGTGACGAGTTGTTCTAGATCCTTTTCGAGGGTAGCAGTGACATCGGCGCCGTTGACCTTGACATCAACGGGAGCCGCGGAAGCAGACAGGGCAAAGATGCCCAGGACGAGGAGAAGAAAAGCTGACAGGAACTTGTTGAAGCGCATTTAAAGGAAAGGGATGAGGGGTGGTTTAAAGAAAGGAAGGCAGGATGAGGGATGCCGGATGCATTAAACTTGCGCCTTTTATAGTTTTTTCTTCTGGCTTAGTTATACGCGCCCAAAAGTGAGATAGATCCATTTACACAGAGAGATAGATGAGTGTACTGACAGGCCTGAATTTCCACTTAGTGATCTCCGGCGGGTTTAATTTAGGAACAAGGGGGAACAGCAAAGATCAAGCTCCAGAGATGGCTCCGCACGTTGCCTATTTTCCAAATGCAACCTGGCAGCTTTTTGCACCCAGTGGCGTGCCACTTTTAACGTTTCCACCCATTGTGCTAAATTTCATTTTACGCGAAATTAAAGTCATGGACGAATATCTTCTCTTGCCCAATTGATCCAAGATATTGCAAGCTTGCGCCATATCCTACTCGGTAAGTACCTTCCTTCTGTGAAATAAGTAGCACATGTCAATCGCTTTATGAAACTAGGAGTAGTAAACTACGTGGGTGACACGATCGGCTGTTCTTGACCGGCAGCCAGCAGGTGTTATCTACCTAAACGTGATATTCCATTCAAGAAAATGGTCGCCGGATGATTGGCAGCAAGACATTTGTGGGATCCATCAAGCCGGTCCGATTGACACGCTTTCAATTTCCTTATCTTTTCAATGCGGTAGACGAAATTCGTTCCATTCATGCGACATATCGGAAAACTTAGTAGGGATCTATGATTTCTGAATCTCTTACAAATCATTAACATCAAATAATTGTTGCAGAGAAAATAATAGCAGGTAGTTTATTTCTTGTTGCTGCACAACAATGCTCCCTTAAGATGTGCTAAATACAAGTGCTTGGACAGTTATGTATATATGCTCGTTTTTTTATTTCAAACATTGGGCTGGGTGCCCACGAGCAAGCAACGCTTAGATAGTAAGGGAGTGTAGTACAAGAATATCCATGTCGGTTAGCACAACGCGATTCTTCATTTCT
Source organism: Rhizomucor miehei CAU432 (assembly GCA_000611695.1). Lineage (NCBI taxonomy): Eukaryota > Fungi > Mucoromycota > Mucoromycetes > Mucorales > Lichtheimiaceae > Rhizomucor > Rhizomucor miehei. The sequence continues at coordinate 334,824 of KK100131.1, read as the reverse complement.
CAAGGGATCTGTCTAATTTTCTTATTCGGTTAGCCTCCCCGGGCTTGAACAAAGATAGAACATTTGCCAATTATCGCCTGTTTATTACCTATGGAAAAAGACGTCAAGGAAGAAAAAAAATGATAGTATTACAACTGTCACTGTTGCTGTCGGCTACACAAAAGCGGAGCAGACCGAGAATGAACTTGCAGAATGCCTGTGTATCCGAGCATTCACTACTGGTTGCAAACTCTAGAAACATTGTATTAATGGACGATACATGCCTAAATTTGGGGTCAGTGCGACCTTTGTGTTTTCTCCAAATGTAGTCAACTGCTGCTTTTCACGATATTTCAATGCATTGACCCCAGCAATTGCTTGCCTTTACCCGGAGATCCAGACTTAACACGCTCCATGGTTCTAATTGAAGACAGCTAGATTCAGCCTCTTCCGCCTGTTCGATTTCCACAGTGATGCTTGCTGAGATTATAGGTTTTCCGCATACTCTACCAATATAACTTTATGCAAACACGATCGCTGGCTATAAAGAGACGAAACGTGCTGTATTGACCAATCTATCGTATCTAGCCCATTTACTCTATTTCAATTGATTGGTAACTAGTGAGTCTACGTTGGCAACAGAAGCCTCATCGTACCTAAAGCTGTCGATGTGAAGAACAGTAAAACGCGATCCTATTAACATTCATCCAAGTGAGGTTAGCATTTCTTTGGATCACAGACAACCCTGAGCTGTGTGACTCTTGCGAAATCACTCCAATTCGCAGAAACGCGTCCTAAAAATAAAATGGAGAGACACGAACAACGGCCGCCATTGTATTACAGTTGCATTGCATGAACCCCTTCACCCCTGTCTTCTGAAACTTGCGGCAATATCCGTCTCAAATGCTAAATCTGTCTATTCTAGACAAACAGATTATAGCTGATAGGAAAAAAGGATGCCAAAATTTTTACGCACTCTGTAGGGTATATGCAGCTTATTTTGATAGCTTAATTGCTGTACAGTGGTAAACTTCTGTCCATTGCTGCTGATTTCATATGTCTTTCTGTTTTCTAAGCAAACATAAAGAAAACCAGTTAACAACTTAATCATAATCACTGTCACATGTATTTTCGATCGTTGCGGTCTTTATCTGGCTACAGACTGAAAGGATTATCAAGATTCGTAGAGGATGGTGACCAGGCACTCTGAATAATCGGAAATTCTTTTCGTTCATGCCGGGTTCCGCGCGACGGGCAGTGACCTGTTCTCGCAAAACACACACTCATTCCAGGTTCAACATGAAGGTTGTTGTCACTGGAGCTTCCGGATTGCTAGGTCGCGCTGTCAAAAGCGAGTTTACAAAGACTGGTCACCAAGGTAACTCAATCCCACAAAGTATTCGTTGCCACGGTTACATTGCAAACTGACGCGTTTGACTAGTCATTGGCACTGCTTTGAGCCGTGCAGGCAAAGACGGCCTGGTCAAGGTACAAGAAACACATTTTAATAGGTCACACTTTTGGATAATCAGTTCTAATGCTGCGAATCTTCTACAAATAGCTCGATTTGACAGATTTTGATGCCATGCAACAGTTTATGCAACAAGAAAAACCAGATGTTGTAGTTCACTGCGCAGCTGAGCGACGACCTGACGTTGCCGAGAAAAACCATAAATGGACACAAAAGGTATGGCTAGCAAACAATGAATATTTTCAACGTTTCATGGATCGTCGTTTTTTTAATGCTTAAATGATTACAAGCTTAACGTCCAAGTACCCGAAAAACTCGCATCTTTGTGCAAGGAGCAGAACGCCATGCTTGTGTACATTAGCACAGATTATGTATTTGACGGCACATCGCCACCTTACGAAGTGGACGATGCACCTCATCCTCTCAATTTTTACGGTGAATCAAAATTGGGTGGCGAAAAGGCGGTACAAAAAGTAGATCCATCTGCTGTGATCCTTCGTGTACCTGTGCTGTAAATATGGTTGAATGTAACAGGAGTAAAATTATAGTATTAATACTTGTATGTGACGTAGGTATGGCGAGGTAGAATACAATGGTGAATCAGCTGTCAATGTCTTGTTAGATGCAGTCAAGGTAATGCGACAATATAAAGCGTAATATATATTTTCGAATCTCTTGACTAAATTCGATTTTATACTTGTTAGAACCAAAGCAAATCGGTAGACATGGACAACTTCGCTGCCAGGTACCCTACTAATGGTAAGTTATCGACATACGAAAAAAAAGGCAAATTTGCTATTGTGGCTGACAAAATCTCCAAATCCTGTATCCAGTCGGGGATATTGCTCGAGTGATCAAGGACTTGGCAGTGAAGCGAGTCGAGAACAATGATTCCACCGCTGCAGGCATATTCCACTTTTCCAACACTGAAATGTATACAAAGTACAGCATGTGTGGTAAATATTTAGCTTGCAGTGTCAGGCCGCCATAACCTATTCTCACTGCATTTGAAATAGCTGTATTTGCAAAGATACTCAACTTGTCTATTGATCATCTTAACCCTCAAGATGATATCCCTGTCTCGGCAGCAGCTTCGCGACCCAAAAACTCTCATCTTTCCAACAAGCGTTTGGAGGAAATGGGCATTGATACGACCAACGTTCCTTTTGAGCAATGGTGTACCACCTACTTGACAGCAAAATAGATGAATAATAAAGGTGTGCGCGGCAGAAAAAATGCTTTTTCACTTTAGCTGCCGCTTGTGCACGTAACTCTTGTTGTTCTTGATCCACTCCATCTCGACCATTTCGTGATTGTCCTCGTCACTTGTTCCTCCAACTCGAGCATATCAAAAATAATGGACATCGTGGAAGCGACCCGAGTCATGGTCAACGACTATATGAGCCGTTTAGACCCTTCACATGACATGTATCATGTTGAACGTGTGCGACGTTTGGGTAAAGAAGAATCTACACTTTTCTTTCTACATAGATATTGACTGCTTTAATTCTTTCGTATAAAAAAAGCTCTCTACTTGGCAGATCAAGACGATTTGAAGGGTAAAGTCGACCTGCAAGTCATTGAGCTTGCAGCCTTGTGCCATGATATCGGTGATCGCAAGTACGCGGCGGATCATGAAGACCAGAAGTGCGTTTATGCGTTTCTTGCCCGGCACGGATATCCAAAAGCAGAACTTGTGCAGCGCATTGTGGATCACGTTGGCTTTCGCAAGGAGCTGGGTTGGAATGATATGCAAGATGAGCCAGAACAAGTGAGATGGAGGAACGAGTGTCTCGAACTGCATGCGCAAGTATATCAAACTCTAATTTGTCCACATTTTGTGGGAAAGCTTATTCTCTCTATCTTGTTACAGAGTTCAGGATGCAGACAAATTGGATGCTATCGGCGCCTTTGGTAAGAGAATGGCAGTCAGCGATCATGTAGGATCTTTTTGGTTTAAATTTGTTGCTTGATTTGTTGTGTATAGGTGTGATGCGCTGTGCAGCCTACAGCGGAGCAAAGTCAATCCCGTTGCATGTTCCAGGACTTGATCCCATAAGTGGCATGATGACAAAAGAGCAATATGAAACGCAGACTGTAAACAAGACTGGATGTGCTGTGAACCATTTCTACGGTGCGTGTGTCAAAGGAGAAAAAAATTGTATCTATATGGTAATTAATATGAGGTTTGCCTGTAGAAAAACTTTTCCGTCTGAGCAGCATGATGCGAACAAAACGGGGTCGAACGATGGCGGAAGAGCGAGACCGGTTTATGCGAGAATTTGTCGCTCGTATAGAAAAGGAATATGAAATGCAGCTTTAAAAGAATAAGCTATAAGCTATTCATATAGTACAAGCAAAAATAAAAAGGAAAATAGTTAAAAAAAGAATAGAGCTGGGGAGTGGGGTTAGGGTGAGAGGGTTTAGATAATTGCATTAGGTATCGACCTCCATGGGTTGATGATGTATATGACGCTGTGGCTCTTCAGGTTCTTCTTCTTCGATCTCTTCCAGATGTGTCGTCGATTGGCGTGAAAGGGTATTGGACGTCAAGGCAGACTGCAGAGTAACCGACCTCTGCTGAGATGATGATGCGGTGGACAAGTCAGAGCAAGTGCCGCACTCATTATTGTTGCTACTATTATTACTATTACTGTTGCTATCATCCCGATAATTGAAAGGGCGCATCAGAAAGTTTGGATACGACAGTGGTCTGGCCTTAGCAGCCCGTTTGCGGCTGCGAAGCTGTGGCTGCTGTTGCGATGGCTGCTGGTGATGCTCATTCATAGATTTGCGTTTCTCAAAAAAGTTGAGTTTCAGTTTTCCCACAAGGTTGGCAGCTGACAATCGTCGTTCAGATGCACCGGTTCGTGTCTGTTCGGGACCAGGTCCCGTATTAGTTGGACCGGTGGGTGCTGTGTTATCGCACGGGGCAGGGGCTTGCGGAATGTCCTGCACTTGCACATTATCCGAAACGAACACTGTACGTTGTCGATCGCGCACTAAGGAAAAATGTCAATTACACACGTCCAAATTACACATTCATGCTGTCAATAGAAAATAAATACCTTCATTTGGAACCTCCTGTGACATGCCCTCAGTGGCAACTTGCTGATCTATAGCCACTTGAGTTTCCTGCAGCTGCACCGGTGGCTGGTCTGCTGATAAGGAGTCCTGCACCTCTTCGTCTGAATGCTGCTGCTGCTGCTGCTGATGTTGCTGCTGTGATGTCTGCTCCTGTTCCTGGTCTTCCGATCGTTCTTGCTGAGATTCTTGTGCAGACTGAGCTGCATGCGAGGATGATGACTGGGCCGAAGAAGAAGTGGAAGAAGAGGATGAAGAAGTGATATCCGATGCAAGTTGCTGGAGAGCAGGATTTGCAGGCTGCGACCAGGCGGCATCAAACATGACATCTGTCGGTGGAGTAAATGATTTGCATTTCAGCCCGTACTTCTCCATGACCTCTTCCGGCTCGATAGCAACGCTGGCTTCCAGATCAGAATAAGTACGGCAGATCGGGCACTGGAAGCCGGGATAGCTCTGTAGGAGGGAGCGGATGCATTTAAAGTGAAATGAATGAGAGCATGGGGCTACGAAAAGAGCTTGAAAAGGAGCTAGAGCATATAGACAGATGCAGCACTCATCGACTTCTGCCATGTCACCACTCGCGCATGGATGATTCGTTGGTGCATGCTTCGCCTCCTCTGCAGTGTCTTTTGACTGTTCCGGCTCCTCCGTCAGTACCATCGGTGACGCCACCAAGTCCTCTTCGTGATTGCTGGCCATGCGAGAGAGTGTGCGTAAATTATTGAATTGAGCCATACTAAATGACAGAGGTCGCGGTCTGCGAGAAGTGCTGATCTCGAAGCGCATCTTTACAGATCGATAAATCTCCTCCTCGCCACCCTGATAATCCACGCCGAGCTGGACAATATCACCATGTTTGATTTCGGTCGCTGAACTCTCCTGATTTGCGGGGCTGAGACGGATGTGATTGAGAAACGTCCCAGAAGACGACTTAGTGTCGCGAATATACAACTATTTGCATTACAGTAGAAAATAATATGAAGTTTATCAGCACAATGCGGCAACAGGCAAAAAAGCGTACACGCATATAATCGCGGCTTATTTTACCTTGCCATCCAAATCAACCCAAACTTCACAGTGTGCTCGAGAGACAACCTTGCTTTTAAAGGACATGTGGTTGGGCGATTGTGACCTCTCTGCAAAACGGCCGATTTTTATAATCGTGCCTGCAGAGAGCTCTCGATCCACAATATCGAATATCAGGCTTCGACTTGGATCTTCAATGTTGGGCACAATGCGGACGTGAAGCACAGGCTGCTGTTGTTGGTTTGCCGCTGCTGCTGCTGCTGCTGCTGTCGGCGGCACGGTTGTCGTTGAAATAGTCGAACGTCGCTGCTGCTGACGGACAGGACTAGGCTGTGGCGCTGTAGTTTCCGCAGTGTTGGAGCGTGATCGAGAGAATCTCCTGGCGAGCAGCGCTGAGGCACCGTATGTGAGATTCAACGAACGTCGAAAAGGGGTGGTGGCCGCAGAAGAAAGCCGTCTGCGTTGGGTGGAGGTTGTTGAGACCTCACCAGAGGTATCTTCTACCGGTTGGCCTACAAGAGACATAGGCAGTTGTGTAAGAACGGTTTCAGTGGGAAAAGAGAGAGGAACGCAGAGGTTCGCTGTGAAAACAAAATGAACTCTGTGCGTTGGGACCGCCCAAAAATGGTATGGTTTGAACGCGCCTTCTTTTCTCGCTCATTACAACGCTTCTCTGCCCATCAGCCCTTACGCCACCCCTTGTCCAGCATAAACCAATTGCAAGTGTGCATGTTTACCCTTTTATATCTTATAGCCTCAAGATTAAACTACAAACAACAACCTTTGGGAGACAACGATATGTTTATTTGGCGGAGAAGTGCCTGTTTTCGGAAAAAGCAATCCGTCACCTGCTTTTGCATTTGTCAAAGGATATGAATGATTATCCGCGTTGTGCCAATTCAATTCGCTCTCATGTCTGTCTGTCGGTCTGTAGCCCGATTGTAACCACAGCTTACAATGCTGTTTTTCGTTCGTCAGAGCGTCGTGTGCATGCTTTACTATGCTGACATCTATACGTTTTCATTGCTTGCCGGCGAACGTTCATTCCAAAATATACCATCGAACGCTTGCAAAGCGCAAAAACACGCTAAATAAGTTCTAGAGTAAAGGTGTATTTCAATGCAAGTCAACTGCAAAGGAAGAGTCCGACTCATTTAATAAAAAAAACTTCTTTTTCTTCCTTTTACGCACACAACTCAAGTGACACATCAAGTGGTTAACTCAACAAGTTGACAAGATTAGGCTTATAGATTAGTTCATGGAAATTTTCCTTTTCTTCTTGCCAACAAGACTAGTTTGCGCTTTACTGCATCGAAGAGCTTTACCTTGACACTGTCTATGCTCGGCAGATATGTTGTTATGATGATATCTCAGCAGCAGCGCAGCTTTCCATCTGAGATGATATCTTTTCATCGTCTAATTTCATTTGTGGCCGACCACTCAAAAAAATCGGGTAACAGTCCACCAGAAGTACTATGCTTCCTTACCTTGCTTCTGGAAGTTCTAAACAAGGCTTCTGAAAACGCCAATCTTGCTAGAAATGCCGGGGTTTCAAAAACTTGGAACCAGCACTGTCACTATATTCTTGCTTGGCACACTTTAATGTTTGGCCGGGGCATAAGTATTTTGTTTGCCCGTTGCTTATACAACGCCGGTCAGCGCCAAGAAGATAAGCATCATCATCATCATCATCATCTAACGACGGCTCCTACTCCTGCGCCTCGTTCGCTTTTCAATACTTATTAACTCCGCCTTGATGCTTAGATCTTTACACAAAGGATACGTTGTTGATGCAAGACGATGTCATCATTGATGCTGCTTTGTACCTTTAATGCATCGAGACATTGTTGTCATAATTAAGCAATTATTGGTCAAGTAATTAAAAAAATTGTTCATGATCTATATTATAGTTATTCAAAGACACCAGGTATAATATGGGCTTCTCCGAGCTCAGGCATCGAGTAGTCATAGCAGGACATACCCGATTGAGAGTATCCACCGGACGATGTTGGCGAGCGCACAAAGTAGACGGTCTTCTCTTGTCTCTCTTGCTTGCCATTGCAAGCAGCTGAATAGTAGCTCGGTGGTTGATCTTCATCCGCTAACTCTGCAGAGACATCGAGAAACTCAGGGCACGTCTTTGAATCAGTATAATGCTGGATCATTAATAGTCCTGGTATCTGCCTAATTTCGTCGTGGGCAAGGTTCGAGATATGTATAGGTATGCCAAATTCGTGCCTGCTGACGGTATTCTTTAGAAAATGCCATTCTTCTAGAGTGACTTGGAAGAGCAGTTCATAGTAAATGCGGATGTGATTGGATTGAAAGGTTGGGGAGACGTTGCGGGTTGGTACGTTAAAGGAGACAACTGTTGATTGGTGTGGTTCAATGCTGCTTTGATAGAGATCTCGGGTAGCCTTGCGGGTGGCCAGACCCTGCGAGGTAGATAGTCGCCCGAGGTGATGCTTTTGAAATTTGTAGCATACCGCCGTGATCTTAATATCAGAATGAAGGGGTGTCATGGTGAGCTGCATACTAAACGGATCATCTATCACGGAACATCAAGATATCAAAAAAGGAAATCGGAAATAAGCAGCATATGCAAGAGCATAGTCAAGGATATGAGTACGAAACGTTCACTGTGAATAACGAAGTCTTTATTTGCTTACCTGGACAGTAGGATTGCTTTCTAAGTTTTGCTTGTACCTGTACAAGCGGGTGTGCCTTCTTGTCATGATTCAATGTAGTCCGATATACTCACTCCTTATCTAGGGCGTATATGAGCTTAGCCATGTTTCCGATAGAATCCACACTGGTAATAGATGACATATTACTACGCATACCAGGTGGGGAGCCAATAAGCGGTCTATATGGAGTGATATATCGCTTGCTCGAGAAGCCAGGTTGCCCTGCAGCGCCGTCAACGTGTGCAGTCCAAATGAAGCGTATACTGAAACCAGGTGGGTCGTCGATAGATGGCGGATAGTTTACATTTGGAAACTGGGCCAACAAAATTCAAGCATGAATGTAACATGTATAAGCCCCTTTCTTGGTGAAAAACCACCAAAAAAAGATTTGAGACTTACTTTGAGAGAGAATGGAAATTCATGCCGCCCGGCATCGAGCTCCTCAAAAGATGCTTGCATATAAGCTATTCCATTTAATCAGAGTTCCATGTTGATACCAGTTGGCAAAGACTAACTGTGCACAGTCTTATCTTACGATGAGCTGTAGTTTCTACTCCAAACAGTGCATGATCCGTCTCAAAAAATGTGGTAATGGCTTGATGCACACGTTCACCAGAGACGTTATCGTTGATCTTTACTGTAGCCACTTCCTCAGCCCAGAACTATAGCATCATTAAACGTGAACATTATTTTCACGGTCAGAGTTAGATCAACGTGGGTTCATGCTATTTTCAACTTGCCTTAATACGAATACGCGTCAGGTACAATCTTTCTGACATTTGAAGTATGACGCGACCTAACAATGTCTATTTAGTTCAAAAACATCGATGTATCCAACTGACGTTTGGCTTTTCTTTTTTTACCCCTAACAGTGCTGTTTGGTCTGACAACTAACTGATGGGGATTTCCATCAAACTCGATACTTAGCGCAGCGCTGTCTTCAAAAAATCGAGGTGATATCAAGGGCGTGGTGGGCTCTGTTAACGGAGAAGTGCTGCCGCTGCTAGTGCCCAATGAGAGAGAATGGTGATGACCAAACAGAAAATTATTGTATGCAGGCGATGTTGACGGTAATTGTTGCGATCGCGAGTGCTGATGTCGAGGGCGCGAGGTAGTAGGTGTTTGGAGCGGTGCCACGCCTGGTTGCTGCGTGAAACTCGCTCTTCGACGTCTATGGTTGTGTGTTGGTGAGGGTGCATCGAGTACAGAGTTTTCCATAGCAAAAGCAGATAAAGAAGCAGCAGACAGGTCCAGGGGGGAGCTATTGCCTTTTCCTATATCATGTCATTTTGGGGGTAGGAGGCGGGCGGGGCAGTGAGTGTGGGTGGGTGGGTGGGAGAAGGGAAAGACCCCCCTTACCTACAGTGTCTAGAAGATTTCTGTAAAGATCCGTCTGTTCTGTATAGACTTGCTTATTTTTCTGCTTCATAAATATGCAGATTCGCTTTGGCGAGCTTTCTAGAGTTTCTGGCCTCCCTAATAAATGCCTCAGGAAGCTACTAGGTCATACATCAACATCAATAATGAGTCTAGATTGTAGTTGTTGCTACTGAGCAATTCATATAAATATTAAATTTGATTCTTGAACATGTGTTCTTTCTGTCTTTACATAACATAAAAGTTACAAATACAGTTGACATGCAAAGTAGTTATAATGATTCCACAGGACGAATATCTACACATCCCACCTCTCGCTGCGCAAACTCATACGCTACAACAAGTAGAACTTGTTCCTTCTCTTGACAGGTCTTATCTTTAAAGACCTATAGCGACCTCTGTATCAGTTAAACGAAATGGTACAGAATATGCATTCCAAACTTGCCTGTACAATACACAGATTGCTCATTGCCGTATCCACATGTGTTGGATCTTGGAGTGTACATATACCTTTCATCAGGGCCCCAAACAGCGGATCTGCGAGTCGAAATGTATACAAGTACTCATTGGCTCGGAGCCACAGGGCCTGCTGGACCTGCCTAGTTTCAAATACACGGTTCCCAAAAGAATAGACAATGGTTGTACATTCAACTATGCGCCGCTCGCTCGATTGGAAAAATAATGCATTGCAGAAATTATCGCTGGAAGGGTGGAAGAGATCAAGGTTGATCTATATAGAACTTTTGGGGTCAATCCATGAACAAACGCGCAGGGGATGATTTGGCCGTCGTCCAACAAATAGATCATACCTTTGCTATCAAGGCAGGAGAGTCAATTGTACTGGTAATAGACTCTGGCAACTCGGCCAGCAGTGTTGTATTATCCAAGTAAAATGACATGTAGCGAGGTCGGAATGCACCCCGTACAATGCAATTGATATCATGCATAATATCCAGTATAAGCTTCTCGCTCGTAGATAAGCAAGTGACATTGTTGTGCCAGTTTGATATTTTTTCGTTAGTATCCTCGGTCTGCGCTGATAGTAAATGGTAGACTGAAATGAAATTGAGTGGTTAACTACTTCCTTTTTCTCTTCTTATACTTTTTTTTGATACTTTACATCGAGGGTCTGATCGTCGTGTGTTTTTCAAAACTTGCAGGTGTGAAGATACTTGCTTCCGCGTGCGCACTTTACCAGTCTTTCGGAATATATAGTCTGCAATCAATTCATTCCGGCCTGTATGGACATGTTAGAAAGAAAGATGTCGAAAAGTAACTTTTTCACAGAAATATACCACAAGGTTTTCCATTGACATTTATTTTACGACGTCCGAGCTTTGGCAGGGTCTCGAGTGCTACATCAAAAGATAATTCTTTGATGAGCTGCATTGTCTTAACGATACATTGAAAGAATAGGCATTGTACCTTCCATGAAAGCGGCTTCAACATCCATGGGCCAAACCTCCTTTACAACATTCCTCGTTAATTTTTCTTTTATTTACTTTGATACGCCATGTGCATCTCGTGATACCTCATCGTGCGTATTTGTCGCGGATAGATTATATGTTGGTTTACGCTCAGAAAAGGTTGTTGATCGTTTTCTACTGTCAATACGTCGAGGCATAACAGGTAAAACCATCGAAGAATGTGGGGGTATGAAAGAAAGAGAAAAAGAGAGAGAAAAGAGAAGGAAAAGGAAGTATAGTTTCACTCCATGTGATCTTTTAATGGTTACAGAGGGGTCCATCCTCATGCAGCTTCTTTCAATCTCAACTGCATCCTCGAAACAGCAACTCTGTTGAGATAGTGATCGTCTGGAAAAGAAGATGCTTGACCCCTCAAGCCCCTTGAGCCAGAAATGAAATTCATACAACAGATGTTTTTTTGACTAGCATTTGAATAGCTTTTCATGCAAGTGTGCTGGATCATGAAACAGCGATGTTGCGAGTCGTCGTACGCACTCCAACTTCAACCAAAGGAAAGGCTCATCAGCGTTTCTTTGATTTGATTTCATGCTGTCACACCCAAGTAAAGGAAAAAAAGGTCAAAAAGAGCACCGCTCTTTCTTTCCTCTTCACACTATACCCGCCGTTTGTTTCACTCACTAATGACCAACTCAAATCAAATTGCCACAGACGAGCTCATTTCACAGTTTGGATCGTTCTCATTCTCTACGCCTGACGAGACTCTTGCAAAGAAGCTGGAAACTACACACATTTCAAAATCGTCTCAATCGGCGCGGCAATGGCAGCAGCAGCAACAGCGACAACCGCCGCAAGAGCAACAACAACAACAACCGAGCATCGTTACGTCAACAGCAACTTTATCAACAGAGACAGACTCTACTGACGAAGGTTGGGGTGACAAACCACCTGCGTACACCGCTATATCGCAGGATAGTATATTTGGGTTCTCTTCGATACTTCAGTCGTCCGAATATTTCTCCACCGATAAGAAACAAGTCGATCTAAACTCGCCTTTTGGTCGATATTACAACCGTACAGTGACGTTTGCAAACGCAGTACCTCCGTCCTCTTCCTCGCAATAAGTCTTTGTTCCCCCTCCATCACCTACTGTCATTCACGGCTTTTTCATTCCTTGCATATTAAATATCTCGTTTGCTTATTTTCCAATGCTCTAAAGACGGTCGGGGAGAGTCAGGTAGTTCTTCAAGACTAGCTTCGCTGCTGCTGCTGCTACTACTACTACTACTACTACAATGCCACCCGCTGGAAATGGAGAGAACTGGAGAGACGGCTTGTATGCTCAGCCTACGCATGACTGTTGATGGTTGTCGCTGCGGCTGCGGTAGTACGATGGTCGATTGAGGACACGTTCGTATCTGTTGGACAGGACGGGATTGGCTATTTGTTCGATGCGGCGGCGGCGGAGGAGGAGGAGGAGGATGCGATAGAGGATGCGATAGAGGATGAGCTGATGCATTGTTGGGCAGAGGTTCTCGCTCTTCTAGAGATGCCAGCTCTTGATCGATTGCATTGACCAGCTCCTGTAGATAGTTTGTTAAATCAATAAAAATTCAGTACAAATAATGAACAAAATCAACAAAGACATGCCTTGATGCTTAAAAGAAGCGTATCAGTTGTCCTTCTTGAATAGGATGATGCTTGTTTATACATTTCCTATTTGGAATATGTCTTTCTCAGTTATCAGGTGAGATAGGTAGTAGTAATCTACCAAACAATATTTACCTCTGCTTTTCGGCAAGGATCCATATCAAAGTTATTTATCGAAGAACTATCATGAATGTCTGCTTTTAAACGCAAAAGATCCTGTGCATGTTCGTCGCATAGCTGTGTATACGTCCTTTCCAGCGCGTCTTTCTCTGCGGAGAATATTGCTTCTTGCTCTGATGAATAAATTATAAGAAGCTCATCCTTTCAATCTCTTTTCGAAAGCATACGCTTATATCGAAAATGCACCTTTAAGTTTGTGTTGTGTTTGTTGTCGCTCCTTTTCACGTTGTTGCACCCGAGCTCTACATTCTTTCAGTGCTTGCTTCAGTTGTCGATTTTCCTGCTCCAGTCGAGCAACAGCGTTTTGGCAACAAGGCGAGAGGCTGCTTTCACAGTAACTGTTTCGAAAGCTGGAAGGTCTTTTGGCCTGCTTGAACATGGTTGTTAAGAAAGGAGAAAGAAGCTTCCTGTAAGTACGTTTTTCCGCCATCGTTATTTGTTGACATGTCAATCTTCGATGCTTAATTAGGCAGGCTGTTGTTTTCTCTCCTGCGTACTGCGGGTCTGCGGCTGACGCATCCTGGTTTCCTTTTTGCATATGAGCTGATGCCAAAGTTATGCTATATGTATGGTCAAGTTTTTCATTGCTGACGTTGCAAGCAACGCCGTCGGTATGGTGGCGACAACGGACTATGATTCGTATTATGTAAGTGATAATCTGCTTTCACGAACACATGGATCCTCAATAAACACGTATAACTTCATAGGGATTAAAGAAAGTTGATTGATCCTCAAAAGATCACTTATTTCCGTTTCCTTTCTTTTTTTGCAAAACATTCAAAGGCGAAAGTGACTACACTCTAAAAGTAGTGACTGATCCAGTTTCCCCGCATTTTTCATAGCGGTGAAGTTCCCCGGCATGTGAATAAGAGGAACGGGTTTCTCGTCACGTTTCTTTTCCACACTTCCTTTTATACTCACTTTTTTTCTATCTATACTGCACAACGTTCCATGTCAGCACCCAGCAAAGAAACTGAGAAACGAGCACCGGCAACCGCTGACGATGACTCTGACTTGGACGATCTGTTAGATGGTAAAGTTGTGAATGAAACAAGATCTAGGAACGCGCGAAACCTAATGCGCGACAAAAAACGCTTAGATGTCCTGGACGATTTTGGCAACATGTCAACGTCCACTGCACCGGCAAAGCAACAAGAGAAAAGTAGCAAGCCTGAAACGCAGCAAACGCAAGAGTCTTCCGAGACGCTGGACGATATCTTTGATCAAGACGAGTTTGCAAAGCAGCTTGCAGCAGGCATGGAAGAATTGATGGGACACATCAATGAGGACAAGGAGATGAAGGATACTTTTGAAAAGATATGGAAATCCTTTGAAGAGAACGAGTCTTCACCGTCATCATCCTCCACCTCTGCAGCAGCAGGAGGAGGAGGAAAAGAAACACCGAGGCAGGCCAAATCGTTCCAAGAGACGATTGCTCAGACCATGAATAAGCTCAAGGATAGTTCAAAGCAAGTCGATGTAAGCAATTAATAATGTGAAAGTGGGGAAATTGGAAGGTAGAAATTATAACGCAAAAAATGGTATCTGTAGACATCTATTGCGGAGGAAGGACAAGGAGACGATGCTTTCATGGCCGAGATGATGCGACAGATGGAATCGCTGGCAGAGAATGGCGAATTCGAAAATGTACTGGAAGGCATGATGCAGCAACTCATGTCAAAAGACTTGCTATATGAACCCATGAAGGATATGGCTAATCGGGTAAAGGGGCATACATACATGGTGGCTGACTTTTTAAGAGTTGAGCTTTGTCATGCTAATTATGCCGTTGATAGTATCCCGACTGGTTGAAATCCAACAAGGAGAAATTGAGCAAGGAAGAGTATGAAAAGTACGAGAAACAGTATGGCCTATGCAAGCAGGTGGTCGAAAAGTACGAGTCACCCAACTTTGACGAAAAGAATGAAGCACATACCAAGGAGATTATGGATTTGATGCAAAAGATGCAAGATCTCGGTCAGCCGCCTGCCAGCATGTTGGAAGAGATGGCACCAGGCATGAATTTGAACGAAGGAGGGATACCCGAGGATCTAAAAGACTTGGAGAACTGTACCATTATGTAGAAATAGAGACTAGAAGAATCTCTCGCTCTCAATACTCTGTAAAACTCCAATAACGTAATAGTTGTCAAGACAATAATTACGCCTTCGTCGTTGTTACTGTTGTTTTGTTTGTACATTCAATCATTAAATTCTTCACGACGATAACGTGGTACATACACAAAGAAATACTTTTATTTACATCAGAAACAACATATGAAAATACATTTTACAACTAGATTTGCGAACTTTTCAATGAAAAATGAAAAGCTTAGTGGAAGTCGGTGAAGTCCAGCTTGTCGAGACCCAAAAGGAAGAGGTTGGCAAGGGATTGATAGTGATATCAGATGAAGATCGTTGGTACCACAGTGACTGCGTTGGTGGCAACTGCTGCTCAGGTGGTGATGATATTGTGGTCTGTAGACGCACGCGATAATTCTTTCCACGGTTGTTGTCCCAGAATTCTCGGCCGTTAACATTGTATCGCAATGCCAGTTCTGCGATGCGAGCTTTGCGTGGCCAGGGAATCTTGAATGCAAAACGGTCAGTCGCTCCAATGGATTCCTCAAAGATACAATCAATGTCCTTGAAAGTCGTCCAATGATCGAATGTGCAACGGACCATGACGTGTTTCTCGAACGCGAGATTGGCGACGCGACAATGTCCAATGAGCGTGAGCAAGTTGCTGGAGATGGCAGTTGTTGTTGTTGTCATTGTTTTCAACGATGATGATGTTGCTGTTGATGGTTGCACAGACATGTTCTCCACAGCAACGGGTGTACCAGGAGAAATCTGTTTCTCTATCTGCGAGGATGAGGATGGAATGACCCAATTGATCATTTCCAATCGAGGTGGATCACTGCTATCCTGTTCATCGTTTTCTTCTTCAACTTGTTGCTGCTTACGGATAGCATCAGGTGTCTGCCATTGATAAAATAGCTTGATATCTTCGACAGTTTCACTAAATCTCACGCTTTTCTTCTTTGATGGGCTATCGTCAGAGAGCTGGCGTGGTGGAGAAGGCCTGGTAGGCGTAGGCAATGGTGGCAAAGCGCCGATGTGAGTGTGTCGCTTGACGAGAGACACTCGCTTCGGAAAGCGTTTTAGACCAGTATCGTAGTAGTACCCATTGTAATGCGTATCTGCACGAGACGAAAAAGACGGAGGAGCAGGAGATGCAGCTATTATTGTCATGTAAAGAAAAGAAGAAGCTCTGCGTATGCGTGCGTTATGTGTGAGAGAGAAAGGCAAAAGACTTGAGAAAGAACGGCTGACCTTGTTTGCTATCGTATCCATCGATTCTCACTTTATATATTTCTTCTATTCAGCACATGGGAAGATTCCTCCGGCAACGAAATACAAAACTAAAGTCATCTTCCATCGTCAAGACAAAAGAAAAATATTTACTGTCAAGTTACTTGGTCACAAGAAGTTCACTTTTATGTTATTCATTTCTGATCTTGAGACAGACTACTATGTCCTCCTTGCAAATTCCAAAAGTTTTGGTAGCCAACAAAACAGATTGCAAAGTGGGGTATAGTCCTTATCAGGTTTAGGTTAGGGTGGACCGGGCGCTGTGTCACTCCAGTTATACCGAGCGAAACCGATGTGTGCACCACTCCCAGGGAATCTTGGGAAAAAAATGGAGAAGGTAGAGGGAAGAAAGGGAAGCTTCAATTGTTAAGGGATAGAAGGGAAGGAAAAATATCCCCAGTCAAGTTCTTCTTGTTGTTCTTTAGATTACAAGAAACCATGTCAAACACTACAGGTTAAGGTTGAAAGCTATTCAAGATTATATACTAATATATATATATATATATATAACACCTTGGTCACTTTTAAAAAGAACTTGAGTGGAGGATCAACATCGTCCATCGGATGCACAGAGTGTTCCGCCCTCATCTGATTATTATTTACACTCTTTTCTTCCCACATGGTTTGTTGCCTATTCCATCCATCGTGGGCAAAGCCTAAACACCACATGCAATGCTTTGTTTTTTTTGTTGGGCTCAGCACATCCTTCATTTATTCAAACAGAAAAAAAAAGAATATGTTTACAACAGGTCGATGATATATACATCACACAATCAAACACAAAGACAGGAGATATTCAAAGAGGAAGAGTCAGACACGAAGATTGGGTATCGATACGAAGGGGGTCAAGTGAGGAAAAAAAGAAAAACAGTACAAAAAGGTATTTGTCAAACAAAGGAGAAGAAGTGAGGAAAAAATTTCAATAACGTCTGCTGCTCTTTGTTACACGGTCAACGTCGTAGAGGTCCGCCGCCATTGCCGATCGCTTTCCGCACTGCACCGTGCACTGACGTCGGGTTTGTTTGCGGCGGTTTGTGGAAGGAGGCTTTCCTCGTCGCTTGCGATGGTGTTCCAGCGGCTTATCAAGGTGGGCGGAAGCCTTGATGAGGATCGTGGGCAAAACACGTCGGCGAGCATTGATGAACCAGTTGCTGATTTGATTGATAGTGAGTCCTGTTTCTTGCTTGAGCCAGTTCTTTTCTTCTTCAGTCGGGTAAGGATTGGTGCAGTTCTCGACAAGCCAGCTCTTTAGGATAGCTGTGACAGGCTTGGGCAAGTTGCCGCGGCGTTTCCTGTTCTCAACCGGGTAACCAAGGTCATGTGAAGGTTCCTGTCTGGTGAAATCAATCTCGTCCTTGACTGTGGGGAAATATGAGGATTTTGCAGTTTGCGAGGATGGCGTGACGGGCAGCGATGATGGCCGCGGTGAGGTGGACCTTGATGAGGAGGCAAAAGAGGTCTTATCATCTTCATCGTCCGTGCTAGTCCAGATGCGACCATTGGATTCTAGCATCTGGTGCACTTGTCTCTTCTTTAGTTGCACCAAGGGCGAGCTTTCATCCGAGATGTGAATGTGTTCCTTTGCTCCGCTTGAGTAATCATGAAAGAGGATAACAGGACTAAATATGCGCAGCTAGAGAGAAAAAAGAAAATGGTATCAATGACATTAGCGACATGTATTTCAAATTTACTACTCTTGCATCGTTTGTTAATAACTTACACTAGGTCGTGAATCTGGATAGTCGTGGATGAGACTCGAAAGCGGCGGAAGTCGGAAAGATGAGGACATTATTATTGTTTTTGTTAGAGGTGATGAAAGTGGAAAAAGAAGGTCCCTTTTTATAGTTGTTGGTCAAGAACACTTGCATTGACAAGGGTGATCTGCGAATTGTTACACACACGCGCATACATCTCTCTACTCCTTTGCCT
This sequence comes from Rhizomucor miehei CAU432, assembly GCA_000611695.1. Classification (NCBI taxonomy): domain Eukaryota; kingdom Fungi; phylum Mucoromycota; class Mucoromycetes; order Mucorales; family Lichtheimiaceae; genus Rhizomucor; species Rhizomucor miehei. The sequence continues at coordinate 316,640 of KK100131.1, read as the reverse complement.
GTTTAGGCCAATAATGAGCGAGTCTGGCTTGCATTTCGCCTCTCTCTCTCTCTCTCTTTGTAGCTCTACTGTTCCGTGGCGTGGTCCTAGAGCAAGGAAATAATCGCCCTGTCAATGGGGAGTAAGTGCCAGGCGTCGATCTCATCATCAATATCAATAAACTCTCTTCCAAAACTATCTCCTCGATTATCCCCAAACAATTCCCCCACGCTTTTCCTTTCTTAACCAGTTGCACTAGGTGATCATCGGCTTCCATCTGATCTAGACAACTAAAACGATAAAAAATCGAATTGTCAAAGTACCCAAGAAAATTGTGGATGATGGATAAAAGGATGACAGGTGGCTACGTGAGTTCCCGGAATCCCTCCACTTGTCCCCTCTTCAGCTGTAGAACTGCCCTATTTAATCAGATTTCCACATGGCGGGTTTCATGAAACCGTGTAAAATAGAACCCAAATCTCAAGAGCTCTTTAATGTGCGGGTTTAATGTGCGGGCTGGGGGTTCATTTTTGGGGGTGGGGATGTGGTAGTGTGTATTCCCTCAGTGTAGAAGGAGAAGCCCATAAAAAAGAAACTTCTGAGCCCGCCCTGTTCCGTCTCACATCTTTTCTTGGTCTGGCATCATATGCATTTACCTAAAACATGTAAAAATATTCCCTTTAACTGTTATACTCGTGCATCCCGTGTAAATATAGTCCTTGCTATACAATGCGCATACACACGCACGTACATCCTCGAGCTATTATCTCGAATATCTTCTTTTCTCAAACAGCATGTAATGTGCCAATCCTTTCATAACGAACCGCATCATTTCACTTGCCGCGTGGCGAAATGCATCTTGTGTGACAGCCAGTCAGACACCCCACGCGAGCGAAAAGCTTAATGGTTGTACAGAACTAAATGTCTGGATCACGCACAATGTTGGAACAAGAGAAAGGTCTAACAAGAACCTATTGGTGTTCTAATTCCTCGGCTTACAGATGTACAATCTTCACCCCGCATCCATCTCCTAGCGCCGCCCTAAATCTTTGGCTCATCATCAGTTTCTCACTCGGAAAAATCAGAAGAGTAAACAACAAGGGACAAGTAATATTGAAATATGCAATGTCCTTGTTTGTCTCAAAGATAAACACTCATGCCAAAGAAAGTGAAGTGCTAAAAATGAGAAGAAGAGAAACCAACATCGTCGTCAGAGTGGCGCTGATTTTCTTTTGCTTGTCACGTCCTTGTCGACGACGCAGCTATCTGCAGCCCATTGATGTCCAAGCATAGAAGCAGCATTTGTTATTACTGTAACTGCATCCGCTCGTGTCTGTAACTGTAGATTTGCAGTTTTCGACATCTTGTAGCCCACTTCGTTATATATGTCTCCCACGTATTAGAGTAAACGTCCCAGAAGCTCTAAAGAACCAGGTATTGCGGATAAGACGCTACACAGAATTTAGTTCTAATAACAGATGCTAGTGACAAGTATGGGCTGCGACGGGTCGGCAGCGTTAACTGATATGTATGCTGCTCGGTGCCTGGAAGAAATTGTAGAATCAATTATATAAATTGAAGAGATTCTCGTTGATTGTCAGGGAAGTATTCCAGATTTACATATCAGCCCCACCGTACTACTAATGATTTCTCAAGATGTTGTCCTGCAGAATATTTACTTTCTTACGTCATTCTCATCTTGACTGCAATCTGGAGCAGTTCCTTTTGTTGAGGCGCAGTATTTTACATTCCCATACATCATCCTCCCAGCCAGCCAACGCTTGGATCTCTGCTGCGGATTCCAGGCATTCTTACTGTATCTGGTAAGGAATGACTCAAATAGAATATAGATATGCTGCGGTTCGTTGCACCACGTTGCACCGTCCTCATGTATATAAACTCGCAAAATATTATGTTCATTACAAGTTTATCCTTTGTTCTGATTGTTATTTACATCTTGTATACATCGATATCCATAAGCAACATGTTGTCCACGTCCAATCAAGTATCAATGTCCGTCTCAAACGTTACTAGCACCAGTGCCATCGCCCCTTGGCACTTTGAAAAGTGGTTCCCTTGCCAATGCAGGAACCGTGGACAAGATGCTGTCAACAGTCGAAACTAGCAGCTGCAAAGCCGTAACAGGCGCGGCAGTTGCTGCAACCCGTCGTTCCTATGAGAAGATCAGCTTCGACTATGACGATATGGTTATCCACATGTCACGCGGTGCTTTAGACGACTTTTGCTCAGCATTTTATCATCATCCGCAAGAATCAGTCATTATCTCCGTCAACATTGATGTTTCCTTGTCCTCCTCCTCTCAAAACTTCATCTCTTTTGGTTCTGCTGCCCAGTGTGTCCTGACTCGTCCAAATGCAAGTGGCTCAAGCATTATTAGTGAGGCTCTATCCGCTGAGGTCATTGATCGATTCCTCGGTATCCAACGTATCAAGACCGAAATGGAGTTCAAGTACAGCAAGACTGGCCCGATCACTGACTTTGCTTGCACTGTGGAGCGAGATATTTCACTCGGTGTCTCTGTCACCCGCGCCAAATCCTACCAAGTCAAGCACATGACGACCCAACTTGCCACCCGACTGGTTACCAAGAAGCTTAAAGGTGTCCTTGCATCCAACCAAACAGTGACAAATTACAAGTTCAAGCGCCAGATTCTGCATATTTGGACCGAGACCGGCAAGACTGCGGCTACTGTAAAGCGTGTATGTGCAAAGATGCCAGCCGAGCTTAGGAGCAATACCATTATCCTGATATCCACAGTCAATTTTGACGCTGTGTTCCATAACTGAATAACCATAGTCGAATATTAATATAGATTGCTGATGCTTCTCTGAAATTTTTCTTCTCTTTTTATTCTTGTTCATGCTGTTCTCCTACAGAAGGTGCAGGGTCGATGGATGGTCGAGCATGTTTTGTGAGACCTGCTCGCTTGGCTGCCTCAACCTGTTTTCGTCGTATAGAAGCAGGTACAAAACCCAGTAATTCCTTTTGCAAGTCGCGTAGCTTAGGCTCTGCAGAGATCGTAACGGGCCCTGCCGGTTTGGGTGCTGGCGGTGGCGATACAGGCTCTTCAGCGGTGGCAGATTGAGATGGATAATGCGATGTAGGCTGTGCAGGCACTGCTGCTGACGGTGGTGGTGGCGGCGGTCGCAAAGGTTGTTGTCTCATGTGAGGAGGTCCTATCGTGAATTATTGTAAGAAACTTAGATCAATGAAAGGATGGATAATCGAATAGAAACTTACGAGGTGGTGGTGGCGGTGGCACCATCATGGGTACCCCAGCATAGTAATTTACAGGAGGTGCATACATTGTAGGACGTCCAGGCGGAGGAGGCGGCGGTGGTGGTGGTGCCCTGACACTTTGCGCTGCCTGGATAGCTCCTAACTGCCGCTGGAACGGCTGTGGAGGTGGAGGTCCTGGAGGAAGTGGAATATCATCGTCGTCATCCTCCTCCTCTTCATCATTTTCTTCCTTCTCTGTTGCTGCTTCTACTACAGTCGATGGTGGCGGCCCTTCTGGCAGAGGAATATCATCATCATCTACTTCGCTCTCTGACTCGTCCGAAGTCTCGCTCTCATCCAATGTATCTGTTGTGCTCATGTCTGTATCTTCTTCTGATTCCTCTCGTGTTTGTTTCTTTGCTGGCTCTAATGATAACCTTCAATTACTAGGTCTATTTGCTGCAATAGAAAACATAATCAGACCTTTCTTTTTGACAGGAACGAATTGGCCTGTTCTTGGATCATACACCATCTTTCTCGCTTCCTGTTGAGCCTGTTGTTTCCTTTGTCGCTCGGCAAAAGCTGCATGCGCTCTGTAGCAAGTGTGATTGAGCCAACGGTCTTCTCAAAAGTCAATATCCTCCTGCCATCTTACCCGGTCAGAGTTACACCTTGAGCTTCTTTTGCCTTTTCAATTCGTTTCAGATCCGCTTTTAACTTTGCTAACCGTGCTTGCCCTTCATTATCAAGTGTGGTGTGACGAGCTGTATATATAGACTTCGCCTTAGCGATAGTATCCCACACAGAAGTATGCAAAATACTTGCCTTGGTTCTCGAGATGCTGAATCTCTCTCTTTAAACGACTCGTATCCTTCTTCGCCAAGGCCTGTTCTCGTGCACGGCGGCGTTCTTCTTTGTTCTATGCCTGACGATGAATACAATCGCAAATCTCCTCGATCGATGCTATGCGCGCACCTTTTTTAACTCTCGCTTACGCTGCGCCTTGCCTATGCTTGTGTTAGCGTAGTGTCACAGACCACAAGAGAAAAGTACTTACGCAGAGCGTCTGCCGGATTAATGGCTCGTTTTGATTTTGGCATTTGTTGCAAAAGGAATAAAAAATGAAAAAGGGTTCACTTTGATCAATGCGCGAACTTGCCGCTATTTATTGATGCCTGCAAAATTTATACAGACCTTCGTGGTGAACATTTCTATATAAATAGCAATAAATGAAGAAGAGTGATACATAGATGTTTGTGTGCGAACGTTTTGAAAGAAGGTTTTGCGCATAGAGAGTTTTCAAACGTGTTACTTAGGAAGCAGTTAGGAGTGAATGAAGAGAATATCGTATCTCGTTGAGAGTCCAGTCGAAAGGCTCTGTTATCAGCCTGATGCTAAGGCTGACGAATGCTTTATTTAGTGAATCTCTAAGGATTGACCTTTTTCCATTGACTTTTCATAGCCATCGAAGAAGTGATTATACTGCCACAGCATGGAATTAGAAATTTTAGATAGGTGTCATGGCTACTATTATCTTACCCAGCAATGCCAATGATTCCTTCGTCCACAGGAAGCCATCTGAGATTACCAGAAGGGATGACAATATCAACAATATCCTGAAATAGTTGATACGACACCGAGCGCGTCTCCCTGCAGAATTGTTTACACAGTCGTCAATGTTTCCATACAATACAGGCAATCAAGACACCCAAATATATACGTACTTTGAATACGCCTTCTTCTCCTTATCGATGAGTGCTCCTCGCACTTGTAATTGGCACAATTGGTATAGCCCACAGAGGATCGACGCAAATAAGCTGGTGAACCAGCATTCTTGTCCAAACTTTGTGATCTGCTTGATAGCTTTGGGTTGATAGAAATTGATAGCTGTCGTCTACAAAGTGTCGAGTGGATGAAGGATTGATATTTAGTTTCATGCGACTACATTGCATATTCCATCCTGTTCTGCTAATTACCAAGACAAACACCTCGGACGAGTAATAGAGTGCATTAAAGATATGCTTTGCAATCGTCGTCAGGCGCACAAACTCGTCATGCGGCTGCATATTTGCCGTGTGCACTGCTGTCTGGATGAACTCTATAGGTTTCAATAGTCGAAAGAATTTACGACTATTGCTAATATGCTGCTTGAGGTCGTCCCAACGTTCAACAACTTCTTTCGGAGCGCCTTTACGGAACAAATAGAAGGTATAGAACCGCGCAAAGTATTGTATCAAACGACAAAGCTTTTCGCGTCCTGTTGTACTTCCGAGATATCTATTCACTGCATCTACTTGAGCGTTCATGATCCTGGCAAAGAGAAAAGGGAAAGAAAGGTGTTCGATTTGCCGTTAACGCCCCCTAATTTTCTGATACTTTTGCATTTTGAGGGGTTATCCAGTCCACAAGGAGATTCTGAATAGAAGCAAGCAAAAAAAGTTGCACGGCATTGCTGCTGCCAAACATGCATTACATAAATGCACATGTGTACACATACACATGCATTTAAAGCGCAAAGGAAAAAAATAATTCCATATCTTTATTACAGCAAAGAAAGCAAAAAGGTAAAAAGAAGAGTTACGATGCGTAAGACTTTGCCTTTTCTTTCCAGGACTCCAAAAGTGACTTTAGCTGATCGACTTGATGTTCCACCTGTTCTCGGGACTGAACCTTGGCATCTTCCAAGTATCTGTTGATGGTGTGCATAGCTTCATCAATGTTGTGTTTGACAAAAGACTTGTGGTCGTTAAACTTGGTTGCCAGGTAGGATTGGATCCAATCAATCTGAGCTTCAGTGTATCCCAGGCGACGATAAGCCTCGAATTCCTTGTCGCGCCAGTAATGAGCAAATGAGTCTCTCCAGCTGTTGGCCATCTCGGAAGCACTTTCAACACGAGAAGACTTCACGGAAGAAACACTAGCATGCAAATCTTGCGCAATCGAGCTGGCAGCCGACTTGAGCGAGGCATAGTTCTCCTGTGGTGACCATGGGTTCTTGGAGTGAGCCGGCGTGTAGTATTTGTTCACAGGCCATGTGTTCATAACACAGTCCTTCAGGTAATTCAGCCACTCATAAGCGCGATCCATGGCTGCATAACCCTTGTCTTTGATATTGTCAGACATTTCACCGACCCATTTTTGAGATTGCTCGTAGGTGTCGCCGGCATAGTCCATGGCAAAGATCTTGTAAGCATTCACTTCGCGCTCAACAGCACGAAGAGCATCCTTGATTTGGTCTTGAGTAAGTTGGCCTTGTTTCTCCAAATCATGCTTGAACTTGTGTCGCCAGTGCTTGTCACCAAGTTTCTTGATATCCTTGGTGGAAGCAAAAGAGTCACGGATTTGCTCAGCAATAGCATTGGCTTGCTCTTGTGAGAACTCTTTGCTTTCATACAAGCGGTTTGCAACACCTTGCAGCCATTTGTTCAGAGAAGCGGAAGCTTGCGTATCGGCTGGGTGGCGGTTAAGCACCTTTTGGTACCAGCTTTGTGTCTGGAAAGATCCAGTGACGTCGTTGTAAATATCCCGCCACTGGGCTTCGGTCACGATCTTCTTCTTGATGGCATCCTTGCGAACGCGCTCAAGAGCTTGGGCAACGCGATCGCCAGAGAGCTGGCCTTGTAGTTCGAGTCGACGGAGATAGTGCTGGATGTCAGATAGTATTGCGTCAACGTTCTCTTGAGAAAGATCTTTTTGCTTGTTGAGCTTGACCCTCAAACCATCCACAATATGGTTGACCCTTTCGCCAAAAATTTCTGCATTGGTGATGGCAGCATCGCGGTAATACTTTACAGTGTCCAAAAGAGATGGATCATGATCTTTGTAGTGAATGTTGTACTTGTCAAGGTACGTTTGTATTTGATCTGATGTCCAGCTCGAGATATCTTCGGTGCTCACTAACGATCCAACGGAGAATCGTTAATACTATGTGCGAGGGACAATTTTACCTCGCAGTTTTGCGCGATTACCTCGACCCAGAACGAGTGTACTTCCAAGCAAAAGTAGAACGGGTAGCAGTGCCTTCATGGTGTGAGTAAGAACAGAGCAAAATGAGGTAGAAGAAACGAAGGGAAGGAAGGCGAAACCATTTTTTTATGCAGATATTACGCATGGGTGCTGTCATGGTTTTGGGAGCGACTTCCATTTTCGTACCAGCGTCTCCCTGATTTCCATCGAACCCCCTTCATTCTTTCCTCTTACATGGCCAAAGAATAATATAGGCTAACTGTATGGTCTGGTAACGTGTGATGACCTATAAAGCCATCCAAAGTGCAATATTAATGGATGTTATAGAATGTTTACATGCAGATGGAAACTATATGCTCATCTGTTTGCTTAGATTAAAGGCGCAATAGAGACGTAAACAATAAATAGATCATGAAGTATGATAGGAAAATGAGACACACGAAGAATCTCCTACTGGCGGCTACGCTTCTTTGATCTGTACCATCTGCCAAGAAAAAAGAGGTCTGGGGTCTTTTGTCTGCCATCCACCGCCGAAAGTCTGCATCCTGCGCCGCGAAGCCAGAAATAATCTGCATAAAGGTTACAAGCTCAATTACATTGCACTATGTGGTTAATAATGCTACTTCTTGATTGAGAGGTTCACACTTACGTGATTTTTCTCATACGAGCATCCTCATCTCTAGGCCTATCTATTGGCACGTTTTAGGTCGGCGAACCCTTCCTGGAGGCTATTTTGTAGGTACTGAGTATGCAAAAACCTGTATGCCCTGTCGCCACGAAAAAAGGTTTTACCATTTTGGGATTTTTGTTGATGACAGTTTGCGCACAGATCTCCATCGTTACCCAGAGACCCATTTCACACCAAAGACCCAGTTTTTGGTAGATCATTGTAATTGTAGCTCGTGATTTTTTTCTGCAAGCTCCAAACCAGGTCATGCCACTTATGCTTTTTCCGACCTTTTATCTGATAGCAATCCAGAGGATAATCCAAATAATAGAAACGACATGGTTCCGTAACATTGTTTCCAGGAGATAGGGTCAATGGTTATTTGTAGCAGGAACTATGGCGATGGCCTTGTGCTCACATTACTGTCTTTCGCTCCTCCACTTTATCTCTGTGTGCAGAGGTTTATAACCACATGAAAGAAACATTGGTATTCGACGCATAAAATGGCGAAATGTTATTGGGCAAACTGCCCCAAGTCCCCAAAGCGAGGGCAACAAAAAAAACTTATCCCGGTTGGGATCAAAGGGGCCGACTCCGAATGATTTAAAAGGCCCAACATTAAAGAAAAAGAGGAAGTCTTTACCTTCTTTTCTTCTCATCTTTTCTTTCTTCTTTTCCTTAACTTTTGCACACAAAATGTCGACGACCGATACCATTGTTTACGCATACACAAAATCCGAGGCGAGGAAGCCGCCAATGGAGAAACAAAAGATGCCTCCTTTGTTCGATGAACCAACAACGTTGCAAAACTGGTACAAGCACGTCAACTGGGTGCAGTCTATTCTGCTTCTCGGTACACCATTGATCGGTCTATACGGTGCATTGACCACGGAACTGCAAACAAAGACCTTAATTTGGGCTACCATCTATTACTATATCACTGGTCTCGGCATTACAGCTGGTATGTTCGATTATAGGCCTATCTCCAGACACGGCCACTGATATATTAGCTTGTTTTTAGGTTACCACCGTATGTGGGCACATCGTGCATACCGTGCAAAGCGTTTGTTGCGATGGATCTATTGCTTTGCAGGTAGCGGTGCTGTTGAAGGTTCTATCTATTGGTGGTCTCGAGGCCATCGTGCTCATCATCGGTAATTATTTTCCTGCGTGTGCTTTTGTCGCTGTGAATATGTTTTGACGTTCGATTGATTAGATGGACCGACACCGATAAGGACCCCTACAGCGCTCACCGTGGTTTCTTCTTTTCTCACCTTGGATGGATGCTTATTTCTCGCCCAAAGAACCGTATCGGTTACGCCGACGTTGCCGACTTGAAAGCCGACCCTGTTGTTGCCTTCCAACACAAACACTATCCCTACTTTGCTTTGGGTATGGGTTTCTTGTTCCCTACCTTGATTGCTGGCTTAGGTTGGGGTGATTTCAGGGTAAGTTTTACGCCGAAATTTTTCCTCCCCCGATTACTGACAACATTATGATTTTCAGGGCGGCTTCTTCTATGCCGGTGTACTTCGTCTCTGCTTTGTCCACCATGCCACCTTCTGCGTCAACAGTTTGGCTCACTATCTCGGCGAAGATACCTTTGACGACCATCATACCCCACGCGACCATTGGATCACTGCACTTGTCACCATGGGTGAAGGCTATCACAACTTTCATCACGAGTTCCCTCAGGACTACCGTAACGCCATTCTTTATTACCAATATGATCCTACCAAGTGGTTGATCAAGCTCTTGTCCTACACTGGATTGGCATACGATCTCAAGACTTTCCCTGCCAACGAAGTTACCAAGGGTAGGATCCAGATGCAGGAGAAGAAGATTATGGCTATCAAGAAGCAATTAGTATATGGCACCAAGATTGAGGATCTTCCTGTGTTTACATGGGACGAATTCCAGGATTTGGTCAACAAGCAAGACAAGAAGTGGATCTTGATTGAAGGTATCCTGTATGATATGGAGGACTTTATCAACGAGCATCCCGGTGGTGAAAAGTACATTCGAACGGCTCTTGGTAAAGATATGACCACCGCATTCAACGGAGGTGTCTACAACCACTCCAACGGTGCTAGAAACCTCTTGACGCGCATGCGTGTCGGTGTTTTGAAAAATGGCATGGAAGTCATGTCCGAAAAGAAGGCACAGTAATATCCCTTACCTTAAAACAGATCATTTCTTTTTTTCCCCTTCTTCCTCTTCATCATTCGTCATTCCCCCTCTCCTCTTTCACACATGGCACTTATACAGACATCTGTTGTTCGCTTTGTATAATTTTGGTTTGCGAAAAAGACATGCATCATATAAAGAATGACTATAAATACGAACCTATACGAGTCTGCTATATATAGTGTTTGTTGGATGTTTTGCCATACGAAAGAGTTGTCGGTGTCTGTGCTGGGAAAGTCTAAGTAACCAAAAGTTCTTTTCTATTGTGCAATTTACTTGTGCACCTCCTGGCGCGAGCTTGAAGTACAACTCCGGTAGTCACTGCTGTTATTTCTTTCCACAAGTTTCTCTCCAAGCGAAAATCTCTGACAAACCATGGGTAAAAAGAAGAAGTCGAAAGCCTCACGACCTTGGTGCTGGTATTGCGAAAAAGATTTTGAGGACGACAAAGTTCTCGTTACTCATCAAAGGGTGAGCTCTTCGTTTTGCAAGAATGGTGTCCTGTTAGAGACTATGACTGATGCAAACGATTGGAAAAAAAACAGGCCAAGCATTTCAAGTGCGCCTTTTGTAACAAAAAACTGAGTAAGTCTGCAGGGCATCGCTAAAATATTTTTGTCTTTTATTGACCAAGTAAACTCGTTTTTAGCCACTGCTGGTGGTATGGCTGTACATGCGCAACAGGTGCACAAGGAGGAGATTACGAAGTAAGGGTTGACTTCTTTAGTGATATAAACCCGTTTGTTAACCCGATTACAGAGTACCAAACGCACTGCCTGGACGAGAGACTCTAGATATCGAGATTTTTGGTATGGAGGGCATTCCATATGAAGATCTAATCGCATATGAAAGCAAAAGAAACGGCGGCAACGTTCCGAAACGACCACGTCTCGAAACAGAATATACAGAGTTGACACCAGAGCAGATTCAACAACAAATCGCGCTTCACAAAGCTGGAAACCCAGCTGCCGGCACTCCTCCACCTGCTGGCGCCAGTCCAGTTGCTGCAGCCACGCCCGCAGCCGCTCCCGCACACGTCGCTTCAAGTTATCCTTACTACGCGCCGTATTCCAGTCCCCCGGTAAGCGCACCACCTGCTGGTTATCCATATGGACAATATTACCCGCCTTATCCTCCTGCTACGCAACCCTATGGATACGGAGCACCACCTCCAGGGTAAGATGAGAACATTTACATGCGTTTTCGCGTTTATGATATGTGCTCATATACGTATTTCTGTGTGTTGTGTTACTCGCAGGGCACCTGCCTATCCTGGTTGGGGTGGCGCTGATCAACGACCGCCATATGGTGCGCCTTATGGTGCACCCCCTCCTGCACAAGCTTCACCACCGCAGCAAGGCGGCGCGCCTCCTCAAGCATCGCTGTCGTATCCTGGATACCAGGCTCCTACCCAAGGTACTTATTATCCGCCACAAAATGCTGTCGGCAACGATTATAGTGCAGCTCCACCGCTCTCCGCTACTTCTGAGCAGCAGCAGCAGCAAGAAACGCAGCCTCAGGAGCAGGCACAAGATCAAACGCAAGCTTCTACAGCGCAAGCAGGTGAAGTACAACCAACACAGCCAGTAGCGCCTGAAAGTACAAAGAAGAAAGCATCAAAAATTCGCTTGATATACAACAACAATGATACCTCTCCGGTAAGCCGATTGCCTTACAGACTTTCTGAATGAATGGACTCTAAAAGATTGTCACGCAGGAGGAACAACGAGCTTTACTCGAGACTCATAGAAACCGTGCCAGGCTGGTAGCAGCGTAATTGCAAAAATTGTGGTTGGTTTACGGTAATTATTATTCTCCTCACATTATACGCACAAGGATGTTTTGCGGATATTCCCAAAACGATCTGTTTTTATGCAAAGGGGAAACATGCAGAATGGTTTGTAAAATATACAGTATTTCTAAAAAATAATGACGCTGCTGTTGAGAATCAACGTCGCGCTTTCGAAATCAAAAAGTGGCAAATTTTAATACTTAGCTCGTCACCATATCAGTACTTTCAAAATGAGCATACATTATTTTTTCTCAAA
>KK100131.1:264555-289884 GCA_000611695.1 Rhizomucor miehei CAU432 | reverse complement strand
ATTGGTTCCATTTGTCGTCTTGAATGCAGAAAGGGAGTTGAATAGAATATGCAAGAATTGTTTTGCCACACTAAAACAAGAGAAAGAACTTTTCCTATGAAAATATGGGTCTCAACAGTTGATCCAGGGTCAAAAGTAGAAATGCTATGTATCCTGTGGTCTTGTGCGCTGGATAGCGTACCTCCCGGAGCAGCACGCGGATTATAAATAAGTTATGGATCTTGTACCTGAAATAATCTATGAAAAGATATGTCATTCCCTCGCACCCAAAGCCGACTATGGTTAGCTAATGAGATACAGCAAGAAGGGAATCTGTGCGCACAGCATGCGTTAAAGTAAGTTTGACATTTCGTGGTTGCAAAACTGTCAGACTGAATGTCTCTCTGTACAGCGCGTTGCTTCAAGGTAGTTTGCGGGAAAAAAGGCAAGTAGGATTCCCAGCAGCAAACTCAATACCGCGCAGGTCACTATTACACTGCTATGAACTTGGCGGATATAGGGCAGATGCTAAACGAAGAAGTATTGGCCATGGCAGGACGAGATGATGCAGAGGAACGTAACTATGATGTTACAGGCTACTTTTCCATCCAGGTACGGTATAGCAAAAAAAAAACCAGACTAGCTTACTGACGAATGAAATGATATTGGTGTTGTTCAGGTTCACATTGCGCAAGTTTGGAGGGGTGCCATGGAGACGGTACAATCTGAAGTCTACACAAAGTGAACCGACCTATGTCAGCGAAACATACCTAGGCATGCTGCTTGAACAGATACACAATGAAAGCTAGTATGCATAGAAGTCAGGGACACTATAAATGAGGTTATGACATGTTTTTTTCATTTTACTACCTCCTAATACATTATTCTATGTTCGTAGTACGGGGCAACTTAGAAGATTCCACAGCAGACAGACGAGCACGGACCCTGCCTCGACCGCAAATGACCAACAATAGAGAACGAACCTTTTGGAGGACGTGACTACTCGTAAAATGAACCGTTCGTGCCAGAGCATGGAGAAGAAGAAGAAGATGGAGAGGCACAACTTTTCTCGAGCTATAGAATTAAGTCTTCAATCATAGCCAGCACCAATGGATATGGATGAGATACGCCGGAAACGGTTAGCAAAGTTGGCTCAAAATGATTATAAAGGTGAACATATTGGAACAACATTTGTTTATTGAACTCTTGGATGAAAGGAGCAAAAAAGTATTCCTTACAATTGGAAAAGACGAGTGCTTTGGGTTGTCTAATTGATGACTTGGTTGATGTTGGAGGTTTCCGTTTTGGAACCAAGGATACCGCCTTCAGCAAGACCATTGAGCTACAAATGAAAAAATAAATGTCAATACAAGAAGGATAGATGTTGTGCACGAAGAAGCCAACTTACGAGACCGTTGCTGTCGCCTTTGTTGTTGCTGCCGCCGGCAATTGCAATCTTGTCACCAGAGTACTTTTCCTTGTGATGCTTCCAGGGAGCAGCAGAGGTGGAAACAGCAAAGACAGTGAGAAGAGCGAGGATGTAGGAGGCCTTCATTGTTGGTAGTTGTTTGAGACTTGCTGTTGTTTGGAGTTTGTGTTCGATACAGACTCGAAAGGCGTCTCGACAGACCCGTCTTTTATATCTTTAACATCCCGGAGGATTCGCCGGAAACGAAGAAGGAATGTATTAGAGTTTCTTGTCGTTCAGTTTGATCCCCCTTTCATCGACATAGCATACACGTTCGTCCGAAAACGCCATTTTCATTGTGTGTTACTATTCCAAGGACCGTCGGCTTCTCGGTATTCTTCTATGCCCTTGTAAGGGGTTGCATTCAAAAATATTCCTTTCGATCCCTTGCTTTTGAGAAATACATAAGCAAGAACTTAACTGCAATCCATAAATTCTTCTATGTTGTCAGGTTCTTGTCTAACAACTCTTGTCACTTAATTCCGCGTCTTTGTGCTTGAAAGAAATGAAGGGGGCTCAAAGTTTAACTCGTATTGCCACATGAGCAGTAATAGGGGTATAAGAATGCTGCTGCTGCGGCTGCTGCTGAGCACCCGAGGGACGTCTCCTGCGCGCATTAATGTTTTTCTTTCTTCTCGTATACGTGTATGAGAGTGCGCTTCTCCATCTCCTTACTGGCCCCAGAACCATGCTACCAATGTTGTCCTTAACCGGCGAGCAGGAGCGAAAAAGAAATCCCGGTGATCGTACAGCATGTCTTGCACTTTGCGCGGAAATACTTCTTTGCACGCGCCGTTCAGTGTATTCTATTCCCATACGACATGCACCATTGTCAATCTCAACAAACAAAATTGAAGTATTAATCTTGTATCGCTTTCCCTCTAGCAAAGCAATGGTAACAATGATGGTAATATTTACCGCACTCCTATGAAATAACTGGTAAATAAATATCCAACATGCTAAGATTTTATTCAGTGCAATGGGGTAAAAAGACCCTCCTGGAGAGTGTTAAGCGATTCAGTTTTCGTTATTCTAAAAATAAGTCATCAAGATGTTCCTGTGCAAAAAGACATTGAATGTAGTAAGGTTAAACAGGACAACGCCTCCTGCTCACTTTAGATACATATCTATGATTAACCTACCGTCATGTCCAAGATTAAACATATTTATATGTATCGAATAAACTCGTTCCAGCGTATCAACTCTAAAGTAGAATTGTTTTAGCTACAGCAGGTATGATCTCGCAGAGGTACAGCAAATATGTTTAAGTTCGATAGGGATTAATAATGTGGCAAGAATACCACTTTTGTCGCTACATTTTGCTCCAGCAAGTAAGTGCCCCATACTTGTCAATGCTTGAAAGAGAAAAAAAGAACGCTTATTTATATCGACATTTAGGGAGTGAATTACATTACTTTCCTTCTTGCAGCAATTCTTAGCGCTCAAGTACTAGATTTAGTACAGCGGATTGACAGTTAGATATGGGGGGAACCTTTTTTTTAGAACGAGAAATCAGATGTTCCGAGAGAGGGGATGGGGAACTTACCACGTTGTCGAAAGAATCGGACGTTGTGAGCGCGACGAGTCTTGGTTCACGGTGGAATAAGGTACCCATAATGGGTTGATCGCTTTCAGATCAGACTGAAATTCTTACTGCCATTTGTTGATAGCAATGTTAACAGTTGCTCATTCTAAAATACATGGCAAAAGTGATGAAGACCCGTAGCTGCTCCTCGCACAAGGCGGAAGGCTCGAAGTTTGGTTGATAACCGTCAAGGCGAATTTTTGCGATTCTTTTCATACCTAGGTTGTACCGCAATATCGAGCAGAGTTACTCGCGTGCACCCTCGTCATCGACGTGTATATGTTGACAGATATCAATACATAGCAGTTGTCGTCCAGAGAACGGACAAATATGGTGACACTAGCATAGCAACAGATATATTTTATGTATCAACAGAATTCATGCCTAGTGCATGCAATCAAAGAATATCTAAATACCAGCTCCTGTTGTCAAGTTATAAACTGTGCATAGAGATTTGCTTCATTCTTAATGAGTATAGTTCAATGTTTACTGAAGAGAAGGCCACCATGTAGTCACTATGACAACAATATATTTGTTGAAACGAAGCTTACAATCAATGCTATTTGTTGATCCTGGTGCATAGGCTCGAAAGTGTCACAGACGGACGGTTGGCATGTTCTTCCACTTTCTTTTCCAAAACTGGGACTGAAAAAGTTGGCCCTGGCTCTGCATTGTCTGTCCACCATGAACCATGCGATTCCTACGCTGTAACCGGACGCGCATTCTACTCACTACGTCTGTTGTGGGAGCCGGTTGGTACGCGTATAGACAAAAGGAGCAAGGCGAAGCTCCCCCACCTCCGCCGGAAACGAGTGTGGAGGAGAGTCTCGTGGGCGAAGTCGGTCAAACCAGAGCGCGCAAGCCCATTCTTTTCCAATGGTCAAGTTTGCCAAAGTTCATTGAAAAGCGCTACGACTCTCAGTGGCCTGGCAATGGCCCCTTGTGGAATGCAGCAAGCACACTTGTTATTGGAGGAGTCGGCATAGTGGCCAAAGTGTTTGTAAAATACTTGGCTCATACAAGAGTGTATAACCTTGACAAGTTCATGGAGATCGTCGACAATGAAGATAGAGACCGCGCGTTGATTACAGGTAAAACTGTTAGTTGCAATATTGTATCTTGTATATCATCTTTGACAAAAAAACTGCTCTAGTCTCCAACCACGAGTCCGTCTGGGATGACCCTCTGTTGTGGGGTGTATTGCCTTTAGAAACTTTATTCTCGATTCACAAGATGAGATGGGTGCTGGGAGCTGCAGATATCTGTTTTACCAGCTTGTAAGAACGGTTTGTAGCTATGAAATATCCTGACTCTTACAGCTCACTATTCTTCATCAGATCCAGATCCATTTTCTTTTCATTAGGTCAAGCGGTGCCCACCATCAGAGGCTCAGGGATCTATCAACCAGCCGTTGATTTTGCAATCCACAAGGCAAACGGAAATGGATGGATTCACATATTTCCCGAGGCTAGAGTGAACCAGAGCGCTTCCATGCTACGCTTCAAATGGGGAGTAGGCCGTATTATAATGGAGTCTGAACGCTCTCCTATCGTGATTCCTGTTTGGCACAATGGAATGTCACAGGTACGACCTTTGCAAGGGCCGCCTGTCCGCTTCTTCCAACCTGTGACGCTTGCTTTTGGCGAACCTATCGATTTTCAAGATACATTGGATGCATGGCGCGCTGGAAAGATTACAGAAACGGAAGCACGCATAGAGATTACGCGAACCATTTTTGAAGCGCTGGGCGCATTGAAAAAGAAGACAGAGGGCATGAAACGTGGCCTAGAAAAAGGTGATGGCAAAGACTTGGAAGATACCATCCGACCATAGAATCTATTTTTCCCTCCAACTTCATTACTTTTTTAATTCTTAACACGTGTTTATTCAAGTAATAGACATTTTTCTGGATCTTGCGCTCAAAGAAATATGGGGCTAGAGTGCCGAAAGAGAAGCTTGCGAGAAGGATCACTTCTGTTCAGGAACAGATGGAGGCGTTCTCCGGCATGAACTCGGCAAATCAAATTAACCCAAAACGTCCCAACGGACAGCAGAGTTCTACCACAGTGCGAACAATCTATCGAGCTGTTTTAAAAATACATGTTTTCGTTCTATCGCCTCTACTTTGCGCTTACTATATGACTGGACAGCTGCTAGAACGGCTGGCATTAACAGAATTGCTGCTGTGGTGCACAACAATAACTCCGATTCATGCATGAATTTTCAAATACAGGCCCAGAGCTTGCTACAACGAAGAAAAAGCACAGAAATGCTATGTCAATCGTAAATGCTTTCAGATATTCAAGTTTGGAAATACTATTATCTTTTCATGTGATGGGTAATAGACTTGAGGCAGAAATGTCGCAGCAAGAACCTTTGTACAGCTTCCTGACAATCTTGATACTCATCCTTCAACGGGAACATGGAAATCGAGTAGGATGGAAATAGCTTGTATACTTTATTTATAAAGTTTTGATGAAGACTAGGTCTAGGTATTTTCCAGAAGCCAAGCTAGAAAAAAAATTGACATTGTACTAGTCAATCCAATGACAACACCCTCTAGACTCGAAGTGAATATTTACCGACGCCTCCATAGCTTCCAAAAGTGCACGGAAATGCGAAAAGAAAGGAATGCACGAACATGTTCGAAAATATTTGCTATATGCAGTTTATTGCTTTCCACATTATTAATAGCGAAGCTATTGTTGCTTATGCTGGAGCGCTGGGCATTGCTCTGCTTCAGGACCGGTGATCACGGGATTATCGTCCTTGTCAAACTTCATGGGATGACCAGTCAGTCGTCGGTGCAACTCGCCGGCCTTTTCTGCCAAATCGTGCTTTTGTTGCGCTGATTGAACCTATAAGATTTTAAGTACAAAGTACCAAAGAGAAAGGAAGGAGAGAGAGGCACAAACATACTTTCCAAGCTTATCAACGGCTTGCTCAAGAACAGTTTTTGGATCCATGAGTGAGGGGGGAAATTGTGCGTGGAAAAGAGGAAGAGGGTGAAAGAGTACATCGAGAATGCCTTTATGCCTTTATTTGTTGTAGGGGTTTTAAGACGAATCATCTTGATTCGTCAAATTGAATACTTTGGCGCTTTTTGGAATAGAAGGTCTTCCCAAACCTAACCGTCGTCTCTTGGGCTTTGGTACCTCTATACTCTTTGGAGGAGGAGCTCTTTGATCTTCTTCTTCTTCTCCTCTCTCCTCTTCTTCCGCTTCCTCCTCATCCTCGTCACAGATACGTAGGAATGATCCGTCTGTTGCGGGACGTTTTAGGCGTATTGGCTGGTCATCGTCGCTGTCAAGGATGGTCTGCATAGACTCGTCTTCCTCTTCTTCCTCTTCTACTTCTTGCTCTTCTGCGTCGTCCTCTTCTGCTGCCTCGAGGGTTAATTCATCCTCTTCTTCCTCTTCCTCTTGGTTTTGGTAGTCTGATCCAGTTCGAATTGCCATTTCGCCCCGCGTATCATTCTTACGAGATGACTTTTTACGCGATGTTTTGCTCGATGCACTGCTTCTAGTTTTTGATGCGGTAGTGCTGACGCTGTCTAGTTCATCTTGCTCTTCCGCCTCTGAATCGCTAGGGTACTCTTTCGGTATCTACAAACATGTTTGCAAAACTGCACGCTTCTATATAAAGATGTTTTTTGTGTCCTTACCTGTGAAGAAACTTCTTGGCCTCGGATATCTCTGTGCTTCAGTGCTCCCAAAAAGAACGCGTCTGAAGGAGCATTGTTCTGTGATAGTAGCATTTTAACATCGAAAATGACGGTTTCCATGGCTTTTTTCAATGGAGGGACGTAGGCTGCCAGCTGTGTATCTTTGATAACTTTGACGTGGGAGCAAATAATCTACAGTTACAAGAGCGTCAAGTCAGTCTATGCTGTACGCTGTGACCATATTCAACAATGAAAATACCTGAAGCATACGAGTACTGGTCTGAAAATCTTTGAATATACTGACAATGACATCCTTGTGTGTCTTGAAAACTTTGTTGAAATAAGGTATAGAGTGTTTCGAGAATTGATCCACGAACGAACGACCGTTCTTTAACAAGACTCCAAAGAGCGAGCGTTGATCCTTGCTTTTGATGTAGCTAGTGAGTCGCTCGAAGATATTGACGATTTTACCGGTCTTCGACAAGACAACGTCAGCGTTATCATCGTCTGTCTCTTTCAATACGCCAATTGCTTTGATGGCTTGGTTCATCATTGCCTAGTTGCAAACGACGTCAATGGATCACTGTAAGAATGGATTTATGGCTCTAGTTACCTGATAATAGTACAATACGGTATCACTTCTCAAAAGAGGATGATCCTCGAGGCGATCTTCAGTTTCATATAGAGGGAGAATATTGTTGACATAGTCATGCAAAGTCTGGAGAGGATTATCGTGCAGCTCGATAGACTGCTCAAGCAAGTAAGGGATTTCTTTCTAAAAAGGACAAGTGAACGCGTTAGCAAGAATAGCGTATAGAGCTTGACTAAACAATGCCAAAGAAAATACCTTGATATTCCGCCAATCGAACCAATCTGTACTAATGATTCTTGCGGCAACGAGTTGCGTATTATTTCTCAAAGACTCGGGGTCGTTCGAGAAAGAGCGTAGACGGACGAGTATCTTAAAGTGCATGACTGCGGTGGTTGCTGTAGGCATCATGTCGCTGTAACGATACATATATTGAAATGCATCCTGCAAAAGCTTCCCAAA
The DNA here is from genome assembly GCA_000611695.1 of Rhizomucor miehei CAU432. Taxonomy (NCBI): domain Eukaryota; kingdom Fungi; phylum Mucoromycota; class Mucoromycetes; order Mucorales; family Lichtheimiaceae; genus Rhizomucor; species Rhizomucor miehei. Next base: position 282,137 of record KK100131.1, on the reverse strand, counting down.
CGGCTGCGCTTGTGAGCCATCTGGTGATATTCGACTTGCAATGGTGCCTATCAGGATCTAGGATACAGATAGCAAGAGCTATTTCAGTGGCTATATAGACTTGAGCCGATAGCAAGTACTCACTGATAGTATCAAATTGTTTCCTTGGTTCTTGAATGCAGGCCAAGATACAATTTTTTGAATTATTTCAAATATCAGACCGACACATCTTACGAGCCCTTCTGCACTCTGATTTGGAGATCATTGTCGATTAGAGCAAATTTTGCCTACCAATAACCAATGTATACAAACCTGGGGAATACGGCCACCTTGTGTATCTTGCACTTGCATATCCTCATATGCCTTTTCCAATATCTCGAGTATGTTTGGCAGATATTGTAGAATCTGCTGAAGAAATTCGCCCGTACTTTGTCTCGCAAGTAATGCTATTGTATGCGCATTCTTGTGCTCATTCACTGCCTTTTTTCTTCCAAACAAGCTTGTAGATGCCGGGACAATCTTGAGATCCAGCTTGTTATTAAGATCTTGCAACACATAAGCAATATCATCGTACTAAGATCACATCTGTCAGTACGGTTGCATACTGAGAATTAACAGATATTCTTACATTGAGTTTCCCTGAATCTGGGTTGTCATCCTCCGTTTCCGTAGCAGGACGCAGTATACTCAAAACATCCAGCTATGAAATGTTGGAATGAATCAAATTCGTTTCTAATCCTGCATAGTGCATATTGAAAACGTACATTCAAAGCTCTCATGTATAATCTCAAGTCGGATATCGACTCCACTGCAGTACCCTTTGCAGATTCATGCACGTTTGAATTTACATCTCCTTCTGAGTTACCCTCGTCGGTAGAAGGATTCTGAACCGAGGTCATGTTAGTATAGAGAAGTTGAGAGGTTCATCCTCAACGTGCCTGGATACTCAGATTCCTCGTGTCCGCCAGGAATGGTGACATTTGCTGCAGCTCTAGAGGGACATAACGTGACATATGCTTGAGCACGTTATCTAGTTTGGCTTCCAAAGACAGGATATGTTTTAGGCGCATTGTTAGTTTGTAGCGCATATCTTGATCAGTGCCCAACGAGAATGCGTTCAAAAGCTCTCTTAACCTAGAGGAAGAGGGAAGTGAGCGGAGGTTATTGCATAGCGAGAGAAGTATGAATGTACCAATTGATAGCATAAAACAAAAGGTCGCACACATCTTGCTGTTCTCCGGCCCTAAACTCTCTGGGGTTGTCATCACTGTAGAGCACTAGACCGCATCCGAGAAGGGCATCAATATCCTCCAGGCTCCCGTTGTTCAGTTTCTTTTCACAAGCTTGCAAAAGATTGAACATGGCACAAAGTGGTGAGGCAAGCAGTTTCCGTTTCACATCGTTTACACCAGAGAATAAGGAATAAAGCTTGAGCACAATAGGACCGTCCTACGAGTAGCTCTTAGTTGTTCTGTGGCAGTATCAAAATATTAGCTTTGTATCATACATCGCCATCCAAGTGCAGAGTAATGCTAGGCTTGATGCTAATTTCTGCATTCCGTTCAGCTGCCTGGACAATCTGGATAGCTTCTTCACGATCCTCGACGTAGGTGTCCGTGAAGCTACTCGTCATATTTTCTTTGATCCATAATTGTAAACGCTCATCAAGATCCTCGTTTGCAATCATATATGCAAGCTCGTCATACAAGAGTGCCATGCACCGCTAAGTTGCATGTTAGTAAATGCAATTTTGATAATTCAAACGAGAATAATACTAACTGGAATACTACTGCAGTTTCGAAGTATCATTTCCAACAATCCAACTGCTTGCTGCAACATAGGGTGTCTCAATGCATCTTCTGCAGAGTACTCGCCTTCTACATAAGAATAAAGAAGATACAATTTTAGTCTGTAAAACGCTTCCGGTTTTTTTAGGAGATAATCATACGTCTGCTTCTTTGGACGCTGGAGCCTTGCCCGCTTTCGTTCTCAGTAGTAAATTTTGGATTGCCGAGTACCTTGACACCCGCCAAGCAGCCCATAATGCCCATATTCTTGTATTTTTCCCGAGGATTCGATAGCTGCTTGCGGATAACAATTTGGATCTCGGACCACAGACTGGTATTGCCATAATCAGAGCCATTCTCGGCCTACAATATTTCAGTTGACACATTCTCGCTGCTTAGACAATGTCGTCTTTCTACACTTACTCCAAGTGCCAGTATGCTGAATATTGCAAACAGGGTTCGAATCTGTGGTAAAGTCAAATTATCGAGATAGTCAAGGATGCCCTTGATGAAAACTCCGTAAACTGCCATGCTGTTGACGTTATCCTCTGCAAGGTCGTAGAGCACATTCAGTGCGATTTCTATCTCCTCGGGGTGAAAAAAGGAAAAAGGGGTTAAGGACTGATCAGTAGATATTTTTGATCAAATTAAATTGAATCACAATGTGTAAAAAGGATATTGAACCGCTTCCAATATGAGTAACAAGGGAACCGACGATTTCTTGCCGAAGGTACGCGTCGCTCGCTTTAAATGTGCATATATAGAGTGATCGCGAGCAAGATGCAACAGCGCTGTTCTGCTTGCAGGATCGTAACAAGCTTTCGGTGAGAGATAGAATTGTATTCCAATAAGCCGATAGTCCGTTTGCGTGGTGGAGGATAGTGTCTTGCACCAGATCAGGTGTAATAAGGCCAGAAATGACCTTCTTTCTAAAGATCTGTTCTGCCTTCTTTTTCATGGAAGTCATTGAATGTAAAATAATAAGCACAAGTACGTCAATGACTTTATGTGCAGGCTATAAATAAGAATTAGCACAACATCAATTTGAAAATGTATCCGTAAGATAATTACCTCTGTTTCGAGCGCTGTAATAGATTTGACCCATGCGTCACAGACAAACTTGTGAAATTGTAGGCCGAGTTTGATAGATTCTAGCAGTTAACTTGTTATCAAAAGAAATCTGTGATCAGGAGTGGATGGCTTTAAACTTACCTAGAATTAAGGCTTCCGGAGCGTTCTTGCTGCTTGTATCTTGTCGTGCGGTAGATCCGCCCAAGGACTGAAAATCGAGCTTCTCACGTATTCCATATATAACCTGGATATCGTTGTAAGTTGTAATATATAAATCTGAGACTATGGCCATGCTTACTTCGTCGATAGATGAAGTGTTTACCGTCTGCAGTAGAAATTTTACCAAGACGGGTAGTTCATCCAGTTCTGCTGATACCAGTCGGTCTAGGATGGTTTGCCGAAACTCGTCCTTCGCGTTATTTAGTTTGAAGCAAAAATCGCCAGCTATTTTACAGAGTACCAACCGATATCTCCGAGTGCATGGCTAGGTTGGACAGAGTATCCAGGATAGGCACCGTCAATTCCGAATTTTCACTCATGAGTTCCTTAAGAAACACAACGATAGGCTGAAGATAACAGTAATAGCACTCAGAATTATACTATGTGCTCTCCTTATATCTACACTGCATACCTTGTGCTCGGAATCACTGATAATATCTGGTAAAGAGACGATAATTTCATGCTGGAGAACGGTTGGTGTCGCCTCGATAATCTCAATCAGCTTGCTAGTGAGTTCCTGTGGCTCGACAATATACTCCAACCACCGTATTGGTTCAAGATGAGTCGGGCTGTGCAAGAGCTGGATGCACTGTGCATTAGGTTTTCGTCAGTTGGAGTTGTCCACTGCATATGATTCCATTCTGCCTACTCATTCTCAAGCTCGTCGAAAAATTCTGGTAAGCGTTCCAGCAAGTATGTCATGAGTTTAGGCTGCAGTATATCAATCGCCAATAGTGTCTTTATCAAGCTCTCGCTTGTGTTGGCTCGATAGGTAGTTGAAGTTTCTCCTGAGAACTTGGCAGGTAATAAACATTGCCGAAACTGTTGTGTATCCGTCATATAGTTGTTCAAGCTTTCAAAGAACTCTTCTAGGAGCTCCTGGCTGCGCGGATCGCCTCGGATCCTGAGTGACAAGTTACGTCGAAACAGGATCGGCTCAGTGCCTGACGATGACCGGTGCACAGTTTTAGTTTGTCATTCAAGTACCTTTTTCAATGAGCACATACTAAAGGTAGCCTGTCCTTGTACATTGCAACCTGCTTCTTGCAGAAGCTCGACGAACAGGTTTCGTGTCATTCAGGAGCGAAAAGGTGCGCGTACCGCGGTCTTTTCGTTCCCGCGTCTTTGCTGCCATTCTTTTTTTCCTGGTTTTCTTTTCTCCTCAAACTATGGACGATTCCTCAGACGAAGACAACTTGCTATTTGACGACTTGCAGTCTCTCCATGTTGCTACGCCTCTTCTTCATGCACCAAACTTGACCAAAGAGCTGGAATGGTATGTCACAGCTCGCAGAAACTATTGACACTCAAGATCTGATCGTGTTGATCGCACAGCAATGTGTTTCTGAAAATGGAGAATATACAGCCTTCAGGATCAGTCAAGATGAGGTGAGTGAGATCGTGAAACGTTTTTGCATAGAAACTCATATGTTGTATAGGGGAATAGGCGCATTTTGTTACCAAGCAGTGCAGACCCGGGGAACGAACATTCAATTTGTCTGTGGATCTGGACCAAATACTGTTCTTGCCGTGTCCTACTGTGCAAGGCAATTGGGCGTGGAGGCAATCATTGTGGTTCCCAAGGCTACAAACGAACGGATATGTCAATCTATACGAACAGATGGATCACATCTCATTTTATACGGAGAGAATTGGACTGCAGCCGAGGTACATGCCCGAAAGCTTGTACGCCGAAATGGGTAAGAGCATCCATCTATATGTTTTGAAAAGCAACTCGCTCAATGTCTGCAAAAAAGTATATATGTACCTTCTTCGGATCATGCGCTTATTTGGCAAGGACATTCAACGATTGTGCAAGAACTAAAGACACAGCTGAATGACAATCCGCCAGCGGCAATAATATGTCCAGTTGGAGGTGGCGGCTTACTGAACGGCGTTATAATGGGACTGCAGGAGGCTGATTGGAAAGATGTACCTGTTATTGCTGTGGAGACACATGGAAGCAATGCGTTTCAGGCATCGGTGGTTGCAGGCGAATTGGTCATTATGGAGAAAAACAATACTATCGCGACGAGTTTGATATCCAAGGCTGTTAGTTCCAAGTCTCTCGAGTTGAGTCTGAATCATCCAGTCGTACCCTTTGCTGTGAGCGACGCCATGGCAGCGGATGCCGTCCGATTGTTTGCAGGTGCGTGCGTGTTTGCAGCTTGTCTGGTGGTACCTATCATGTGTCTAAGTCTTTATTTAGAGGATTTCAAGATGCTGGTGGAAGCTTCGGCAGGAGCAGCATTGTCACTTTGCTACACACATTTGATCCGCGACATTTTACCGTCCCTGTCACCAGCGAAAGATGTGGTGGTGCTGGTAACTGGTGGTTCCGATATCAGCCTGGCGCACTTAGATGAATATCGTAAAAAGTATATGCACCCAGCTGTCGTTGTCAAGAGCGGTAGCGAAATCTTTATGAAAATGGACAATACCCTTCAAAGCGTTGCGGATGTGGATCCAGAAAACGTTGATGTACATAGCTCTTAAAACCGCATAAAAAGTCAAATCTGCAGTTTCTTTCATTCAATTATGCAAGTCGCTGTTCCAATGCAGTAAAAGGCAAATCATGTCCTGCAGCAAAGCCCGTGTTTTCAAGGGGTTTTGAGAAGGAATGGGAAGGATTACATATTGGTCTGCAGACACATCTTCTTTTTTTCTCCTTTCCTTCTTACTTTTCCCTCAGCAATAATGGTTAAAGAAACAGGACCGCCTAAAGCTATCAATGTAGTACGACCTTCCCATTCACTGTCCAGTAGGCGGCCGCCTGCCTCTGCACACCTGATGGAACCCCGGAAACCTAAAGTAGCCAGCACGGCGAAAATAAGTATTTCTTCCACTGACAAGCACAAACTCAATATCTTCCATCCACCTTCACGCCAGCAGCAGCAACAGCAGAGGCAGCCAGGGTCTTACGAGATCTACAGGCCGCGATCAACCCTCTCGCGATCAATAACCACTCCTACCGTATCCTCGTCCTCCACCACCGTCAGTGCTTCTGTCCGCCGCCCACGACACGTTCCGCGAGCAGCAACGTTGCATGGTTCTACACCCATCATATCAAACACTGCGCGACCCCTGACGCGTTCCAAAACCATTGTACCTGTAATGTCTGACCGCTCCAAAAGCATGGAGAGCTACTCCGAAAGTTTCAGCGAGGATGAGGGCGAAGATAAGGATACCGACGATGAAGAAGAGGATGAAGAGCAAGAAGATGATGAAGATGATAAAATGTCAGAAGCTCGTGTCAATCGAAAGGTCATTATAGTCTCCTTCATTTTTGGCATGAATTGTGATAGCTCACATTTGCAGAAATATAGATCGCCGATTTAGAAATATCAAACAGGTCGCTCCTTGCTGTGAATGAAATGCTAGAGATGACTGTACGCAAACAAGCATCACAAGTTGCAATGCTTAAAAAACAGATTTCACAGTTAGTAACCCGCGAAAATAAAAAAAATGCTGCTTTAGACTAAATCCAGCTATCACAGAGGTGACTACCCTTTGCCACCACCACCGCCGCCACCACTGGCGATGGATTTTGCGGAAAATGTACGTTGTTTTATGGTGAGGATGTTTCTTTAACACTAGGCACCAACCGAGATTCTGGATCCTGATAGGATGAGGATGACAATGATTGGCAAAAGGACGAGCAATTCTATCGCTTGTACAAGTTGACCGAAAAGCTCATCGAGCAAGGCGAGGAATCTCTTAGATTTCAATACAAGAATCTCGGCCGAGTTATTTCCCAATACTCTGGTGAGCGTCTTGTTACTATTATCGTTAGATTGAAGCGATGGATCCTAAGTGGAAAATGATGTAGATACCACTGACGAATTGGATACCCTGACCTTATCCGAGCCAAGTTCACTTATTCCATGAAAAAGCAGATGTATTATAACGATCCTACAAAGTGGCAAGCAGAATGTTAAAAGGGTTTATTGTCTTCTCGGAAAATTTTGCGACTTTGCTATCTGCGGACCTTTTAAGCTGTATGAGTAGCATTCTCTTACTGTACAGTAAGGATACTTACGAGAATGCCACGTATAGTAACAAATTGTTTATAATTGTGCCAGGCCGAAACGGTGAGATAGGCTTGTAATCCATACACAGAGTAGAGCTGATGCCAATAGTAAGAATGCTGGTGGCACCTTGTACTAAGTTTCTACCCATTGTTGCGCTTCTATGCCAACGGAGCTGGGGCAACACGGATTACAGTGGAACCCAGTTAATTCAATCCTTTTACATAATTTCAAATTCTTGTTGATTTCAAGACTTTTGGTGGGAAAGATCGTGCCGCCGCTGTACATAGGAATCCACTATGATATGCAGTTCGTCAATTTCAATTAGGATCCTAATCTCCGTTGCTTTCGGCTCGCCCTCATATGTGGTTGGCTTCCTAACAGCTGCGCCTAGTTGGCTTCTTGTATTCTAGCCTTCCAAAAGAAAGCGTTCGTAGTTAGGCAGATTTTATCACCTTGTCCTTGGGTGGGCTAATACTTGAATCTCTTGATAGTTGACTGAAAATCGGGAAAAGCCTTGTGTCAAAAACTCATGATGTCCACTGTCGGGAGCCAACCACATCCTCTGGCTCGCCTTCATCTTGCTGAGTCTCTCTTTATTTCAAGGAAAAGGCTTCCACCGAAGCCTTGAAACTAACGGGGTTCCACTGTATAACAGTCTTTGGCACCGTCCACTTTCTTCATCTTGGCCGTCATTTAGCTGCAAAGAATAATCGTCTTTGAAGATATTGAATAGACTAGCGCATCGTAGATGCAATGCCCATCTTCGTCGAGAAAGGGTGTCATTTTCCATGCTTATTTCTCAAGACCAATGGTGGATAACACTGTGTTGGTAAGTCTTGACAGAGAGCTGTCGGTAAAGATGTTGATTTCAGGTAAATTCCCTTCGTCGTTCCGTTGTAGAACGACTGTACGCAGAAAATTGCTAAAATTTGACGCGAAACGACATTCCTCTTCCGTCAATGATGTTCCAGTACGCGCTGCCTTTCGCACGTCGGATACTGTAACTTGACGTTTAATCTTGCCAGATTTGGCTAGCATTGTGACGATCGATATTAAACCTCGTATTTTAAATGCACTTGTCTCCACCACTTCCTGGTTGTCCTGGCCCTTCTCCTCGTCTTTACCGTCGTGACCATTTTCATCCGCGGCCATACTGGAGTCATCCTCCTGATAATCGTTGTGCACTTCCATGTTCATATACTGACTGCTGGGTGACGCAGACGCATCCAATTTCTGTTGGAGGTATGGTCACTGTTCACCTCTTGAGTTCACAAGAGCGTGCAAGCTCGTCACATAAGCGCCTGTATGAACTGTAGCTCCAGTTTCCATCCAAGCGAACGCGGGTGTTCTCCTGTTTGTTCGATCTCTTGACTTGTTGTCGTGACTTCGCCAGATACCTCTTATGTCTTTTGTGGGCGAAATCAATACAGAGGAGCGTTTGGCGAGCAATTTCAGGCCGCGTTTATGACACTTCCCGCGCAAAATGTTCGTTGTCGATGTGTATATCTTCGTGAGTGCGTCTGCAAAGTTCTGACGTGCGCAAAAGCGTATTTTCTCATGGTTTCTTTCTTGATGTCGCGCTAAAATCTCTTTCTGTATAGCCTTCAAACTATTATATGCAATAGAAGATTAGCAACGTAAAGAGCTGTGCATACCTTCCAAAGCATACCCTGCAGAATCCGGTGCTTTCGCCTTTTCGCTCAAGCACGCAGTATTAACGACGCCAATTGTTGTTTGGTGAATATGCTTTGATTTGTCATCTCCTCAACAAGTTTCTGGTCGGTGCGTTCCACTTTAAGGTCCAATACGAGATCTTTATTCGAATGGCACATGCGATCACTCTGTTTCAACAAGATTCCTAAGGAACCCTTCGTCCACGGCCCACAAGACTCAGAATCGTCGGTCTTCAAAGTACTCAAATGCATTCCATGTCTGCACCGCCCAAATTTTTTTTACCTAAAACCCTAATGGGCGCGATCCGCACGATCTCGGACGCAGCCAATGCTGTATCCGCAGTTTTCTTTTTATTTGGGTAATTACCTTCAGATCCTACCACGATTGTGCTGGTTATGCTGAATATGTGGTTGTCAAGTATGGCAGGAACGCTCCAGGTTGTGCAAGTATCGTCGTTTCTACTCAGACCATTCTCGGAGCGTTTGCTTGTCCAAATAAACTCAAAGCTTGTTGGCACAGTGTGGACGGTTATGCAGGTATATAAAATGAAAAAGTTTCCAATTTGCTAACAAAGGGATGTAAGCTAATAGAAGAGAATAGTACATATTTGAGGTAGCGTCTTCGAAGAATTACACATATTACATTCTTCTTTTCCCAACCTTGGCACCTTCTACAGAAACGACAAAAAGCACACATTACATTTTCGGGGGATAAACTACCTGACAAGGAATCAGCCATTGTAATAAGCAATCATAGATCATGGACAGATTTTTACCTTTTACACTCTGTTGCTATACGGCGTCAGATGCTTAGCAACTGTAAGGTATGAGCAAATATTGTTATGGTTAGCACTGACGGATGCTTATGGAACGCACACAGTACTTTGTTAAAGACTCTCTGAAATGGGTAAGGGTCTTGATACCTTCAATCAAGCGATGGAAATAATATAACTTATGGATATAAATGCAAATATACACAGTTGCCTTTCTTTGGTTGGGGCATGTGGGTAAGTCTCTGGATATGGAGTTGACTTGCAGTTCACGTCTTAACAGTATGTAGCTTGCAGACTTTATATTCGTACGACGTAGCTGGGCTCACGATGAAAAGCGGATACAAGCTCAATTCGCCAATATTAAACGTTTAAAGATGCCTGTCTGGCTCATGAGCTTTGCAGAAGGCACTAGGTTGACGTCAACGAAGTTATTACTGGTAGGTCATTACAAACTATTTGCTCTTTTCCTTGTCTAAAACGGCATAAACCAGAGTCGAGCATATTGCAAAGAACGTGGATATGAGATTATGCGCAACGTACTTTTGCCACGTACCAAGGGTTTCATTACATGCGTCAACGCATTCCGCTCATCTCACGTCAAATATATTTATGGTTTGTCACCCACAAAAATATCAATATGTTCCCTCGTGCTCATGTATCTTTATTTTTCTTTTTAGATGTGACGATTGCGTATAGGTGCAGCGATGGTACCGCAACGGCTCCGGATATGGTCAGGGTACACGTCCGGCCATTAGAGGATGAATATGAATTCCATGTCAATGTGAAACGATTCCCGATAGCGGATTTACCTGATAATGACGAGGAACTCTCTGCTTGGCTTAGGCAGCGCTACGTAGAGAAGGACTCATTCTTGACGAAGCTGCAGGATGGCTGGGTTCAAGGATTAGACGAGGAAGTATGGGAAGAACCATTTTGGAAAATCAATAAAGGCGATCGGACTTAGAGGAAAAAAATCATGCGTTTCGTTTCTTTCCTGCTCTTTCTCACTTATCATCCCGTTTTGTAACATGAACGAACCTACAGTTGTGGTTGTAGGCGGTGGATTAGCAGGTCTATCAGCTGCTATCGAGGCCGCAAACACTGATCCCTCCATCCGCGTCATTCTTGTCGAAAAAGAGCCTTCAATCGGGTACTTTAAGTTTTCTGGATAGAATAAATCTACATGCTAACGAGTTTGGATCTTCCCAGCGGCAACTCTGCCAAGGCAACTTCAGGTATCAATGCAATGACGGAACCAAACGACTCGATGGAAGCATTTGAACAAGATACCCTTCAATCTGGTGGCGGTCTTTCAGACCCGACCCTGGTGCATAAGCTTGTGCACGAAAGCCCTGGAGCCCTGGAGTGGCTAAAATCCCAGGATGATACCCTCAACCTCAATGTTGTTTCTAGGTGTGGCGGGCATTCACACCCACGTACGCACCGCTGTCCAGCATGCCCGGATGGTGCACCTGTACCGGTCGGTTGGCGGTTAATTCAAGCTCTCAAGCGAAGCTTCCATAATATCGAGCAACAGACGTCAACCATCGTAACAAACCTTGTAATCGATGACAAGATTATTCGTTTGACGGTATCCGGCGACCACGAAATTTCAGCATTAAGCGTCGTCTTGACGAGTGGAGGTTTTGGCGGACAAACAACAGGGCTTTTAAAGGAATATGTTCCTCAGTTGGTTAATATGGCGACTACAAATGGTCCCTGGGCCAACGGTGACGGTGTACGACTAGCCATGTCAGTTGGTGCTGCCATATGTGATATGGAGCAGGTGCAAATCCATCCTACGGGGTTTGTAGATCCTCAGCATCCAGACTCGCCTACCAAGTTTCTTGCTCCAGAAGCTCTACGCGCGCACGGTGGCATCTTGACAATACAGGCAGACGGTTCGCAGATGAGTTGGCTCGTCGGGATGCTTTGACTAGTGCTATTTTGAAGCATTGTCCTACGGTGCATTTGGTGCTTACAGATGCTATTGTTGAAAACTTTGGACGCTCTACACTGCAATTTTATGCAAAAAAGGGCCTATTCACTCGATATGAAAACCTGGAAATGCTTGCTGCAGCTATCGGTGTTGAACGCAAACTATTGCAAGAGGAATTCGAGCGTTATGATGGACAATCAGATCCTTTCGGTAAAACGTACTTTCCTGCACCTCTGCTACCTGATACTGTCTATTGGGAGGCTCTTGTAACGCCCTGTGTGCATTATACCATGGGCGGCGTGAAAATTAATCAAGACGCGGCAGTGTTGGATAAGAACAACAAAGCTACACCAGGCAAGTATTCTTCGTCCATCGGGAAGAAATTGGCGTGTGTAAATAATTGTCATTTGATTTTGGGGTTATTTGCCGCTGGCGAGGTTACGGGCGGTGTACATGGTAAAAATCGTTTAGCAAGCAGCTCATTGCTGGAGTGCGTTGTGTTTGGTAGAACAGCTGGCTTGAATGCCGCACGGCAAGCGTTGAAAACGTTGCGGGCAGTGCATGCTTGAGCAAAGGATAATAAATTAGCACTCATTGCTCTTGCTTGCTATTCGCTTGTAATCTCGTACAAGTCTTCGCATTTCCCATAATGATATTTTGAAAGAGTGCCACAGTTTATATTGTACATACAAAGCAACATTCATCAGCTATCCTTGAGCAACATGACCTATACTCAAGTGAATCCTTTTCCTCTTCGGGTCCTCTCTTCATAAAGTGTTCGGCATTATGAAGTCATAATACATAGGGCTTTCCATGGATATATAGTCAAGTCTTCAACAATAAATTCATTTCAGTCTGCTTTATATGCAACATCAGATTATAGCCATCGAGGTAAACGCAATCCAGTGACGACTGTAAGTCATGGTTTCGTACTTAATTGGATCTCGAATCATTATCTTGCTCCTTGGAACTGTCCAGCTTTTCATGCTGGCCACCTTCTTTTTTTCTTCGCTTCTTTATAGAGCACCACACGAAGCATCAGTTTGAGAAATGTTTCTTCCTTCTACTTTTCGTTATGGCCTACCGCCCTTGATAGCAACGGAAATAACCACGCCGCAAGCGTCACGACACGCACGTGGTCAAAACAGCGTCCTTAATGTCCAAGGTAGGCATCCAAGCGTCAATGAATTCCAAGGGAGGACACTTACAGAGCAAATAGGCATAGACCGCGGAGGTGCTTTCGGCCCTGTGCGTCGCGAAGCGACGAATCCCGCCTTCGCACTGTCCTGTCTACCCCTCCAGCGGGACAGTTGCAGTTTCATCTCCAGCGCTCGTTGTCAGCCTTATTAGAAACAAGCAGGGAATGCCGCTTCAGTCGTTGCCTGCCGCCTGCTGATTGCGAATACTGCGCAAACAGAGAGCCCAGAGCGGGCTCAGTAATGACTGAGCCGTTGCCGAGGCTCCCAAGAGGCAGGGAGACGCTCCAAGGCAAGCTCGATGTCAGCTTTTATATCTTTCACTACTAATCCTTTATTTTTTCAATTCCAAAGGCGGGATCCTGGACTATCAAGCCGGGTTTGAAAGGTACTCCGGAACGAAGATTCTGGTGCGTGGCCCGAAAGGATTCTGGGTCGCAGGCGCCTGTGGCAAAATCCGCCTGGGCCAAGCGAGCGATGCAACTTGTCGTAAGTAAGATAACAAACATGCAGCAGTACTTGAATGATAATTCTTTGGTTTTTCTAGGCATCGTCGCTGGCCCGCCCACAAGCCCGGTACGCTGTAGTGACCCTGCGAGGCCGGCGTTTTAGACGTCAATATGACTCCCTCGCGGGTCAGCTACCAAGAGGCGTTCTCCAGTCCTTCAAAAATTTACATGTGACGGACTTCGCCTTCCCATCAAGGTTGCCGTAAAAAATGAGTGAAGTGCTAGTGTTTTAATCCTACGAATGCACTTTTTTCTTACCTGCTTTTCTTTTTAGAGATGTCTACGGCATATCAAGGCCGAGGCAGCCCTTGAAGCAGTCCTTAGGTAAGGCCTTTGATTGCATCTTTTCTGCAAAGCCGATAGGTGCTCATCATTTTCGCCTGTAGCAAGAATTCGAAGAAAAAGACATATCAGCGAAGGATACGTCAGCGAAACATAGGGTATTGTATCTCGAATTATATACGAAAAATAAAAGTATTGATCAAGTATAGTAGTGCCCGTATAACATTGATGCTCGCCGACGCTTGGCAGACGAGGCAATGCCACCAAGAGTAAAGTTAGCAAGTACATTAACAACTTTTCTTTGGCGATTTGGCAATCAGATGGCATCATTTTCAGCCCACACCTCACTCTTGCTTCCGGATGTTCAAACAAGCAGAAAAACGAATATATCAAAGAATGCACAATCGCTTCATAGGCTAGGAAAGTCACGAAATAAACACATATTAATAGTTGTTCCATTTAAATCTTTACGAAAATACCGTCATCTCTCGCTTATTTCTTGCTGTCGATAGCCGAGGACTTAAGCATGCATACCATTTGACTGATATACTTTTTGTGAGTACCATGGGACTATCGCATTACGATTGCTAAGTCTCTATATTTGTTCTTGACCCTTCTCTTCCAACAATAAATGTACTTGATAAACCTGATTTATTTGGTCTGCACTACACTATGCATTCTGAGTTGTGCTTTCTGCTGCTTGGGAGACGAAGTTGGTTCTCAATGAACTTCAGCATGAACTCCGGCGAACGATTTGAATGCAACCTGCCATATTTGTGAACCTCCTCTTTGATTGCAACATGGTGGTATGTAGGCCTTGGATGAGAGATACATATAATGAGAATGAGAAAACGGTGAAGCTACGCACGATGAATTATTTGATGAATGGATGATGGATGAATGGATCGGATACTATCGGCTTTACGATGCAAATGCGACCGATGAATTTACTCAGTGCATTGAGGCGATCACGATGCGTTGGAGTCGATCGAGGGATAGGAGAGAATAACAGCAGACGTTACGGGTAAACTAATATTGCTATGTACGACAATAGCAAGGATCTTTCAAGCGTCAGGTCGAAGTTGGTCGCGTCGTTCTCCTCGGCAATGGTCCTCACGGCAGCCAACTTGTGAACCAGCTCGGTGTCATTGTAGACATTGTTGACCACAGCCGTGTAAGTCGACGAGTGTAACGGCAAAAAGAGGCTTGGCAGAGATATTCATATCGACCTTTGAAAATATTGTGCAGGCTATCATTGATGCTCCCCTTGCCAACTTCCGCGGCGCCGTTTCCTTCAAGAACTTAATTCTCACCAACCTCGTCATTGAACACCTTCCTCGCAACGCTGGCTCCAAGTTCACCAAACAGGCTTTCGAGAAGGCTGAAATTGAGGCCAAGTGGAACAAGACTGCTTGGGCTCAGAAGCTCAAGACTCGCGAAACCCGCGCCCAATTGACCGATTTCGATCGCTTCAAGGTCAGAAAGTTGAAGGCTCAGGTACAGTCAAAAGAAAAATCAGTCTTAGCAGAAACATGTTTGATAACGAGTATTTGATCCTTTTCAGCGTCGCTTCGCAGTTCGATCTGCTGTCGCTCAGGGCAAGAAGGCAATTACTGCATAAACGTCTACATTGAACTTAATACATCGTATTTACACTTTGTATGCTTGAACCGCACCGCTCACCGCTTCCTTTTTCTTTGACATTCGAGATAGCACAATCGACGCTCGCTTGCTAATTGGAATACACCTCGGCTCTGACCGACTTGAAAACTTGATTCAGCATTTGTTTCGACTCTGTGTTCATGGGAAAGCGAAAGGCGAGAAGTTTCTCCTTGGATGATACTGTATCCATGCAAAGCTTTTAGGTTCCTGACGACCCCGCATTTTCTCTGCTATGCGAGTTGATGGAGACACCACAATGTTACAAACTTCCCAGAAAGGGAGATTAAAATGGTATCCATAAGAGGGGCCGTTACCTGCATTTTTGACGGCCCTGTAACACGAATACCCCATAATGGCAATGAAATCCTCGGTATCGAAAACTTTATTACTATTATATCTTCTAACAATGGAAAAGTTCTTTGGAAAAAAAACGTCTACATAATAGTTTAGGATAAGATTTAGAGTTTCGATGATGGCTTGGTAGCAGCCGAGATACCGGCTTTCTTGCCCAGGATGGCGCCCATCATCAGACCGCTGGATAAACCATGCAGGGAGTTATTATTTCTTCTTGTCAAACAAAATTCATCGAAAAGATGCTCACCTTCCACCCGGGTAATTGTCGTAGAACAAACCACCCACGATCTCACCTGCCGCGTACAAGTTCTCAATGGGTCGGCGTTGACCGTTTAGAACGGCGGCGGTTTTCGGATCAACAGCCAATCCACCAAAGGTAAACGTAATACCTGAACAGCATAAGATGAAGAAAACTGGATCAGTAAATGATGTCAGAAGAGCGTCTATGTGCGTGTGAATTTACCAGTAGTAATCTTGACAGCCACAAAGGGGGCTTGATCGATGGTCAAGGCCCAGTTGGACTTGGGAACGGCTAGGCGTTTCGCGGAAGATTGAGTGGAGAGACCATCCTTGATGGCTGGATCCCACTTGCAGTTTGGATTTTCTTGTCGGTGCAGTCTGACAGCTTCGTTGTATTCTTGAATAGTCTTGATGAACTGCTCCTTGTTGGCCAGCGTTGCTTTCCATGAACCTTCCTTGGGTGTAGCAAGCTTCTCAGCGAGTTCCTCGATGGTATTTGCTGTAATCTTCTCCACGACATCATCGCTGTATTCTTCTTCACGCAGCCACGATAACGTCTTGGAATCCCAGATCTGGAACGCAATACCTCCAGGTTGCTTGAGAATTTCTTTTCCAAAGAATGCATAAGTGTAGTTGCGGAAATCCATGCCTTCGTCCACAAAGCGGTTGCCGTCTCGGTTTACCATGATACCCAAAGGATAACCACTCTTCGTAAACTGGTTTGTCAGGTGTACATCGCCCTTGTTAGGGTCTGTGTTGGCATCCCAACAAGTAGCATGACAAGAGCTGTAGCCGCCAGCTGCCAGAGCGTTGCAGTCTCGCTGAGCAATCAACAACCCATCACCAGTGTTGAAAGGAGTTCCACGGACATGCGCCAAGTCCCAGTTGGGTCCCAAGTATTGTGCACGCAGAGCAGAGCTTGACTCAAATCCACCACACGTCAATATCACCGCGCCAGCGTGGATTGTCTTGGTCATACCGTCAGCAGTGACAACCTTGACACCGGAAACTCGAGAACTTTGGTTGTCTGCAATGAGACCTGTCATGCTTGTACCGTACTGGACAACGACGCCGTGGCGAGCAGCAGACTCCTCGTATTGCTGGATCATACCCTTGCCACCATCTACGACGCTTAGGACCATACCGCCCCAAAACTTGAAACGTCCATTGACCTTGTAGGCTTGGCGGTTGAACGAGAGCCTAAACTTGATACCAACTTTGCTGAGCCAATTAATGACCTCTCGACTTTCGCCCACGAGCACCTTGGCAAGCTCCGGATCTGCGCGACCGCCTGTCACACGCATAAGATCGTTGGTGAACTGCTCTGGAGTGTAAGGTTCCATGTCAATCAGCTTGGCAGTTTCAGCATCCACGTTGTGAAGGATAGGCATGAGGTCATCCAACCCGTGAAACACGGTCCGAAAAGCACCCGCAGTAAAGAAGCTGTTGCCACCAGGATAAGCATCCTTGGTTGACTTTTCGATAAGCAAGACACGGCGTGCTCCGGCTTGCTTGGCAGAGATAGCGGCTGAGAAACCAGCGTTGCCGCCACCAACGACAACAACGTCCCACTTGGTAGATGTATCCATGGCTTTAAGATGTGTCCACAACAACAAAAGGGAAAAGTTGGAAAAGAAATTCCACGTTCAAGGGAAAGTGGGGCATCTGGGTGACGCACAGGACAAAGTTATACAGAATCTGCAGATTGTGGGGGGGGGGCTGAAAGGTTTTATCGCACTTAATACCAAAAAAGGTGAATACTAACCTTGTTTTATCCAGGAGGTTCACACGCACCAAACGAAATTCCCCGTGATGCCGACAGGTCGTAATTACATTGGTAGGCTGGAAAAAGTGCATGTTAACAGGT
>KK100131.1:244157-254848 GCA_000611695.1 Rhizomucor miehei CAU432 | reverse complement strand
GGAAGCTTATTCTGCAGATACAACAGGGTCTTATGATGTAAAGACTAATGCATCCCAAAAGTTTAGTACTGCTCTTTTGCAAAAAAGAAATAAACAGCAGCAGGCATAATATGCGTGGAAGTAACCATCCAAAACGCACGTAATTAACGGTACATGCGTGCCTGTTATTGTAGCTAAGCACGGTGTTCGGACAGGTTTGATCCAATGGAAAACTTCACAAACAATTCTGGAGCTGACACTGCTGAACTGGAAACTAGAGCTGTACCTAACCCAGCCAATGTCGTTTTGCTCCCGCAGCACCTGATCTTTTCAACTCAAATGCCCAGAAAACGCAGACATACCACACATCTTACAGTTAGAATAAGATTCTGCTGACTGAGCTAGCAGAGAAAGCAATGATTGGAGATACCCGCCATGCATCTTTGGGTTAGCGCAAATGACGAAGGATACAAGTTACGCATACTAAATGTGCGTGGGACCAATGGACTTGCGTTTTCTGATATCTCGATTGTGCAAGGGCCGTGTATTATCTAATGGCAGTACGAACTTGTTTGCCAGCTACAACGCTTCCTTAGTAGACTTGATAGTAACAAGGTCAAAAAAATCTTTTTTAAAAAGTTTTCAAAACGTTTTCTATATTTTACTTGGGCTTTGCGTGGGACCAATGGACTTGCGTTTTCTGATATCTCGATTGTGCAAGGGCCGTGTATTATCTCATGGCAGTACGAACTTGTTTGCCAGCTACAACGCTTCCTTAGTAGACTTGATAGTAACAAGGTCAAAAAAATCTTTTTTAAAAAGTTTTCAAAACGTTTTCTATATTTTACTTGGGCTTTTTTTCTTATTTTTACCGATAGCGTTTCTTTTCAGCCGGGAAAGATACGAACTCTATTTCTCCCGCGTTTGCTTGCACCCTCCGATAAAAAGAAACGAGAGAAACGAAAAACGGAGTGGACTATGCCATATCATTCTCAATTCTTTTCCTAATGTTCGCTTGGAAGAAAAGGTCTGTGGACCCACGTCGTACATTGTATCTTAACTCCTTGTGACATGGATCAAAAAGGACAGTTCCATAGGGGTGCAGCTGGAAAGGGAAAGGAGAAGAAAAAATGAAGTGGTGGGGGGATTGGGGGATCGCGTTGCGGGGAAGATAGTGGTGGGGGGGGTGGAGAGAGGAGAGACGGGACAGAAGCAGCTTTGGATAATACAAGCTTTTTGTTCGCGGAGTGTTGCGGGATCACAGATCGAAACCGCAGGCAAAAAAAAGAGATGTTCTGTTGCTGGAAAAGAATAAGAGATACTTGTCTCATCATCGTGTGTCACGTTCCCCACGTCGGATGAATAATCACCAGGCTCATCTAAAAGTGATGTACAAAACACCATGGGAAACATGCGGGGGCCAAGTGAATTTTATTTTGTTTTTTTTTGATACACCAAGATGTGTCACTTCCTACGACGAGTGAAGTTTTCTGGATGAGTATTAATGAAGATGGCCTGGTCTTTTATGCAAGCATGGACATTTGCGCCACGCTGCAGCTAAGCTTTCTGATCCAGGAGTCCATGGCACCCCTTTCGGCTTGATCCGCAACAAGTATGAAGAAGAACAAAAAATGGTCCTTAAAAGGAAAGGTGTTACAAAGACAAGAGAGTTTTCTTTTTGCCGTGTGAAAGCATGCATGAGGGTATATAAAGCCTACACAAAAGGTCGAATTGACTAGATTGATACACTTTTTTTCACCCATCCTTTCATCGACAGTATGTCTGAGCCTGCTCTCACAATGCAAAGCCAAGACCAAAAGCAAGAGGTCGTACACAATGAAGCCACCGCCGTTGCACACGCTGCGCAAGCATCGAGCATTAGCAAATTCAAGGATATAGCCAAGGAATATTTCAAAGATTCATTTGGCACACTCATTCAGAAGCCGCAAGGTCGTCCACCTAACATATGGAAGCAGTTTATAAGTCTGAATAACAAGCAGCGATTGACTTTTGCTGCCGGTAAGTGGTTGGAAGGTTATGGATTACTAAGATGAATGCTTGATCTGACTAATGGCTATCTATAGCTTTCCTTGGCTGGACCTGCGATGCCTACGATTTCTTCTGTGTCTCTTTGAGCGTCACATCTATTGGTAAATGATGGAGGAAAAAAGGAAGAATTTTTCCCAAAAAGTAAAAGCTGACTGGGGATCTATTGTCGTTTGTCAATAGCGGCTGATTTCGGCGTACAGCCATCTGATGTTACAAGTGAGTGACATTGAAAGCTGGAGAATATCCATTGAACAATGATTGACCTCATTTGACTCCATTAGGTGCAATCACGACCACTCTTGTATGTGCGCTTCCTCCTATTTGCTGTGACGCTCATGCAAGCTCAAACTCTAACAAATTCTCCTTTTTTAGATGTTAAGATCCATCGGTGCATTAATCTTTGGGTAAAAAATCTTGCTTTATTACCCGTTCAGAGAGGGAGGGATCCAAGTACTCACAAGGAGCCCCATTGTGTAGCATTGCAGCGGATCGTTGGGGTCGTCGATGGCCTTTGATGATTGATATCGTTCTATTTTCAATTATCAACATGGCAAGCGGTTTCTCGCCAAACCTGCAGGTACGCCGGTTTAATCTGCACATATCTATACATAGGGAGACTCCGTACATTAACATCCTGTTTGTACAGACATTCATTGGTCTTCGCGCACTCTTTGGTATTGCGATGGGTGGTGAATGGGTAACGTTGCCTCACACAAGTGTTTCACAAAGCCTTATGTCCCCGCTCACTAAAATTCCATTTAGGGTCTCGGTGCAAGTTTGGCACTGGAAACGCTTCCAATTGAATCCCGAGGTCTTTTCTCCGGTATCTACCAAGAAGGTAAAGCGCAAAAAAGACACCTGCATCAGGCATGGAACTTCCTTTGCCTCTGACATGCAAGGAAACTTGTATAGGCTATGCAACCGGCTATCTCTTGGCAACGCTTGTCAACTACGCGGTCCAGATCACAGGCTCTACCTGGCGAATCATGTTTTGGGCAGGCGCTGCATTCGCACTGCTGGCAGTGGCAATCCGTTTCTTTGTTCCCGAATCCGAGGCGTTTGAAAAGACCAAAGAAGCACGAAAGATCATGAGCCGATCCTTCTTTAAGGAGATCTGGTTGATGATCGAAATACATTGGCTGCGTGTTATCTATATGGTTATTCTCATGGCCTTCTTTAACTTCTTGTCGCATGGTTCTCAAGATCTGTACCCCACGTTTTTGAAGACTCAACTCGGCTATTCAACAACAGAGCAGACTGTGACAAGCGTCATTTACAACATTGGCGCTATTGTGGGCGGAACCATCATTGGCTTCTATTCCAGCTGGCTCGGCCGTAAACTGTGCATTGCCGTGTCTTGTATCTTTGTCGGCGCCTTTATCCCACTTTGGATCTATGCACCCAATATGTCATCGCTCCAATTCGGATCATTTGTCATGCAGTTTTTCGTCCAAGGTACGGCGCTACAGCTTACACTCAAAATGTTATTTTCTTTTATCTTTCTAACTACCTCCTCTTCTTTATTTAGGTGCATGGGGTGTAATTCCTGCTCACTTGAATGAGCTATCACCATCATCTTTCCGTGGTTTGATGCCTGGTCTTGCTTACCAACTTGGTAATCTAGTAAGTTGAACAGTTTTCAAAGTCGTATTGGTAGTTTTTGCTAAATTCATTCTCCCGTACTTATGACAGATCAGCGCTGCGAGTAGCCAAATCCAAGCATCGTTGGGCGAAAAGTATCCCTTGAGGAACCCGGATGGTAGTTTGGTGATTCGTGATGGAAAGACGGTTGCCGATTATGGCAAGACCCAAGCTATCTTTATGGGTGTTGTTGCTGGATGTCTTTTGGTAGTCAGTACGTGTTTACTACGCGGACTCATACATTATATATAAGTGAGCTCACCAGTGTACCATTCTTTCTAATTAGTCATACTTGGTCGGGAAGAGAGAAACAAGGATTTTATGGAGAATTTCATCGAGGACGAGCATGGCAATGCTATCACTTCTCAGGACATTGCAGACTACCGCCTTGAACAGGGTGAGTCATCCGGTTCCCAACGCAAGGAAGGAGAATCGAGTGAAAAGAACAAGGATGACGACTTGCCTGAGAAAATGGATATTCAGTACACCGAAGATGTCTCAAAGTAGACGTAGTAACTGTAAAATATATATAGCTATATCAAAACATAGTGTATTATATTACATGTAGGATATCTGAGAATGACAATTTAAATATACTTAAATTACTTTCTAGCTTTTTGTAATTTCCGGTTTGTTACACCTAAATGTGACATAAACTGTTGCAACATTGATGCACCTACTGAGTGCAGCTTTTGGTGGATCTGTAAAGCAACCTGTTGGAGCACTAGTGGCATTCGCCGACACAAATGCCTGTCAAGAACCGCCATTGTCAATCCTTTGTTGCACCGCAGTAACTGGACTGTGCGGACCGAAAATTTTGTGTTTCATGCCATCTCATTTCCTTTGAGGTTCCGAACACAAAAGCATGCAATTGCCCACGTTGCCGGACATTTGCCACTTGATGAATTTAATACTTCATCGTTTCCGGGCCATTCAAAGAGCGTGCAATTAACGACTTTCTTTTTTTAATTTCGTTTACATTTTCTTTTCCCATTATCGGGAGCTTTTTGGGCCCTTTACTCCTTCTCTTCCGCCCTGACACGCTACCGCTTCTCCTGAATCGTACAAGCAAACACGTCATTTGCCTGTGCATCTTACAGGGATCTCAAACCCACTTGTGAAGCGAAAAAGCACTTGGAGTACCTGACCATCTCTAGGCAACGAAAGAAAGAATACCTTAACAACCAAGTTCTGCTTTATCCAGTGCGAAACACAGACACTCAGCGTTTCCTACAGTTGTAATGTCATCTTCAACTGTGTCCGACTTTACAAACGACTCTTGGATCCAGTGGCAGCAGCTTCAGGACTCTAAGAACGATCGACTTTTGTCGCCTGAGCAACAAGATCTGCAGAGCAACTCACACGGTCTAACGCCCCTTTCGGCCTCCAAGTCTGAACATGAAAGCAACCTGCGCACGAGCTCCCTAAAAGCTGCGACCGTATCTCGGCGAAAAAGTATACGCGAAATGGTCCAGCGCTTCCACAGCAATAGCAGCAGTGGCAGCTCGGAGACAAATAAGACAATGCATGGTCGCAAGTCCTCTTTGGCTGCACATCAGCGCCGCAAGAGCCTCGTCAGTGCATTTGACAGTATATTAGGCAGGAAACATGTTCAGCATGCAGTAGACGAATTAACAGTACCCGTTGCACCAATTAGAAGCAGCTCGATCCATTCATCAGGAGGGGAAAGCACCTCCCCCATGCGCAGCCTCCGGTCCAAGAAATCGGCAGAGAGCATATCATCTTCATCTTCATGTACTACTAACACGGGTCTGCGGCGCCACGTGTCTTCAGGGGGATCCTTGGCTACTCCCTCTGCATCTCAATCGCTCGGATATTACAAACCGGCATTGAGGAATTACAAATTAGCTTCATCGCCGAGCTTGGATAAAATGAGCCCACACTCGTCTGATCTGATATCCACCGTTTCCGCAGCTCAGAGTTGGCTAAAGCAGCAACCAGCGGGCCCAATGAATAAGGAAAACATACGACGACGCCAATCAGCACAAGATGCAGAAATTAAGAAACGTGGAAATAGTCTGCGACCTAAAGCGAAATCTATGCGCTCTGCAAACGAGAGCGTTAGCGAACAACAAATGCGCGAAATCCAGCCAACTCCATCCACATCCTTTACAAGAACAACAACAAGATCGAGGTCGCGCGTATTCAAGTCACCACCGCCTCCACCTGTAGATACTACTGTAGACAAACCACCTAGTCTTCCCAACGTAGACGTTAAGCAGATCAAAGATCAAATTGATACACCACGGGTGGTGCCACGCCCTCCACGCACATCTTCGAAACCAAACGTATCAAGTGAAAATCAACGCAAATCCGGTCACACCGACCAAAACCTGACAGCCAACATCATCAGCAATGTGAAACGCAGACTGAGTCTTAGCAAAGAACGGAAACCGAAAGAATTAGAGGATCGCACTAGCCTGCCGGCTAATTTCACATCTAGCCGAAAGAAAGTCATATCGTTCGGCGGCTCCAGCCGATCCAACGTATCAAGTGCCGCTAGCAATCATCCACTACCTCCTGTACCATCACTGAAGAGCGCAAGAGACTACCTATCTGACAGCGACTTATCTGCGGCAGTGTACGATGCAGCTGCTGATCAATATATACCACCTGTACCGCCTGTGCCAAAGCACCATTCGCATCTGAGCACCGCAAGCGAGAAAAAGCAGAGTAAACATGATTCCAGCAGTCGTGCTAGCAGCGCCAGCATTTCAGGAGATGAATCTGGATTGTCGAAAAAGACAATAAGACGGAAGATCAGCAGAGGATCGTCCCTGGCTGACACTGAGGACAACGATCTGAGTAGATGGAGCGGTGGAAGCGACGATCTTATGGAGAGTATAATGAAAGAGACCTCGCTCTTTGTACCCAGTCCGCAAGGTATAACACCCAAGAAGGAAACATTGCCAACTAGCGGCTCGCATGAGAAGGATGATTCAAAAAAGCCAGCTTCTGGCAATCGACGTCGTGGAAGAGTAAGTACTTGCTATCTTGGATTCCATTCTTTCTGATGTTAACACTGTGCTGATGAATATTCATTTCTACTGAAGACTTTACCAGGAAGCCTTGCGACACCGCCGCCTATTCCATCAATGCCACTGCCACCTATGAAAGTCGGGCCCATCAACATGACGATCCCAGATGGATCCATGCGTAAAGCACCCCAAAAATCGCCCTTAAGTTACACTGCCATTACACCTACGCGACTGCCTATTCCAAAGTCCAAGAACTCTTACTCTGCAGCATCGAGTCCTGCGATGGCGAGCGGGACGAGCAGCGAAGAGGAAATGATTCCATCCGACGGCAAACTCAAAAAGAAAAAGAGGGCAACAATCGAGCAAAGAGGATCAAGTCATCACGTAAAGTCTGGTACTAGCACACTGACACCACCAACATCCCCGAAAATCAAAGCGAAACATATTTCCAGCGACATCCAGGAACCTTTACCAACTAGACATGCTTCTCTTAATCCAAAACTACCGTCATCTTTGCAGCAACAACAACAACATTCACCCTCAGACAATGCACGAAGTCGCAAAACAAGCACGGGCGCGCCTGGATCGCTAGCTCGCGCAGCATCATTTTACACCCCCAGCCGGAAGGCAATTGATGCTTCTTCAGAGCATGAAAATCCGGAAAAAGGTGAGACAAAAATAAGTTCTCTGATACAATGGCATATTAATTGATATCGATATTCTGTCCTTTCAGCTCGGAAACGGACACTGAGTCTCCATGACAAGTTACAGTCTATGGTTGCAAAGCATGCAATAGATGAGGATTATCAACCAGGTGGTCTAGTTGCAGCCGCAAAGGCGGACCATTCTACGCATACATCACCGCCCAAGAAAGCTCCTGAAGCGGGAACGGCAACGACGACAACGACGACAACTCGAGCACCCAAAGGTCCACAAACGATCTTGAAGTTTTACGCTCAGTACCTTACGCCTTATGAGCACAGTGAGGTTCAGGAATACGAGCACATTTACTTCATGGGTCCACATGCAAAGAAAGTACCAGCCGTACCCGACAAACCGGCTCTCAACTATGGCTACGACGATGAACGCGGCGACTATCATATCGTGATGCATGACCATTTGGCGTATCGATACGAAATCCTCCAGCTGCTAGGTCAAGGCTCCTTTGGACAAGTCTTGAAATGTATCGACCACAAGACAGGACAGACCGTTGCCGTCAAACTCATTCGAAACAAGAGACGTTTCCATGCTCAAGCAATGACTGAAGTCAATATCTTGCAGAAACTTGTGGACTGGGTAAGTAAGAAATAGAGTACATACGACTTCGGATCAAGTTTTCACTCAATGAGTACTTTAATAATGTAGGATCCCGAGGACAAGTATCATAATATCCGAATGACTGATTATTTTTACTTTCGAGGTCATTTGTGTGTTGTGTTCGAGTGTCTTTCCATGAACCTCTACGAGTTCATCAAAAGCAACCACTTCCAGGGCTTTAGTTTGAACCTCATAAGAAGGTAAGCGAAGACTTTGCCTTCATTTTCATAAAGCGCTTACCGAACTTGTTTCCGTTTGTTATACTTCCAGGTTTACTATACAAATCCTGCGATCGCTTTGTCTTCTTTACGAACACAGAGTGATCCATTGCGACCTGAAACCTGAGGTAGGATGATGTTGCCAAAAGACACACAGAGCAAAAAGACGAAGCATTGTATTAAACAAATCGGTTAGAATATATTACTCAAGCATCCAACAAAGAGTACAATCAAGGTGATTGATTTCGGTAGTAGCTGCCTGGAAAATGAGCGCGGTAGGTCCCAACTTTGCTACGCTTTTCACATATACGTGTATTAATCGATCGGTCCAAAAGTGTACACATACATTCAGAGTCGATTCTATCGAGCGCCTGAGGTCATTCTTGGTATGTCATATGGAATGGCTATCGATATGTGGAGTCTCGGCTGCATTCTGGCCGAATTGTACACTGGCGTTCCTATATTTCCCGGCGAAAGCGAACAGGAGCAGTTGGCATGCATCATGGAGATTCTTGGTGTACCTGATCGGTACTTGATTGAACAGAGTACTCGCAAAAAGTTATTTTTTGGTAAGTAGTGGAAAGAAAAAGATGGATCAGATACCCGTTTGGAAACATGGAATAGGCTAATAACAAATTCTTTGAAAAACAATGTAGATTCAAGCGGCAAGCCCAGGATCTTGGCAAATTCAAAAGGCAGAAAGCGCTATCCAGGAACAAAATCCCTTCCTCATGCACTTCGGTGTCACGATGCTTGGTTCATTGACTTTATTGAGAAATGCTTGCGATGGGATCCGGAACGTCGAATGCGACCACATGAAGCTCTACGGCATGAATGGATTACCCAAGTGAACAGCAGCAGTAGTAGCACTAGTACTACTAGCTCATCACACAGGCATAAACTCAAACCGATGAACCCAAACAAGTAAGGTTCTCCAAATCCCAATTGATACCTTTCAAGAGAGAGAGAGAAGAGGAGATACTAATGATCATGATATGATACGTAGTATGCGGACATCCACAGGTTTCGAAAATAACAGCAAACATGCTGCTGCAATGTTGGTGGATGAATACTATTACAGCGCCGGAGGGAACAATGAAAATGCAAGCAAGAGTGCCCATTAAGTCAATCTTTGTACCATAGAAACTGTCTACTTTTTTCCTTCTACACTTTTGTATAAATACCAACAGCAAAAGATCACCATCTCTTCATTCCCACACAAAACTTGCAATAACCAAATATATGAATACAAGTTATGTATATCCTATTCTCCAAACTTTATATCATGTCCAACACGTAACTACATGGATGTTATCACATTCCTTTATTGACAATAGCATTTAACAGTCTAGGCTTGCTACAGTCGATTGCCCTGCAGAAAATTCAATGCACCCTCAAATCATCAGAAAATGCAGAAACTAAAATACACTGTCAAAGACTCTCCTAACTTTTGAATTATGTTTTCTTTAACAGCTTAAATGTAAGCATTAACAAAGGAATGGATGGATGAGGATATGGAGTTGTTTCAAGATAATGTTCTTGTATACCCATGGACAGTACTTTTACCTGATGTAAGATTTGTTCGTTATTTCTTTCCATGGAAACATACCCCGAAGCACATGCTTACAGATTTATGCAAGCCCTGTGGCTGTTTACTGCCGATACTGCTTTTTTAAACCGCTTTTTATTGCTACTTATCGTCCCTCGGAACGGCTCCGGAAGAACCGATGCGCCCATCAGCCAGTTCCCACATCACATGGCGACACGGCCTAACAACACCCTTTCCAGTTTGCTATCGTAACATAGCGTCACATTTGGTTTTACACAGAGAAGAAAAAAGTCCCCATGACATGCCCAGATGCCGGAATTCTGTCGCCGAATCTATCCCGTCGGCAGCATAGGGTTATGTATCATTTGAAAAAAAAGATCCTCATCTCCAACCCAAAACTGATCCCAACCGATGGGCGCAAAAATAAACTGCAGTTGGAAAAAAGAAACAAGCCGACCCCAGTTATGTTGGTGGAACTGGATGTGAAACATGTTCCTGTGTTCCCATTGGTATGTTCCTGATTTCGTCCTTCAAACTCCTCCGCAACTTTAGACGATCCCCGCAACAAGATCCGTTGCCGCCGAATTCACTGTTAGAGCAAAAAAAGGTGAGATGGAACTTGTGTAGCGTACCACAGTATATTTACGGGTGCTTCATTGACTCAAGGTTTTCTTTGACGTGCCAAGGGTTCTATGTAATTTCCCTGCCGAGCAAAAAAAATATATATCCCATTCTTCTTTTCTTTGCGGCCGCTCAGAAGGAAAAGAAAAAAAGAAGAGCGCTTTTGTTTGATAGGGCATTTTTTCGTCGCTCGAGCGAATTGCCGTTTTAAGGTAGGCTTCCAACGTGACACACTTAACCGGGCCCCGGATGTACGAAACCGATGACCAGGCGTCGTACCGAATTCCCTTCCATTTTTTCTCTTTCTCTCTCTCTCTC
>KK100131.1:224712-243949 GCA_000611695.1 Rhizomucor miehei CAU432 | reverse complement strand
TTCTTCTCTCTCTCTCTCTCTCTCTCTCTCTCTCTCTCTCTCTCTCTCTCTCCTTCTCTCTCACTTTTCCATCTCCTCACACTTTCTCTCTTTCTTCTCTCCCTCTCGAATTTTCCTTCCACGATAAGTTTCTCCCACTCGGAATACTGCCAGAATTCTGCAGTCAACTTTTTTCCCCTCCCAGTCCAACACTTTTGACACTAAAGTCGTTTTTGTAAGCAACTTCTGACAAAAGAGCAAAGATGCCACCCAGTCCACCTCCAAATCGGAAATCTTCCAGCACCAATCAAAGTCGTCTTGTCCTTTCCGAGAGGCGTCCACTTGTGCGGACATGTGAGCCATGCCGACGGCGCAGAAGACCATGCAACGGACAACGTCCATGCTCACATTGTAGTGAATCATGTATCGATTGCGTGTACAGTGTAGTTTCAGACCTATCTCGTTCAGTTTTCAGCACCAGCAACGCGCGGCGGTTGAGTTCCGGATCAGCGTGCGAGACATGCCGGCGACGCAAAACAAAGTGCGATGGTGGCAACCCCTGTGCATTTTGCGCGAGCGCGGGCGTAGAGTGCGTGAATAATTCCGAGCGTCGCAAGAGATCTATGGGCTTGCCGACCACAAGTTTTTCTACAAGTCCAGCAGATGCAGATGCTATTGACAGGATCGAGGACAGACTACGACGAATCGAAAAGCTCATGTCTGCCTTCACACCTGCGACGAATAGTCCACTGGCAATGACAAGTACAGATGCCGGCGCGTTCCACAAACTATCCTCTCCGCCGAGAACGGTGCGACAACATCGTCATTCAGTGCAAGGTATCAGCGTTGCCAAGGAGCAAGCAGAATTGCGCACGGCACATGCCCTGAAAAAGAAGCGAGGTTAGGAATATCCGTCTTGTATAAATTTTTTTATACTCATGCAGATAGGCGTAGCAGGCATGTCGCCACCGCCAGCTTTGTTCCGGGAAACATCCACCAGCGCCGCGGCGAGGTATGCAACACCACCAAACAGCGGCGGAGCGAAGGATTATGACTTTGGTACATCGTCTCCTTCACCCCCGCCCTTGTCACCAACTGCAATGATGCGGCAAAATTCGGGACAAGCACAACCTCTGACTTCCTCTATGTTGAACCTTACCCTGTCACCCTCATCCTCGTCCACGTCCTCAACCTCCAACTCGTCCATGTTGCAGCCATTAGCACCTCAGTCATCCCTATCGACACCGCCCGCCGGCCTGGTCCCTTCTACAACTACACCGACAGGTCAGCCGACCAGCAACGGCTGGCCGATTAAAACTGAATCGCATAATGGTCAGATGGTAGGCCAGCAACCCAGTCCTCCGTCATCATCTCGATCACATCATTGGAAGGAGGAGTGGAAATCCACAAGTATGCCAAGTTTAATGGGTAAGTTTACCAAAGAGATCACGCTCACGCGCCGGGGGCAAATGATCGTTTATTCATACCATTACTCCCTTTTTGGGATTTTTTTTAGATCAACTCTCAAAGCGGACATTTGCTGCGTCCTCGGCATACAATATTTCCACTACAAACGGCGGGTTCCCGCCTTACCCCCTAACGCCGCCCCACAGTTACCCTCGTCAACAGACATCATCACCTAATCAGGATCAGATCAATACTGAATGATGTTACTATGCAACCTTGTACCTTTTTTTCTTCTTCTACTTCTTTTCCTTCGCGCACTTTCTTCCTCCTTTCTTGGTAAAAAAGATCCCCTTCTTTCCCTACTCATCACTTTATACATACAGATAGCTTCTATAATATATACAAACAAGAAAAAATTAAGAAAAGCAGGAAGAGG
The DNA here is from genome assembly GCA_000611695.1 of Rhizomucor miehei CAU432. Classification (NCBI taxonomy): domain Eukaryota; kingdom Fungi; phylum Mucoromycota; class Mucoromycetes; order Mucorales; family Lichtheimiaceae; genus Rhizomucor; species Rhizomucor miehei. Next base: position 242,127 of record KK100131.1, on the reverse strand, counting down.
AGCCATGCCCCCGTCGTCGTGCATCGATGCGGAAAGCATATAGCAACCCTTCATTTTTCACGATGTACTACAAACCAGGCTTAGTATACGGAATGGATGAACTTTTTTTTGTCGTGTGCGACCAATGTCATTGGTCCAAAGAAGACTTGCTCTTCATATAATACATCGTATCGAAACTTGATTTCAGAAGATGGCGTAGATTGGTAACCATTGGCATATCCTTCGGTCGGTTATCCCAAAGAGATTGCCAACTTGGCACTGAATGCCAGCAGGTCATCAGCATATATTTCTCGGGCCTCGTGGACGTCTTGACACTGGATGTGGCGCGGTAAAAAGAGGCGATCATGCATGATGTGAATCATTTTCTTACACAGACTCAGATAGAAGACTAACTGAAGACACTTCAGCAGCGTACAGAAAAGATGCTCATATTGTCGGCTTCGCACCATTTGTGTCCAAATTGACTACGTTGCTTTTTCATGTCTAGTCTAGTACATACCAGTCATACAGAGATATCAATAGGGTCGGGTGTGACTGTCTAATCCCTTCCGGGAAAATCCACTGATGCGAGGAAGATCCGTTGATTAGTTATACAAATTCCAATAGATACTTTGGGCTGTACAGGCTGCTACTTGACAGTAAAGAGAAGAAGTCTTCTCTGGGGTGGGAAAATTATGTAGGGCGCGGCGCGTCAGTGACAACCAGCAGACGTTTCAATTTTTCGTTCCTACTTTCGTAATCTTTCGCTCCATCCTGAAAACAAAAACATTCTGAATAACGTGGTATATAAAAGAGGAAAGAAGACTATGTTATGGTATACCTACTTACAAACTTGATTTTACATGATTAGGCTTTGATTGTGAACAAAAATGCCAGGATACATTATCCCGCGCTCTCCTCCTACCTTGCAGCTTCGGGTGAGAAATCGTTGTTGATTTCACAATGGCTTACTACGGCGGCCTTGAAATAGGGAGCATTGAATAATTCTAGCATTCTGGTGGGTGAGGAGTTGGTTTTTCCTCTTCCGTGTTCGACTGTTTGTGCTTTATTACTTGGTCGCCGCTGAACAGGTCTTTCTTTCCTTTGTACAGACCATGAAGACAGAATCTTATTTATTTACTATTAAGAACGCGTGGCGGTAGCAATGTTTGTTTAAGATTGCCTTTTCTTTTTGAAGAGCAGCACTCGATATGACAGCCTGACTGATGGCTTGCTCTTTAGCATGAATATGATTAATCTCGAACAACAATGAGGCATCAATTGCATTGGAAGGATATGCCTGCAGGAACCTCATCCAAACCAGGAATCAATCATCTAAAGTACGGTGGTGACGATGGTTGCTATACCGTAAAAGATGAAGACCGAGTAAGCAGCTATTTGCTAATGATAACGAGACTATGTTGTTAAACGTACTAATACCATATAGTGGATCATTGAAAGCAACGGCGGATTGATCGATGTCTCTGAATATCTTTTGAATATCCATAAGAAATGTCTTGCAATTAAGGATCGGCAATCACAAAGCATGGAGATTCTGTAAGTGATAGTGCTTACGAGGTTCGAAATTTATTTTTTTTGACGCTTCGAAGAGTCTTGAACTACAATTTTTTGTTGATTGAAATAAATGAATCGAAACTCAACAGACGTTCAGCAATGCCATGATGCATCAAGGTGGATGGTAAAGTCGCCAAAGTCATTGTTTCCATCACAATCGAAGCAGTCCGATAGACCCGTTCATATAGCTCCTATTGGGATCAAAGATCGTCGGAAATTGTGTCCACAGGTAAAGGGTTTCAACAAATTGCTGCCAGCACTCGAAGCAAATCAATAGTTGCAAAGACATTGACTTCCCCCCTGTCTTCTGCATCCGATTCAGTGGTAAGGCTAAGAGTTACATACAGCATCCAGCAATCAAGTTCACATCGCCATGTTTTTAGCTATGGTTCTCCATTTCGAATCACTTATAATAGTATCCGACAAAGTGCACGTCTTCCCCGTTATCTATCTCTACAATGCTCCACAACGCCATCGGAACTTCAGTCTGCAGTGGCACAAATGGAAGTATGCATAGATGTGCTGGATTCGTGGATACGGTCAATGCAAAATCTGCGCCAAAGTAATCAAGGAAGTTTTCATTTTCGGAGGACGTAGGTCGAACACATATGGCCATTATTCGAGAGCACGGTGAATCAAGTGATTGTTCCCACCCACCCAACCACCCAGCTCTCGACAATAAAGGAACGATGATGACACAATTACTTGATCCATAAACTCGAAGAATAATAAACCATCATTCACTGGATAACATTTATTGTTTATTCTTGATGAATACAAATATTAATAAACATCAACAGACATGATTATGAATATGGTGCTATGAGAAACGAATTAAACCAACCGTGCAACTGCGAAAACGGTCTATCGATTGCATCAAGGAGATAACCGTATTCATCAGTCTGCGTATTTGCTATGCATATTCTTCCTTCACTGGTGTGACAAGATGGGTTATCCATATCCTACGAAGCCTATATTAAATGTGATGAAGTCGAATCAACTAGTCATATGACCTGTCAGTCATAGGCCGCATTTGGTCAGTGCTGAGTTGCTTCTCGCTGCTAAGTGAGGGCAAAAATTCTCTCTGTCGGTTGTACTTGGCTTGTCAAAAAGGAGCATTTACACGCACAGAGAAATGTCTTCACCATCAGCAGCAACACGCACCGCAGGCTCCTTGTTGAAACCTTATCGGGTTTTCTTCCGCACTTCACAAACGCCCACCTCGATCCAACAGGCACGAGCTGTATTTGACTCGTTACGGCAGTATGGCGATCTCATTGAATACAAGTTCATGAGAGTAAGCATAGAACAGCGTTCCTGGTCATTTTTTATAATTGACTCATTCGTCTTTATTTATTTAACTTTCAGTGTTCAGAGACACAGCGATACCTCAACTATGGCTTTGCGGTATACAAGAACACAGAGGACGGCATGACAGTGACAGGTCAACAGTTTGTTCGGGTAGCATCAGACTTGTTTGACGAGCCTTGCGATATCAAGATAGAAAAGAGCACAGCGAGAGTGCGGAGGGGATACTAGAACAGTTTGGTCCAGATAACCAACACAATCAGGGCTATAAGGATAAATATGATGGCAGCTGTAATCATCTTATTTGTCGCCATGCTAATAGAAACTTAAATATATGAGAAGCTTTCCATACAACACCAACTTTGGAGATATACGAACTCCCTTACCGACGCGCCATTCCTTTAAGTGTTTTGGACGCCTTGTCAATGTAAGAATCGGCTTCGGCGAGGGTATCTCTGGCACGGAGCATAGTTTCACGTTGGCCCTTGAGCGTGCTCAAAATATTGATGCCGATGCCTTCGGTCTCCAACGCCAAACGATGACTATCTTGCAATCGTCGGCTCGATTCACCCAGGCGCTCTGTACCGCTTAATAGTCGTTGCCGTTGGTCCATCGTCGATGCATCAAAATCGCTCTCGCTGGCCATATCACCCAGCAATTCATCACGCTCGCTTACTCTGGGCGCAACTGTGTTGGCTCGTCTCTGCATATATATAGATATTTAATCCCTTGTCCTTCCTTCTTTCTGCGATTACACGTATCATTATGTTTCTTTTCGTACCAAATCACGTTTCATCTTTTCTGCCTCGGATTTGAAAAGTCGAAATTTGGCTTGCAGCCGCGTCCGTCCAGGTGCTGGAATATTAAGAATCTCCATCTCCATTTGACCGAGCTTATAATATCAAAAAGTAGTTGTCGTCAGAAAGCTTGCTTTTTTCCTCCTTCTTCCTCGCAACGTTATCTAGCCTTACAATTTCATCGACTTCCTCGAGTTCACGCTCTGCTGCTCGCACAGTTGCTTTTCTTTGTTCTATGTGACATACAAGACTTGTTGTTCAACGGAGACTGAGTGCGGCAAACATAGTAGATATGGAAGATTTACCTCCAGACTGGTTGGGAATCTGCTGCTCAATTTTGTTCTTAATTGTCTCGGAGACGGTTTGAAAGTCTTGTTCATAGCTCGCAAAGAGCTCTGAACCACCTGCGGGGGACGCCATTGTTGTCTAGACTGGGTGTTTCACGTTTGGAAAGTTTCTTGGACGAGCGCCCTTTTTCCCGCTGAGCCTTTCTGGAATACCCAAGATCCGCAGCGGAGTTACCATAGTTACCGCACCTTTTTTCGACAATGCATTGTAAAGCGGGTAATTTTATTAAAACTTCTTTTGTGTAAACTTTACAGCAGCGTCAGGATCGCCCTTAAGCGAGCTGAGGTCACCGTTTTCATAGAACTCTTCAAACCTCCGTCGTACATTGATAATCCCTTTGTTATGCTTGTAGTCTTTAAACCATTCTGGATGATCCTGCAATCGCTCGCGCAGCCACAGAACATAGTACTTGGTCTTTTCATACTGGCACCTTGGCTGCACACCATGTTTGAGCTTCACTGCGCCATCCTTCACATCGATCAGCGCCTTGGTCGCCTCTCGCCATTCACGATACAGCAAATATTTGTCGTTTTTGATCTTGAAAAAGAAATCCATATTCTGCCGTTTGCAGCGTACCACGATACCCTCAATCAGCCGGCCTTGGAACTCGCCATTTTCCTTCGTCTCTTCCGCCAGCTTCCGTACTTGTTGCAGGGTATCTAGTTTAATGTAATCGATCGAATGGAATCCAAAGTATCTTGCAACGCCTCGCACGGTCTCGATCGGTAGGGTATGCAATGTTCCAGTGTTGTAATTGATTCCGTGAAGATAGAGCCCGCTTTCCTTTGGTTCATACGCTAACACATGCTCTTCAAATGTGTCGTCGCAGAGTTCGGCAACAAGTGTGATATTCTTTGCATGTAGCCATTTCGTCAGTTCATCGAGCGTTCTTCCGGCTGTCGACAGATGTTTAAGAAGCCAATTGTAGCCTACGCCAGCGTGGGCAGCTGGATCATCTTGTGGATCAGGAATTGAATGCTTGGATGTGACAACAATCTCGCTCTCGCTGATAGCCGCAATGAAAATTATACATCCATTCTCCTTGACCGTAACCTCAAATGGGCCTTCTGTTTCCTTTTCCAAGGATGGCCACTAGATACACAACGAAAAATCAGCAATAAAATGCATAATGAATATTTTATAACACACTGCTGTTATATGCAAATTTCTGTCAAAATTTACCTCTGTCTCTGACGTTTCACCGACGTTGAAAAACTTGTCGTAACCGCGGACGACAACTTTGTACTTGTTCTTGTCCCTGACAGTAAATAAGCCTCGGGCCTTGGTGGGAAGCTCAGGATTCTTCTTCTTATACACGCTTTCGCGCATGTTCCAACTCGTTAATGGCGACAGCGGTTTGTTGTGCACTACGTAGGTCTTGACCACGACCTGCTTTCGTTTCTCGTCCGCTTTCGCGATCGTGTAGAGCTTTTCAATCAATTCATGATCGCTCTCAAGGTCGGCCTGGTACGCAGGGATCTCGGGAATCGTGCTCATGATCAGGAACGGGAACCCGGACGCACACACTTAAGGCGCAGCTTCAAAGCGTTGCATTGGGGTAATTGACGCATTATTACTCAGAAAAAAGTAGTGCATTTTATGGTACATGGTCAATTAGAGCTGTAGTAAAAATAAAAGGAAAGAAACAATAAAGGGGAAAAAAAGAGAGCTACATGGAAAATGAGGCAGTGGAAAATTGGATAGGTGGTGGTAGATAATCAATGTTCTCTTTGACCAAGTCCAGCTGGGCCAACAAGTGGTATCCTTCATTATCAGGATCCGCCATGGCAACTTGGATAGTGCCGTTGGAGCTGCTTGTGCAACGTATATGAGTCCCTCGTATCCGTTGATCAAGAGTGCCCTAATTTTCAAGAGTTAGCATCCATGTATTTACCCACAATTTAATATCTCTTAACTTACCGTCAAGATGTTATGGATTTCAATGACTTCAGGCTCAAATGCTAGGATATATGGATAGCAAAGCGCAAAGGAATCCGGCATTCCTTCCCAATCAATTCGTCTGTTGGGATTCTTCAAGCGCCCTCTCTGATCCACGAAAAATGCAAACTCTGGTATATAAATGTGTGAATATCGAACACCATTTGCGAATGTTTGTGTCTCGTACCATTGTAACAAACTAGATATTCTGCAACTGGATGCGATAAATGGTGATGGGTCTCAGGTCTTGGCGAGAAAATACAAACGATAGCTCTTCATCATCCGGATCCAAAAGTGCTAGAAAAAGAAAATTGTAAAGATAGAGGTGTCAACATGGTAGACCGCGAAAGAGCCAGACTTCTTAAGCAATTCTTACCTTGGACTTCAAAAGTTTTCATGTCAATCACGCCTATCTCTTGAGGACATGTGACGCACATTTTGGTCTTTAGAAGACTTATGGATGATGCCTCGCTCGGTAAATACAGGTCCTTGAATGGTTTCAAGTTCGCCGGCCCGGTGCGTACCAGACGCTTGATAAACGCCCTGCGGCTCTTCTTGTCTTCCTCTGCCACAACAGGCTCAAGCACTCGGATCGTCGTCGGTGTGAGGGTATTGGTCTTGACGACACACACAAGCGTTTTGCCCATGCATTCGCCCACGTGGAACAACACTGCATGCTGACTGATAGGTCTGAAACGTTTCACTGCAACTTCGCCTTCGCCTTCAAAACTTTCTAACGGAAACGCCCACAATGTCTTGTCAGCTAGAACCAGCAGTTGCGTATTATCTACCAGATCAATCTGGGACACCTTGTCGATAGAAACAATGCGTCTAGCTTTGATCGATTCCTCGTCTGACGGTGCTTCGCTGACATACACACCTTGGTCAGCTCCTATCAGAATTTTTCGCTGACCGTCTGCGTCTATATACATTGAAGCCGTTATTTCTTTTGAGGTGATGATTTGTGCATTAATTTGTAACTTACAGAAATACTTGGAGCTGTTGATCTTGTTATTATTCAGTTGGAATTGCCTTGACAGCAACGGATGGATTGAAAAGACACGTTGCTTTTCAGCCAAGATTTCTTGCATTTCTTTGATTTTTTCAACCCAGGCTTTTCTTGTCGAACTTCCGGATGCATATAATGTGAGGGGTGGAGACCCTTTTCGGCCATGATGGTAGAATATGATGGGAAATGTGCTTGATTTGCTGGAGGATTGTAAAGTCTCAGATGTGGATGATTTAGGAGTGATGCTGCTGCTTGTTGATATCAATGTGGCTGATCTGCTGTATGGTAGGATTGAGCTTGCACGTTTGTTGCGATTGTTGCCAGGTACTGAGACAGATAGAAGCTCAAGAGGAATTGGCTACATAGGAGACGAATAAGATCAGCTAGGATGTTACGTAGACAACCGTATTCAACTCACCTTTCTGTAGACTCTATAATATTCTAAGAAGTTGTAGGTTTTGATCTTGGCAAATACCAAATAGTTATCAAATAGAAAGACTTGAAGATCAGACGCATCTGACGACGAATTGCCTTTGCGACTCATCCTTCCTTTCATGACAAGCTGTCTTCCAGGCTCTTTCAATTTCAAATCCTAGAAGAACGTCGATCAGGTATATTGTATCTTCGGCGACAGCACGAACATGTTACATACGACGTAGTCTGTTGAAGCCTTGAATGATAATCTTTCCTCGATTTGCTGCAGACTAAACGTATTTTCGCATTTACCAGCCTCCGCGTTGACTTGTACCAGAAATTCTGTGATAAGCTCCATAATTTGGGGTATCAGCTCGTAATCTGGATTATCTGGTGGTGTCCTCTTTAGGATTTCACGCAGGAGCAAATTGTACCGTCCGAGTCTCGTTGTTGGCTTTGTCAAGTAACCATTCAATTCAAGGCGCCTTGACTCTGGTTTGCGTTCCGTTTCCTATATTATAGACATGAATTCAGTCAAGAGCTGTCATATCAAGTTTGTCCCTGTGTTTTGCAATGTTACCTCAACGAACTGTGCAAACTGAGGATTCCGCTTCTTTTCCAATTCAAAATAGAATTTACCAATGATTTGGTGAGCACCGTAAGCAACGAAAGGGTGGAACTCGCACATGTACTCCAGCATGATATCTCCAATATTTGTCACAACCGCCTGTTCTTTCTGTCGCGCGATTAAAGCTTGCGCCAACTGCGAATTGACCTTTTCGATATCTGCCATGTTCCAGAATACTTCTTGAACGAAATGCTCCCGTCTCTCTGATGGAATGATATCACTTGTAATGAGAGGTTTCACCCAGAACTGGGTATCATCCATGAGTCGATATTTCTCCATCAATCAATCAAAAATAGAATGTACTTACATTATGTACATATTGCAAATCTTTAACAAAGTCTTGCTCAGTGCGTATGAATTCATATATACATTCTTGACGCTTTCGCTCTTCTGGAGGTGTGTTTTTCACGACTTCTTCCGGCACAGAATGTATCCAAAGGTCATGAGTTTCCTTACAGAAAATTAGCGACTAGATCCTAAACACGTTTTAGATATAGACTTACTGAATCTCGCAAGGATGATTGACTTTGGCTTCTCTTCAAATCCTGCAGAGTAAAAGATATTTATCATCTATTCATGTTTCCGGAATGCTACATTTATTGCACCGTACCCTGGAAGCCAGTCTCGGACAGCTAAAGCTGTAACAAGGATTTTCAGAAGAGCATGTCGGAGAGTAACAATCCGTTAGCAAGGTAAAGACACCAGTGGGGAACTCGATCTCTTCTAATATTACTCATAAGTACTTTTCTTCGATTAAGTTTAGGCAAAGATATCTGTATGTTTACCTTCATTGACTCTAGGCCGTTCCATTGCGGTGTCACCGACAACATCACTGCTAGGCAGACCAAGCGATGCACCGAGTTCTCCTCGAAATTGATACAGTTCCTCAATGGTATCACGTAATCGATGCTCATAATTTACGTCATGGAAGAAGTTTTGGGCATCCAAAGCGCGCCCAATGGCGACAGCTATGTTTCTATCGTTGGTACGAAGTATTGATACAAGTCGATCCTGTTAGAACATAGCGTCAGTCAAGATAAATTTCGATACCGCTGTAGCATTGCATCGATTTTACCACAGCGTCTCTTCCAGAAAACACATTGTGGTATTCAATGTTGTCTTTTACAAGAGTTGGAATGGTGGGGATTCTTCGGTAAAACTCCTTTGCGACGTTTGATAGCAGAGCAGCCTGAATGGTCGGTTGTCGTCCTTGATATTTTGGTGTCCGATAAGCATAGATGGATTTTCTTTGCTCTTCTCTCTTTTGTTGCATGCGCAAGAAGATAGAAGTTCGTTCGCCCCTTGGAGAAGGTGACGACAGTTCGGCAGAATCGCTCATTTCAGTGTCACAGGATCGACGTCGTCCACCTTCCATACCGGGTCGCGACAAAGTTGTAACCGTCGAATCCGATCGACTATGCAGCATTTTCACATCGCTGTGTTTCACACTGCTCCTTCGTCGCTCAGGTGATGTTTCTACGGTGGTGGTTGTGTCTACTGAATATGCTTCAGATGGTCTTCTTTTTTCAGTGTCGATAGGCGGTAGATCGGGAAGGGGGAAATTAAAAGGCTGATGGTTGATCGGCGTTTCGGGAGAGAATATTGACAGACTGTCCGTGGCAACAACTGGCACAATCTTCGGTGCAGAGGAAGGTGGTCTATCACGAAAGTTGAAATCCTCCTCTTCAGCGTCCTCATCCTCCACGGCAGGTGTTGTTGATATTTTTGGCAGGGTTGGTGGTAGCGGTGGAGGTGGCGGCAACGGTGCATCCAGAGGATGCTCTTTGCGTAGAGACAAGTTCATGATGCTCGATGTTCTTTTTGGCAGGTTACGTAGACGTTGTTGGTTCTGTTTAGATACTGACGAGGCAATCGTCGCACTCCGTGCAAATCCATTCTTGGTAGTTGGTTGTGCAGCATACTGTGTCTGTGCCCGATTCAGCTTGTTGCTCTCCTCCTGGATAGGCGTCACTGCTTTGCCATGGTGATAAGCTGCTGCCAGACTCTGCTGCCTGATAGGAAGCTTCTGAGCAACGTAGCTTTTACGCACAGAGTCTGGTATATCTTGTAGCCTGCCTGTGCCTGGGACCGCCTGGTCGACTGGTGCCGTCGGGGAAGGCGATTGCTTGCGACGAATGGCATATGCGCCCTGGTGCGCGTATGGTGTCTGTGCTTGTTGGTTCTCTAGAAGCGTTGGCGGCAAATGTGCATGCGGGCTGGTCATTGAATGTTCATCGAATCGTCGTTCGCGATGAAGGTGACTACAATTTGACTGTGAGTGGACAAAGAGATCCCAAATTTGGTTTGGCTTCCTGCAGATGCAAAGAGCCTAAAAAATTGGAAAGAACAAAAATGAGCCTTTACAGCAACCAGCTCAACTTGGCGCATATTACTGCATAGTAAGATCCATTTACTAACAATATCACAATTGCCTACGTACGCTTTCTAATGTTCCTTGCATTGCTTGACATTTGAGAGAAATATCACCATGGTTACACTATGCGGACTTTCAGCATCGATTTGTATGGAAGGTTGTCGTGCTCGACTGCCAAGTACTTTATGGTCTAATCCTTAATAATTGGAGACTGATGTTTTCCGCTTTGAGAGAAGTAATTAATTTGTAGTTAATGACATCGGATAGTGAATCGATGAAAAGTGTTCTGTGCTTGAACAAAATTCGGCGCCAAACAACAGCCGACGCCACACGTGAAGTGGCTGCATGTGCCACCAAATTATGAAAGGGACACAATAGACTTGCATGTTGCCTGTTAGGAAGCTCAATCAATCATATTTTACATGGGATGAGTGTCAATGCTCTTCTGAAGACTAGATGTTCTAATCTGAAATCCACATCATTAAAGACATTGCATCAGTAACAAACTCGGTGGTGGCTATAGATTTGGTAATTATTTAAAATCCCTACTTTTTTTCTTACCGTTGCCGATCTGTCTTTAATGTAGATGCAAGTTCTAGCTAAATAACAAACTCATGTAGACATCAAAAGGATGCAAATAGTATTTCACTGTTCGTGCGCGAGCAAGTTGAAAAAATCGGGATATTTATAAAGTGATGCTGCCTATATGTATACATAGGTTGGACCTTTGTAGCCATTTGTGTTGGGTGAACGATGATGGCAGCGGCTGCACGATCGGCCGGGGATCCCTGTAGCAACAAATTACGAAGAAAGACTAAAAAAGGATACTACGATTAGGTTCTGCACGTGATGGACAGACCATGACTCGATAAATTTGATACAGCAAATAAGAAAGCAAACCAATGAACAATGCGACAGACAATTTTTTAAACGATAGAAATAATTACCAAAAGAATAATAATAATAATGGTGGCCATTGTGATATATAGAGAGTTTTAGTTTATAAACTTTTCAATGGTAGCCCTTGATGCTAGTATATATGCTCCGATGTGGGTGGGAATATGATACATAGAGGAGTGAATAACTAGAAGCCGGCGACTTAACAACAATGTATTATTTCTATGAATTTGTTAACATCTCCGCAGTTTCTCTCGTGCTCGAACCTGCAAGTGCGTTTCAGCCATTCTTGTAGCCTCTGTCTTGTACTCGGTCGTTATGTGCATTACGGTAGCAATTGAACCACTGCCGAATGTCAGTAAATATATTTCCTATCACGACAATACATATTTTCCTACTACGAGTTTTATTCCGACAGATATTAAATAAAACCACCGTCGACCTACAAGCTTATACACTATAAACACAGAAATTTACATTATTGCGACTAGTCCAACTGCGCCTTGATTACCGCAACTCGTCCAACCTCAATCTGATACGCTGCTTTCCGGCATGTTACTCTCAGTTTCTAGGATTTATCATTCTACCTTGTAAACATTGAACATTTTGTTTTGTTGCACGCTCGAATGTGAATGATCTTGAAATGGCTTATCTATCTGTGTCACGGGAATCGGTGTGCACAGACCTGTCACTTTCGCGTGTTTCTTGTTGTGCTACGATAACTTTCAACTTTCAATCTTTGATAGATCAGACAGAAGAAAAGGTCAGGAATACAAACAATTCAGTACACGGTCAAGATATAGCTCTCGTTGCTATGGAAGCTTTACACCGCAATATGTTTCTGTGCAACCAGTTACAGATATTGAGACAGTTCTCAAGAAACAAAGGGAAACCAAGATATTCTAAAGAACCATCTTTCAAAAATAAAGAGTTTATCGTGTAAAAAGAAGATGATTTTCAAAAGATCATGATGATCTGCATGCAAATCTAGATATTTACAACGATGCTTTGTATGTGATTCAGTTTTCCAAAACAATACGGTATCTGGCCTTGCCATCACGCATGGCCTGAACCGCCTCTGGAGTGTCCTTGAGGTTGTATTTTTGAATCCAAGGCTTGACATCATGTTCTGCTGCAAATTTCAACATATCCTCGATATCTTTGGGGGAGCCGATGAAGGAACCAACCAGAGAAATTTGGCGCAATGCCAGAAGCCCGGCTGGAATGCCTTCTAAAGGCTTTTCTGGAAGCGCAACCATGATGAAGTAACCGTTAGCCTTGATCAAGCTAAAGTAGAGTCCCCAGTCAAATTTGTTGCTAAAGTTGGTGCAAATGATATGGGTAAAGGAACCAGCGTGCTTCTTCATGGCATCAACGTCGCTGGTAATAACATAGTCGTCGCATCCGAGTGCCTTGGCGTCATCGTATTTGCGGTTGGAGCTCGACAAGGCAACGACCTGAGCACCCATAGCCTTGGCCCATTGAACGGCAAAATGACCAAGACCACCGATGCCGATAACACCGACCTTGTCGCCTTGCTTGACACCGTACCTCTTGAGAGGAGCATAAGTGGTAACACCAGCGCAGAAGAAAGTGGCGGCAAGCTCGTTGCTCATGTTATCAGGGATCTTGAAGACGAAACGTTGGTGACCACGCCACTTTGTGGCGTACCCACCATAAGTCTTGTCACCACTGGGCCAGTAGTCGTTGTAGGTCAGAACAGCTTTGCGCTCGCAAATGTTTTCATAGCCGTTCTAAGTGCCAAATGAACCGATAAGTATCACTAATGACAACTACTTATTACTGATTTTGTGTGTGAACGTTACCTTGCAGTTTTCGCATTCCAAGCAAGAACCGCACTGAGCACCAACACCGACGCGGTCGCCAACCTTCAACTTCTGGACATTCTTGCCAACCTTGGTAACAACACCAACAATCTAACAACAGATACAGCATGCATGGTTTAGTTCTGGGATACGATGGGGATACAATGACTTAGGGTGAGACATGGTCACTTACCTCGTGGCCTACTACGCAAGGATAATCGGTAGGACCCCATCCAGAATCCATAGTATGGATATCTGAACCACAGATACCACAGTGGGAGACATCCATTTCGATGTCATCATCTTCAAACTTCTTGAGTTGGAATTCGCGCCATTCGAGAGGTTGATCTTTGCCGGTGCAGGCCCACGCGTGGAAGGAATCAGCAGACATGTCGGATACAAGGAAAAGTTGGTGATCTAGCTATGAAGAACAGCTGTCTATATATATCTACATCGCTAATGATTTGTCATCTTCTCCCGATCATTGCCAACGCCGATCACTCCGATATATTTGTTTTTTTCTCTTCTCTTCTTCCTTTGACAGGTCTGGTTGCTCGGAATATCCTTTTAATTCGAGTCCGCTTTTAACTTCATAAAATTCGGACTGGTAAAGGGCAAAAACGTGTTACATAGCTGTCAACCTATTGCCTATGATTCTAAATCATTCTTCACTCTTCCATATCTGAAGACAAGTTCATAAACAAAGAAGAGCTGTTGTTATAGATGTCAGGAGTCCTGAGATCATGTTACACGTCGCGCAACATTTAACTCTAATCGCTTAAAAAATTGTAGGTAGAATGGAGTTTATGAAGAAAATATCATCCTAGCAAAGCAAGGAACAAAGTTGCACCGACATCTTATTTCCACTAAATTACTTATCACTTTGCTATCTAATTACCGATGATATGGGAAAAAGTTTGCTATCTCGATATTACTATAAATAAGATTGAGAAGGTACCATCGTTGTCATTGACTTCAGAGTGCCTATGGATGCCCTTTTCGTCCGTATCTGATCGGAACGAGAAGAACAGGCAAAAAAAGCTTCCCAGGAATTCGGTAGAAATACCATGATATCATTCCAAATTCTTTTCTACAGTTCCAAAAAAACCATAATAGCACAGAGTATTTAGACGGATGATCCGTTATATGTTTTATTCGATAAGCTTGTAGAGTGTGGCGACTAATTTACTCGTCGTCAACGATGGTGGTCTCCAAGCCTAGCAAAATAAAAATCATCTCAATAACGACTTATCATCCCATACTACATTTTTGCATAGTTACCCTTGAAGTTGGTGACAGGGACGTAGGTGACGTAGGAGTACAACTTCTCCTTGGCATCTTCGTCGTCGTTACGCTTGCGGGCAATGCGGACACGAATGCGGTGAGGGGTGTTCTTGATACCGCGGGACCAGAGAGCCTTGTTGAGAGCGGGATCAAGCCGGACATCAGAGGTACCCATGGCCTTTTGGGCGAAGGCCTTGACAGCCTTGACGGCAGCGGGGGTGCGCTTCTTGAAGCTCTTGCCAAAGACGTGCTTGTGCAAGTGAATGGTGTACTCGCGGGTGATCACGTCGGAAAGGGTCGAACGCTTGGTGGTCTTCTGGTCCTTGGCCATCTAATTCATCCATCCATCCATCTGTCAATTCATCCATTCCCGTTGTCGAAAAATCTATCCATCCTTTGCGATGCCTTACTGCGATGCAAAAAAGAGAAGGATCTCTAGTGGGGTCGCTTGCCGACTAGTTATGATGAGTCGGTTGCTCAGAGGCAATTGTTTTCTGGGTTCGAATTTCTCAGGTGCTTTGTTGCCAGGACAGCAACACAAGACATGAACACCACACACAATCCTTCCCCTAAAGTTATACTCATGCTGCACGCTGGAAACGCACGTTTTATCCCCTCGTTTCATCTCCACGTAATTGAACACAACAGATTTGGGTCACGCGATTAAAAAATGGTATTCGGGATCGTTTTTAAAGTTTTACATTGTGCAGGTAATAGGGAAAAAATAAAACAGTAGTAATGCATTGAGAAAGTATACTATCAAAATGGAAAAAAAATTATGCAGGGACTCTAAAAGAATAGTTCTCACTAACTGTGCCGGTTTTTTCTAGGTACTGTTGCCGGGGAAAGATATGCTCACTGGCATCGGCCAAGTGCCACGGATAAGGGTCTAAATTATAACCCCCATGACCCATTGTCGACAGTGCTGCGGCATAGGATCGCACGGATCAGCACTTGCTATTATGTACTCGTGCCATCATGACACCTGCTCTCCTTCTCGTCCTTCATGATGGCTCCAAAAACAAAATTGCGAGAAAAAAAATGAGACGAAAAAGGTCAATTCCCGCGTAGCATGTAAAATGAGAGAAAACAAAAATGGTCTGTCTCCTAAGACAAAATGAAATCCTCCTTCTGGAAGGTGTGACATGGAACTAATGAAGGGTCCAAACAAAGTAAAAAGCACATAAGGGAGCAAAAAGTAAGAGCGAGCGAGAAATCAGAGCGGGGTAGAACCTGCCGTTTTGGCTCAGGGGCAAACAGCAGATGACCGGTTGCTGAACACAGTTTACACGAGGACTTTCTTTACATCCCTTTAAGGAGGGAGTAGTAGCAGACTTGGACTGGAAACAAATGAAAAGCCGTGATGAGCTGTAATAATTGTCAAGAATGAAATGCATAATGACGATCTAATTGTATAAAATGTTTGAAACAAAAAGGAGAGAATTTAGAAAATACAAATGTGTGCTCTGACTTTTTATGTTCACTGCTCTCAAATCAATTGGGACGATGACTCTGAATTGTGCACCTCTGTGCGTCGTCCGGACAGACCAAGCGGAAAAGGAACGAGACAAGGATAAGTGAATAGATCTATAAAAAGGAGTGTCTGGCAAGGAGATTCGTTTTTACTTGACAGTTAAATGGGCTGGGTAGGGAGCAAACAGCGACAGATCTGGCAGAGAGACTGAGTGAGAGAGGAGCACATCGGGATAATGTACATATTCATACCATTGCTTTATGGAGAAGGCATGATATCTCTCACTCCCAGTTTCCGATATTTGCACGCGCAGGGGGGAATAACGTGCAAGAAAAGAAAAGTAAGCATTGTGGTGGAGTCAGAGGTAAGAAAAAGAACCCTATTTCCATACCTCGAGCGTGTCGGTGTTGTCGATCCTTTTTTTTGCAACCCTTTGATATATATAAATACATCCAGTTGTTCCTCTTCGTCAACATCCTCATTCTCTCTCTGGTTATTTATTATCTGCAATGCTTCTTCCTCAGCTAGATGATTTTAAAGCTTTCCAATCTCCACCTCAGCCTCGTTTGCTTAATCCATCGCCTCCGTCGACTTATCAACATCCGCCTATGCTTGATTTTTCGGGCTATGCGACTTCCGCTCCTATGCAAGACGGTGGGCTTTACCAGAACGTTTCGCCGCCCTTGACGCCCTCACCGCCCATGTTCGACTCTATGCATTTTAAGAGAAAGTTCTCAGTCGACGTTGGTCCTTTTGGATTCGGCAGCGGACATCCTCCAGCTATTCCGGATCAAGATCAAGATCCCTTTAGACGCAGCTCAACTACCAACTTGTCTGTTGATGAATGCATCCAGATGCCTCCTCCCCAGCCGTCTCCTGGATACTATGAAGTGAATAGTCCCCCTGCTCCAACAACCAAGCCCAGGTCTCGCGCAGGCGCTAACGGCGAAGCACCTACTGTTCAGCACAAGCATGTTTGCAAGTATGCATTTTGCGGCTGGAGTTTCAAGCGTTACGAGCACTTGAAGCGTCACATGTTGGTCCATACCGATGAACGTCCTCATGTGTGCCAGTTCCCTGGTTGCGGCAAGAGCTTCAGTCGATCGGATAACTTTCATGCTCATTGTCGAACGCATACGAAGAAGAGTTTCCTGCAAAACCGTCGTGTTTCTCGCGCGAATCGCCAGTCTGAAGACAAGTCTGTTGCCAACGCGACTGCCGTAGCAAGCGCTACAGTTGCTTCTGTGAGCGGTTCCGAATCTCAGGGTGGTTTCATGAACAATTATCAAACCCAGCCGTTGACGTCGTACGAGGCAGATCAGGTAAGAAAAAAAGATTTATCTTTTCTAAATTTATCACTTCCTGATTAAGCTGACACATCTCTCGTGCAATAATTAGTATCAGCAGCAGTTCAACATGCCGCTCGCCATAACTCCAGCTCCGTCTTCGACAGCGTTGCTGAACCATGAAATATTCCCTCCGGCTACCACGCCTCCATTCAACTACAATGATCCCTTCTATGCTACCGGTGCCTCGCAAACATGGCCATACATGCCTCAGCAAC
>KK100131.1:213488-224654 GCA_000611695.1 Rhizomucor miehei CAU432 | reverse complement strand
CTTGCTCTTGGTCGCCGCGGTTCATCCAGTCCCAACAACAACACAAACAATGCTCAACAGAAATCCCATGTCTGCCCGATACCCCAATGCCAAAGACGTTTCAAGCGCTTGGAGCATTTGAAACGGCACATGCGCATCCATACTCTTGAGAGGCCTTTTGCATGCACTTTCCCCAACTGCCACAAGACCTTCTCTCGATCTGATAACTTGTCGCAACATATGAAGACTCATCAGCGACACGAAGATCGCCGCAAACGACAACAAGAACAGCAGCAACAACAACATCGACAAGAATCTTCTCCCCTGACATGCTCCTCCGTTACATCTTCTCCTTCTGACACACTCACCGCTACTATCTATTCCTCTGCTGCGGATGCACTTGTTTCCAGTATGCCTTGGAGCACTCCCGCCAGCGCTGGCACGACGGTCGGTTGCTAAGCTCCTCATTCAAGAAAAAAAACCCAAGTCAATCCATCCTCCCACTTTATACCATTATTACCTTTCTATGTATACACGATGCATTGCTTCCAAAAAGTTCACCTATACACGAACCGAGTTCTTCTATTTTTCTTTTTTTACCCCTTATTATTTCTTCTTTTCCTCCTACACGCACATCTGATATCCTCCAGACCTGCTTTTGTATAGATTGAACATATGCTTTGATTCCCTCTTCACGCTTTAGCTATGTTGCTCTTTTGCTATTTTTTTTCTTTCCTATTTCTTTTTGCTTATTTCTTTTTGTTTCGTCGTTATGTCCATTTCTTCCATTTTACATACTACACTTTTTTATAATCCTAATATGCCAACACTCATAATACCGCACGAGTAAATATAATAAAAAAAGTTGGTCACTAAAATCCTAATCATATGGTTTGCCCTTACTTTGCTTTCTCGGCTTTTTTTCCCCTTACTGTTTCGTTGTGGGTGTCCCAATCTACTGTAGAGGTATATTAGCTTTGAGCGCATATATCGGTTATCGAAAATTTGTTGTACGTATATGGTTGGGTGCCATGGGGGATAAGCTCCCCAAAAGCGTGCGTTTGGGGACCTACTCGGAAAGGCCGAGGCATTCTGTTCCATAACGAGTCCAGCGTCCTCGGCAGAAAACCATATTTGGTTATCCGTGCCAGTCACGCCGAGGTGTGGTCCGGTCTTGTCAAAAAGAAATCTTGATTCAAAAGGACGGGCTGTCTGTCCATCCGTAAAGGCCAACGTCTCTCTCTCTCTTTCTCTTTCTCTCTTTCTTCGTCCTTTATTCCTCTTCATATACATACCTTTATACACATATGTCTGCCAAGGCTATTAGAGAATACGACGGCAAATTGCTGCTGGCGTACCACTTGCTCCGTGCACCGCTCGTGTCTCAGCAGGAGTCACCTTCTCTCTTCACTCCTGCTGCCACCAAGTTGGCCCACATCAATGTAGACACATCCTTGACCGGTGCTGCATTCGACAATGCTCTCAAGCAGCAGCTCGACGCGCTCGAACAGACTCACCCTTGGTTGTTGACAGATAAACTGGTTGCAAAGCCTGACCAGCTTATCAAGCGACGAGGAAAGCACGGTCTCTTGACCCTGAATAAGGATTGGGCTGAAGCAAGAAAATGGATTGAGGAACGTGCCGGTAAAGAGATCAAGGTAAAGTTGCTGAAAAGCAGAAAAAGTCACTGGAAACAAAGAAATTTCACTAACATGCAAAGGAAAGGTTGATCGTACCACTGGCGTCTTAAAGACCTTCTTGGTCGAACCCTTCACGCCTCACCCTGCCAACACTGAATACTATGTCTGTATCAACTCTGTACGTGAAGGCGATTACATCTTGTTCACACACGAAGGTGGTATCGATATCGGCGATGTGGATGCCAAGGCACTCAAGCTGCTTGTCAAGGTCGATGAGGATTTCCCACCTGCAGAGACGATCAAGGAGACTCTCCTTAAGGACGTTCCAGAATTCAAGCGCGATGTGCTTGTTGACTTTATCATTCGCCTCTACTCTGTCTATGTTGACCTCCACTTCACTTATCTCGAGATCAACCCGCTCGTTGTTACCGACCCCACGGAAGGCGAGACACCTCAAGTCATGTATCTTGATTTGGCAGCCAAGCTAGATCAAACCGCTGAGTTCGAAGCTGGTCCCAAGTGGGCCGTCGCACGCGCTCCTCAGAACATTGGCTTGCCCGCTACTCAGGGACAACAACATGCTGACCAAGGTCCTCCAATGGAATTCCCTGCTCCTTTTGGCCGTGAGTTGAGCAAGGAAGAGGCATACATTCAGGAACTCGATGGCAAGACCGGTGCTTCCTTGAAGCTTACCATCTTGAACCGTGCTGGACGCATCTGGACCATGGTTGCAGGCGGTGGTGCCTCTGTCGTCTACTCCGATGCTATCGCTGCCCTTGGTTACGCCAACGAACTCGCCAACTATGGTGAATACTCTGGTGCTCCTACCGAAACTCAAACCTACGAATATGCAAAGACCATCTTGGACTTGATGACCCGCGGCGAAGTCAACCCCGAGGGCAAGGTTCTTTTCATCGGTGGTGGTATCGCCAACTTTACAAACGTCGCCACTACTTTCAAGGGTATCATTCGCGCCTTGACCGATTTTAAGCAAGCCTTGATCACCCACAAGGTCCGTATCTTCATCCGTCGTGGTGGTCCCAACTACCAGGAAGGTCTTCGTGCCATGCGTCAGCTCGGTGAAACTTTGGGCGTTGAAATCCAAGTCTTCGGTCCTGAAACTCACATTACCGAAATCGTCCCTCTTGCACTTCTCGGCAAACCCTCGGAAGGCTCCATCTCTACCACCGTGAACGGTTCCTCTGGCAACCTCTTCCAGGATCAAATCTTTGGTAGCAGCGGCGCTACTACTCCTGCCAACGGCACTCAGAGCCCCAAGCTCAAGCTCGCTGAAGACAACCAGACTCCAGCTGACCCTCGCGATCGCATGGAATACTTCTCCTCTGAAGCTCAGGAACAATCCGAATGGTACCGTCCCTTCACCAAGAAGACCCGTGCCATCGTCTACGGTATGCAACCCCGTGCTGTCCAGGGCATGCTCGATTTTGACTTTATGTGCAAGCGTGAAACTCCCTCTGTTGCCGCCATGGTCTATCCGTTCGGTGGTTCGCACGTTCAAAAGTTCTATTGGGGTACCAAGGAAACTCTTGTTCCTGTCTTCACTAGCTTGAAGGATGCTGCCGAAAAGTTCCCTGAAGCTGATGTCGTTGTCAACTTTGCTTCTTGCCGCTCCGTCTTTGACTCGACCCGTGAGATCTTGACCTATCCTCAGTTCAAGACCATTGCTATCATTGCTGAAGGTGTCCCTGAACGTCGTGCTCGCCAGCTCTTGCACGAAGCTGAGCGCCGCAAGGTCTTGGTTATTGGTCCTGCTACCGTTGGTGGTATCAAGCCTGGCTGCTTCAAGATTGGTAACACTGGTGGTATGATGGATAACATTGTTGCATCCAAGTTGTACCGTGCTGGTTCCGTTGGTTACGTCTCCAAGTCTGGTGGTATGTCCAACGAACTCAACAACATCATCTCCCGTACTACCGATGGTGTCTACGAGGGTGTTGCTATTGGTGGTGACCGTTACCCCGGCTCTACTTTCATTGATCACTTGCTTCGCTACGAGAATGACCCCAACTGCAAGATGCTCGTGCTGCTCGGTGAAGTCGGTGGTGTTGAGGAATACCGTGTGATTGAAGCTGTACGCAACGGCACTATCAAGAAACCTATTGTTGCCTGGTGTATCGGTACCTGCGCCAAGATGTTCACCACTGATGTCCAGTTTGGCCACGCTGGTGCTCTCGCTAACTCTGACTTGGAGACTGCCGATGCCAAGAACAAGGCCATGCGCGCTGCTGGTATCATTGTGCCCGAGACCTTTGAGAAGATGCCTGCTGTCTTGGCTGAAACCTACCAAAAACTGGTCAAGGAAGGAGTCATTATCCCTCAACCCGAGCCCGAGATTCCCAAGATCCCTATCGACTACTCTTGGGCTCAGGAACTTGGTTTGGTCCGCAAGCCTGCCAGCTTTGTGTCCACCATTGTCGACGACCGTGGTCAGGAATTGTTGTACGCTGGTATGCGCATTACCGATGTATTCAAGGAAAACATTGGCATTGGTGGTGTCCTTTCTTTGCTTTGGTTCAAGCGTCGCTTACCCGACTATGCCTGCAAGTTTATTGAAATGGTGCTCATGCTTACTGCCGATCACGGTCCTGCTGTCTCCGGTGTAAGTTGATTGAGGAAAAAGAAAGGATATAGCATGGTTATTCACTATTTTTTGCTATTTTTTTATTATTTTCTAGGCCATGAACACTATCATTACTACCCGTGCTGGCAAGGACTTGATCTCTTCTCTTGTTTCTGGTCTCTTGACCATTGGTGAACGTTTCGGTGGTGCTTTGGATGGTGCTGCTACCAACTTTACCCGTGCCTACGACAGTGGCATGACTCCTCGCGAATTCGTCACTTCTATGCGCAAGGCCAACAAGCTCATCCCTGGTATCGGTCACAAGATCAAGTCGCGTTCCAACCCTGACATGCGTGTTGAGCTCGTCAAGGACTATGTCAAGAAGCACTTCCCCAGCACTCCCATCCTCGACTATGCCTTGAAGGTCGAAGAGATCACCACCAGCAAGAAGGACAACTTGATCCTCAACGTTGACGGATGCATTGCTGTCTCCTTTGTTGACTTGCTCCGTGACTCTGGTGCATTCACCCGCGAAGAAGCTGAGGAATACATGCGCATTGGTACCCTCAATGGTCTCTTTGTCCTTGGCCGTTCCCTCGGTTTCATTGGTCACCACTTGGATCAGAAGCGATTGAAGCAAGGTCTTTACAGACATCCTTGGGACGATATCTCTTACCTCTTGCCTACCCTCGATCCTCAAACTCTGGACCCTCGCCGCGTCAATGCACGTGTCAACGTAGAAGCCAAATAAGTCTCTTGTCCAAATTTTCATATTCTAGCTTCTTCCTTTCCCATCCCTCCACTTCTTTCTTTTTTTCATTCACAATTTGCTACTTTCCATACTTAATTAAAATGTAAATACATCCTCGGTACATTCCACAAGACTTGGCTACATGTCTTTCATAAACGTCAAGACTACTTGAGCAAATCGCAGCAATTAGATGTTATGAACTCCTTCTCCTGGTTTGCACCAGCGGTTTGTAATGAAGCATGCCACCCTGTTGTTTCCAAAGATAGAGAGAGATTACCTAACCCATTTATGGGGGTAAACTAAGATAGAAGGCTAGATAGAAAGGGGGTCTTTTTCTCAAAATTAAACAAAGACTTCACCGTATATTACTGTTCCTTTTTTTCCTTTGTGCCTTAGCTATCCTACATTCATTCCCACACATCCAAACCAGTTCGTTTCGGGTTCAGATCCGATCTGACACTGTAAAGGAGCGACCGCTGTCGACGATATAATGATGACGAGACCTTCTCTCGCCCACGAAGAGTCCAGGAAGCCGACGACTATGGGAAATAGTGGAGACCTTTTGCGCCCATGAGAAAGGCCAGGCTGACGACGATGTAAACAGCAAACGTTCAAGTCCGTCGCCTGTTTTCCATGGAGTTGAAGCTCAAAAGTGGAAATACGAGGATGTAATGATCACCGCTTTCAAACAAGTGGAAACAACTGGAACGTGACAAAGTATTCAACCCGCCCTGAAGAAGAACAACTTCGCAACGCGCTGGAGAAACACGCAGGAAGTGCGCATGTGCGCACTACATGAATAAAGGCGACTGGGAATAGAGCATTGGGAATTATTGCTCTTCAACGAAGAATCCCTAGTAAGCGTGCGACCCAAAACATCTAAAGGCATCACCAGCGCCAATATGCTGCAAAATGTTGCGACTATATTTCCTTTCGGTCGCGAGTAGAGCCAACCAACGAACAGTATACGAAGCAATCGAGATCAGGTCTGAGCTCTTTGCCGCGGAAGCTCGAGCACAAGAACAACTGGCAAACCCGCAGTTGACAGCTTGGGGCTCAAATTGATTCATCGATTCTATCACGAAAGGAGCCGGTGAATCAATGCAAGTCGACCAGTCATCTCAAGAAAGCGAAGAGACTAAGTGCTGAGGCCATGGACATTAGCCAGTCGTCGTACACGAGCTTCAGAACAATCGCCAGTAGAAATCGGGGAAAGGGAAGTGTGTTTACACCCTCCGAGGAAGGCGACGTTACTACTGACGAAGAGGAGCAAGGCCTTGGAAGAGGAGGATGAAAATGACTACGATGATCCAGAAGAAAGCGATTACGAGACGGAAAATGAGGATATGGAGGACATGGAATTGGAACTTGACCAAGAGGAAGACGAGGATATTGGATGATACGCAAAAGACAGTAAAGCCTGAAGGATGTATACTTTACAAGAGATCATCAAAGGATACCCGGACGAGTGACTTTATATAGATATGAGAGTGAACACTATGAACAAAGAGCTGTACGTATTATTCAACACTGTCGTTGACATCTTGTCATTTTCCATTTGATATTATCTTTAAACTTTGGAATAAAATTGCATGCCTTTGTGATGTACTCATTCAAAGCTCATTTTATTTTTCATTTTATTTTATTTTCTTTTACCGTTGAATAATTTAGTAAAGATAGTTACGGCGCTGCATATTAAGCTAGACATGTTTACAGCCTAAACTTGGAAGTCTGACGAATGTCGCGGCTGCTAGCACCAATATGCAAAGTGTACTCTCCAGAGGGTACAGTCCATTCTTCCGTCTCAGGATCCCAGATGCTAAGCTCGGTCTCACCAAAGTTAAATTCGACCTTGGCGTGCTTGCCGGCCTTGAGGAACACCTTTTCGAAACCACGGAGAACTTTAGGTGGCTCGCCTGCAGACGCGGGGAACGAGATGTAAGCTTGAGGAATTTCAGCGCCGTCGACTTCGCCAGTGTTCCTGATATAGACGGTGGCACGGATCAAAGAGTTGTCCTTCTTACGGCCCTTCTTGACCTTGAGCTTGTTGTACTCAAAGGTGGTGTAGGAAAGACCGTGGCCGAACGGGAAAAGAGGTTCAATGTTATTGGCGTCAAAGTGGCGGTAGCCGACGTTAAGCTCTTCGGTGTACTCGATCTGGTATTAACATTAAGTTAGTTTAGCGTCCACTCAAAACAAAGTAATATCTGAATACTTGCCGTAAAGTCAGGGCTGATACCAGCAGCGTAGTCCTCTGCAGACCTGCCAATGGTGTATGGAAGACGGCCAGAGGGATTGACATCACCAAAGAGGACGTCGGCGAGAGAGTTTCCAGTTTCTTGACCAGGCAAGTGAGGCCAAACGACAGCCTTAATGTTGGGGTGATCAATCCAAGGCATATCGACAGGACCAACAGAGTGAATGACGACGACAGTGTTTTCGTTGGCGTCAGCAACAGCTCGGATCTGTAAAGAAGAGATAACATGAAACATTACTACTGTTGCTTAGCAAACCGTGGACTAGTTACAGGTAACTTACCAAATTGTCACCGTTGTTCCAAAGAGAAAGGTTCTTCCGGTCGTGGTTACCATCAACGACAATGTATTCTTCACCAGCCTTGGTCATGGAGAAAACGAAAGCAATATCGGCATCTTTGGCCAATTCAGCAGCGCCTTCTTCGTCCCAGTCGTCAAAGGTGTGCACAACTTCAACATCATCGCCAGCACGGGCAGTAAT
Organism: Rhizomucor miehei CAU432; assembly: GCA_000611695.1. NCBI lineage: Eukaryota > Fungi > Mucoromycota > Mucoromycetes > Mucorales > Lichtheimiaceae > Rhizomucor > Rhizomucor miehei. The sequence continues at coordinate 216,967 of KK100131.1, read as the reverse complement.
GCCGTCCAGAGGAGTAACAAGATAAGGGAAGTCGACAGTGCCTGAGCCCCAACCTGAAACACGTAAAAGAAAGTGCATTTTCGGTCATAAAACTGTCAAAAATACCGAGTTATTCAAGTGGATGACCTACCCATAGCGGTTGTGCCCTTGGCACAGCCTTGATCGACACAGTCGGGATCGTGGAGACCACTACGTGCAGCAGAAAATGACTTAGTGCATGGAAGAACGCTAAAAAGGATGAGCGAGAGAGATCATACTCAGGGTTTGGTCCAGCATCACTGCCGATAATGGCAATCTTCTTGACAGAGCTGGAGATAGGCAAGACTTTATCCTCGTTCTTGAGCAAAGTGCACGCAGCAGCACCCATTTCGCGGACGAGCTTTCCGTGATCCTCTATTTGTTTTTAACGATTGTTGTGAGCCATGATGTATTTTGCTTTAAATATCGGTTGATAGTGTTTACAACGTACCTTGCACGGGCACATAGGGAGCTTCGTCACGTTGGAAGGCTCTGATAGCCATTTCAGGGAAGCCTTCGTCTTGTCCCAACTTGTAGTAGGCGGCAATGATACGTGTGGCCATTTCCTGAGCGCGTTCTTCAGTGACTTCACCGTTCCGGACGGCCTTTGTCATGTTGACACCAAAGTAAGTGTAGTTATCACCCATCTCAAGATCACCCTTAAATAGAATATACGCGTCAGTTAAGATTGACTTCTAAGAAACCATTATTGAACTTACAGGCATGGTCATATCCAGACCGGCATTGATGGCGGGAGCCGTCGAGTGAGTTGCACCCCAATCGCTCATGATGAGACCACGGAAGTTGTACTCTTGCTTGAGGATGGTGTTGAGCGTGTATTCATCTTCGCAGGCCCAGGTTCCGTGAAGCTGGTTGTAGCTACACATAATGGCACCAATACCGGCTTCAATCATGCGGGCATATGGCCATGTCCAGATTTCGTGCAACGCACGCTTGCTAATATTGGAGGTGGACTAAATACATCAATTAACAAGGATTGAGTAGCAGTTATTGATCAAGTAAGGCAATAAGACACACTCACGTTTTTGCGGTTAGTTTCTTGGTTGTTACCAATGTAGTGTTTGGCAGTGGCAATCTAAAAAGGTGAATTGATAAGTTACACGTGAAACGTATGAGAAACGAAAAAGGCTGAAACTTACCACGCCCTGGCTCTGGATACCTTCAACTGTGAGAGCACCAGCGACACCAGCCAAGTAAGGGTCCTCGCCAAAACCTTCCCAGCCACGTCCAGTCTGTGGAGCACGCATGATATCGACGCAAGGTCCCAAAGCAAAGTGGATACCTTTGCCACGGAATTCCTTGCCCATATATTGACCGCGTTTCAGGAGCTGTTCCTTGTCAAACGAAGCAGCGGCAGTGATGCCAGAAACGCCGGCAGTAACATTGTCACCGAATCTGATACCAGGAGGACCATCTTCAAGACACAGCGAAGGGAAGTCAGGGTTCTTAGTTGGGCGTGTGTTACCAACACACTCGGATTTCATCCAGCCAGTGCCTTTTATTTTTTTTTTGTTAGCAACTTGATATTTAGGGGTTTTGTTTGTTGCAATGTAATATAGATTTACCGGTGGTAATATTGACCCATTGCTCGAGACTCATCTGGTCTGTCACGGCCTTGGCCAACTCGTGAGCTTCGTCCCAGGAACGGAAATTGATGCCGCCGGCTACGCCTTGCATAGCTGACCAGGCGGTCAAAAGAGCCAACGCAGTCTTTGCAAGCATCTCGAATTAAGTTGCTGCGAAAGTTTGTTGAAGAAAACGAGAGAGAGAATCTACGCGCCCCCTTTTATATATTCTTTCCTGTCTCCAAGGGAATGAGAAATCAGCATCATGTAAGCAATTCTCCGGTTCCTTGCTTTCAAGTTGCATTATTTCTTTTTCGATGCGTTTTCCAGGGAAACGGGTAAGTCTTGTTTTTCGTGTGCGACATGACACCGGTAACTTTCACAGTTTCCATGACAAACCCCGGGTTTTCTATGACTAACTTTAAAGCTAAAATATGATTATGTATAACTGAACACTATTTCAGACCGCCGCCGCTTTAAACTATACTCACGCTTACTCTCTCTTCTTGCATTGTGCCACATAGTGTAGGGTAAAGAAAAAGCTGACACAAACTGCAGAACTTCTTTACCTTCTTTGCTTCGTTGCATCAACGACTTAAAAAGTGGGGACGAGGCTGTTTTCCCTTTGGTAACTTCCGGGACGCATTTCCGCACTTTACCGTCCCCTTTGTTGAGATCATACAGACGATGTTGCGCATGTATAGAATCCTCCGAGCGGGCGCAGTCAAAGCAGCATAAGCTTTTGTAATAATCAATTTGGAGATGCAAACATCATATTCAATAAATAATAACAACACATTACAACCAGTAGAGAGATAATGTATAACGTAATAAGGTATGATTAGCAGTCAATAGAGTGTCTAACATGGTTTCCAGGTAATGGGTATCCTTCCTTGATTGAAGTCGCCTACTTTACCAAACACAGCTGGCGACATATCAACAGACCCTGTCGTGGTAAAACAAAAAGGTTCAGTTGCACATGTTTCTCCCCGCGTTGTACATTATTGTCCACTTTAGTCTTACCTCGCCCACAAACGGGACACTGGAAGAAGAGGAAAAAAAGTATGATGAGAAATCTCGATTATCCCACGAAAGGTCCCTGATTTCTTTTTCTTTTTTTTGTTGCCTTTTACCTGATCCTCAATGGTTGCTTTTGCAGTCCCTAATGGCCCCGTAATTTCTATACAAGCACCGCAGACTGGACTATCATTGGGATTGGCATAGCTTCCATAATCAATATGGTTCTAACAATGTAAGTGAACTTGTTAACAATTATGTATTCTTTTTTTTCTTTTCGTGTGTTTCCACGTGGACTTTACCAATGCAACCACCATGTCTTGAGCAGTATAACTCGTCCCACAAGAAGTAAGTCCCACCCCGGGATCTATTTTTTTCTCTTTTTGTGTCAGGCATGTACATTGCGTTCAAGGAAAAAAAATAGTAGTTGAGCTTTGCAGCTGGCTACTTTACCATAGTATGTACCATCGCCTTTGCCACTCAGATTGAAATGTCCCTCTGAGACTGTACCCCAACTGTCTCCTGGATACTCGCTTTGTCCAACCGACCCGGCTCCAGGCAACAATGCTCGATAATTTCGATTCTCGAACACTTCCAGCGTGTCCAATACAATAAACATGACTACTAGTACACCTGCAAGACCAGCGCCCACGAGTAGAAGTTTGCCGAACCGAAAGCGATCTGCGATCCGCGTCCAGATGGTGACAGGCTGGGCTGCCACGAGAGGTGGCAATGCCTTCTCCGATCCGACCGTTTGCTGTTCGGTCATTGCAGTGCCTTTGTATGTCTGGTTTGAAAGGAGAGAGAAAAAGAGATAGGACGAGCGAATTGGCTAATGTTACACGCCGGTCTCCAACA
>KK100131.1:168208-213430 GCA_000611695.1 Rhizomucor miehei CAU432 | reverse complement strand
TTGACATTTGGTTCGTCTCCTATACTGTTGCTATGCTTACCCAGAATTTTTTTAAAGCTCGCATTATAGCTGCAAATCATTGATTCGCAGCTATTGTTTCAAGTGTCAATTGGGCATAGTTGCTATAACAAACAAGCTGTTAATTCTAGGCCCTTTGTAAAGTTTGTGTAACAGTCAATGGGACCCATGGTAGTGAATAAAAACAAAATGTGCCATTTTTCTTTTAAAAATACGTGGGAGCTCTAAAGTTACATGCAGAAAGTACGAGGAGAAAAGGGTGAAAAGGAACGCTAAGCAACGATGATACAACAAAGAGGAGATATATATGCTGTCATTTTCTCTTTACAAATCATGGAAATCCTTGCCGGTGATGGTCTTCTTGACGTATCCAGCGCGAATGACCCAATCACCGAATGGTTCACCAGGGTTGCGCTCAAGAGCATATCGCTTGATAATCGGCTTGATTTCGGCCAAGATCTCATCTTCACGTAATGATTCCTTGTACAGCTTGTTGAGACGTTCACCCTTGTGGCCACCACCAAGATAGACATTGTATGCACCAGGAGCTTTGCCAACAAATGCCAATTCAGCAAGGTAAGGTCGAGCACAGCCGTTTGGACAACCAGTCATACGGATAGTAATGGCATCGTCACGCAATCCGGCTTCTTCCACAGTCTCTTCCAGCAAAGACACCAAGGTAGGCAAGTATCGCTCGGATTCAGCCATAGCAAGACCACAAGTGGGCAAAGCAACACAGGCCATGGCATTCAGGCGCAGACCAGTGAATTGCAAGTTATCCATCTTGTATTTGGCCAAGTGCGCCTTTGTCTTTTCCAGGTCAGCCTCAGGAACGTTGGCAATCACCAAGTGCTGGTTAGGAGTAAGACGGAATTCACCCTTGTGCCACTTGGCAAGCTCCCTCAAACCAGTCTTGCAGGGGAAATCGGGCCAGTCCTTGACCTTGCCGTTCTCGATAAACATACCAAAGTGCCACTTGTCACCAACACCCTTGATCCAGCCATAAGTATCAGCATTGTCACGGAATTCGAATGGTCGCTCTGGTTCAAAAGTGACACCACTGCGCTTCTCAACTTCACTCTTGAAAAAGTCGAGACCATAATCATCGATGGTGTACTTTAAGCGGGCATGCTTGCGGTTGGTTCGGTCACCGTAATCACGCTGAGTAGTCATGACAGCTTCCGCGACAGCAAGGGCATTTTCAGGCTTAATGAAACCAAGCATGCTTGCAGGACGAGGGTATGTCTTCTTGTTGCCGTGGGTCTGACCCATACCACCACCGACAGTAACGTTGTAGCCGACAACCTTCTTGTCCTCGACGATAGCAATGAAACCAAGATCGTGAGCATATACATCAACATCGTTGCTAGGTGGTACAGCGACGACAATCTTGAATTTACGAGGCAGATAAGTGGGACCATAAAGAGGTTCAAAGTCTTGCACAGCGTGACCAGCAACCATTTCATCGGCAAGCCAGATTTCGTGGTAAGCGCTTGTCTTTGGAGCTAAGGCCGGAACCATTTCGTTGACAAATTTTTGTACTTGCTCGTGAACTTCGGGAATCTCGGTGACTGGAGTACACATGATGTTACGGTTTACATCACCACAAGCAGCCAGAGTGGTCAGTAAGCATTGGTTAATGCCACGGATGGTAGTACGGAGGTTCTTCTTCAAAACGCCGTGAAGCTGGAAGGCTTGACGAGTAGTCAATTTGATGGCTCCGTTTGCATACTTGTCTGCCAAGTCATCTATAGCCAACCATTGAGCAGGAGTAGCAACACCACCAGGTGTACGAACACGAATCATGAAGCTGTAAGCCTTCTCCAAGCCTTGTTTCTTGCGTTCTTCTCTCAAGTCACGATCATCTTGGCCGTAAGAACCGTGGAACTTGAGCAGCTTGCCGTTGATTTCAGAGATAGCACCAGTGGATTCATCCTTCAAATCTTCGGCGATGGTACCACGAAGGTAGTTGGACTGCAGCTTCATTTGGTCGTCAGTAAGCTTAGGCACATCATCGTCTGCGCCAGCATCCTTGACACCCAAAGCCTTCCACAATTCTGGTTGCCAGGCTTGGAAACCAGTTTCGTAACCATCAGGGTCTTGGTCGTCACCCAATCCCAAGTCAACCAAGCGAGTAGCACCCAAAGTCTCGAGTTTGGCATCAATCAATTTACCAGGACGGTTGTAAAAGATGGCATCCTCTTCACGAGGCCAGTAGTGGCTGTCACCGAGACCAAAGACTGCATAGCGCAATTCGCTAAGGTTGATATCACCAGCAATCAAGCCGTTCAAGGCCTTCCAGAATTCTCTGCCGTTGGAAGGAAGTTCACCTTGACCAGCAGTGGAGCAGATAATGACCAAGTTGGTTTCGCCCGCAAGATCCTGGATATCTCCATAGTCATCCATAGCCATCAACTTGACCTTGAGACCACGAGACTTTGCACGAGTAGCAACCTTCTTTGCAAGACCTTCAGCGTTACCATTGTCAGAACCAAAGAGAACAGTGAGAGGAGGACCATTGGCACCACCACCGAGACCAGCTAACAGCTTGGCATAATCTTCACGAGCCTTGCGCTTCAATTCATCGTGACGCTTCTTGACATCCTAGTATTCATCCAACGCTAGTTTAGTTTCATCTTTCAAAGCGGTTTTCGTCGTTTCAAAATAAAAAGTACTTACAGATTCCAATGAGCTGACGAGGACCTTTGAAAGATCAGGGTGTTCAGCAACCAATTGAGAGAAGTGGTTTTCACGTTTCAAGAATGCCTCCAAATCCTTCTTGATGCGCTGAGAGTCCAAAGTGAAAGGATCCTTGCCTTCCTGCTCAAGAGCAGGGTTCCAGCGGTATAAGGGCCAAGAGCCATTGTCGACAGAGACCTTGGATTCCTTGAGTGACTCGAGTGGGTTGCGCTTTTCAGCGAGTGGCAAGTAGGCGAGCACAATAGAAGGACCTTGATAAGCATCAGCCTCCATGAGAGCATGCAAGACACCAGTGTAAGACGAGTAAAGGGCAACCGAAGCGACGTAAACGTTACCAAAGTTCATGGCGTACAAGCCAATATCCTTCTTGCGTTGCTCACGTTCAACAGGAGAGGAGTAAGGTGTGGTATCAACAATGAGCATGTTGACGTTTTCGCCAGACGTAATGACATGGTGAACGCCAGATTGACCGATATCGTAGGCCCAGCTGTCAGATCCAATCAACCAGTTAGACTTGGGCTTCAAAAGTTCTTGCTTCTTGAGAAGAGACTGGGCCTCAGGAGCAGATTCGCCTTGCAATGCCTTGACAACAGCCTCAGCGGCATCCACAGTTTTTTCGACTTGTTGCTTAGTAGCCTTGGCCAGCAGCAACCATTGAGACAATGCCTTGTGTGCGTCAGCAGACAACTTGGTTTCCTTGAGAGACTTTTCGACGGCGTCAATGAAGCGAGCGCGTTCCTGGATCTTGCTGACAAGTTTACCATAGCCGTACTCGGGCGAGGCAGTTTCAGGCTTGGAAGCATCTGGGGACCAGACAGATGCACTGTTGACAGCATTGGCAATTTCCAAACGCTCCTTGAAAACCTGATCCAGCAATTTGATGTAGGGCGTTTCAATAGGCAAAGCATTATCATCCTTCTTGGCAACAGTTGCGGTAGCTTCCTTCTCGCCGACGATAAACTTGCGCTCCAACGTATCCTTCTTGAGCTGGCTCAAGACTGCATCGATAATGGCAGGTGTGACTTCGGTGCCATACTGAGCGCTGGCAATATCAACAGAGTCATTGCCTGCAACTTGGAAAGCAGCAGCGACTTCCAAAAAGATCGGGTTCCAGGTTGCAGTGTAGTCCTGAGGTTCCAAGACAGCAATGCGCTGGACAGACTTTGGCACAGCCTTGACAAGTTCGGCACCGGAGAAGGGACGGAAGACACGAATCTTGACAAGACCCACGGCAGCATTCTTGTTGCTTTGCAGATATTCCTCCACTTGAGCGGCAGCAGCACCCATGGCAACCACAACATGCTTGGCTTCAGGGTGACCGTGATATTCCAAAGGTGCATAGCTTCTTCCGGTTAATTTGGCGAATTGAGCCAGGGTGTCTTGCACAATGCCAAATACATCCACGATCGGTTCGTTGCGCTTTGCCTGGTACTTTAGATAGGCGGTCTCTACGGCGGGCTGACCTTTTCTTCTTCTCGTGACAAGTCCTGTTCGGTTACGAGCTGATCGAGCACCTTTGCATCGGCTTCCACTTTTGTGCTTTGTTGGTTGTCATGGTAGTGTAAGAAAGGTGTGCGAGCCTTGATAGCGGCTGCTGTAGCGATCGTAGCCAGGTCATTGGCTTCCTGTTTGGCAGTTGAGCAGACGAGGGCGAGACCGCTCTGACTGACAGCCATGATATTGGCGAGCGCGCTGGATTGATCTGCCGAGACATTTACGACTGCAGGCGTGCGGTTGCTAGCGAGTTGAAAGAGCTGTGGAATGGCTGATACAAGTGAGGAGGATGGCAGCTGCTGTGTAGACACATTGAGCTGCTTTCCTTCGGATGACATGGTTGACTAGAGTTGGGAGAGAAGAGGGAAAGATGATCGAAAAATCTGAAATCCCAAATGAAAAAATATGTCGCCGTAGGTCGGACATCAGGGACATGTGTACAATTTGCGTCTTCCCAGCACACAATTTTCTCCACCTTTCATTGGATGTCGGCATCACAACCATCTACTTGAAACCTCCGTTCCGAGGGAGATCTCACTTGTTGACAAAGCATGCAATATTGCTTCTTTTCTTGTGTTTTTCAAAGGTTCAATGTTCCTTGACCAGAGATTTCTTTAAGAAAAAAGCATATGCAATGGATCTAAGGGCAAGATAATACAAGTATCGATGTTGTGGGTTGGTTTGGGCGGGGGTTTTACTGTGTTGTAAGGTATTTTTACCATTCTCGTGAAATATCAGGCTGGATATCCATATCCTCTACATCCTCTGGCACCATGCTGCACTCTTCCGTTTCTATAGATAGTATTTCCTCGTCAACATGACTGCTTTTGAGTTTATCTTCGTCCAGATAGCGATTGAACACATTGTCTTCCTCGTCTGAAGTTGTTTGTATGTTTGAGTCTAAAGCAACCAGTAGAACCTTGTCCATCAGTTGTGCTACAATATCGTTTTGTTGTATTCTCATAGCCTATTTAATTATGATGAGTATGTTGACACATTACATTTTGTCCATATATATATATATATATATCCTACTTTGGAGTATTCTACGAATGCTTTCATGCATTTGCCTTGAATATGATAAATATATCCGATGGCCGCATGAATGTCAGGATTCTGCGGCTCCTTATTCAAAGCAACCCGGTAACATCGCAGTGCTCGATCATAATCCCTGGAATCATACATAAGTAAAATAAGAAGCATATATAATCCTTCCATTCAAAGCTTACTTTAATTCTCTGTGCGCGTTTCCAAGATTCAGCCACAGCTTTGGCCATAACAAGCTGCGAGGGTTTTGTCGGCCTTTTGCAAGTCTCAACGCCCGCCTTAGATACTCCAGCGACTCTGTGTGCCTTGAAGGATTTAAGCATTGATTAGTTCGCCCCGATCAGCAGCGCACGCACGCTCGCATCTTTGGCATACTCACTCTTCCGTGTAGTAGAAATAGACTCCCAATTCGTTGAGTAGAAATGGGTCCGTAGAACATTTGGAGTAGCTCTGCTTGAGATGCTCGTATGCAAGGTCCAATATTTTCTGCTTCATGTATTCAACGCCAATGTACATGTAAGGTAGATGAGATCTAAGGACAAAATTGGAAATCATCAGATCTTCTGTGCATGAAAAGACAATGAAATACAACCTTACCCCGGTATTAGTTTACTACAAGTGGTATATGCGTTGATAGCTTGATCGTGATCGTTTTCAGCAGCAAAGGCATGACCGTAGCCGAGCCACGCGTATTCACAGAATTGATCCAACTCGGTTGCTAACCTAATAGAAGATGCTGTGTAAGAACTCTGCGCAAGTTAAGCAACAAGTTCCAATTACCTAAAGTATTTGCGTGCTTCTTGATATTTGCCTATATACAGTTCGTACATGCCTACAGCATGCCAGGTGATTGCTTCGCCGTTCAATCTATTAACGAGTTCCTGCGCTATTTCATAGAGCTTGTCTTTTAAGCGAAGTTCATAGAGCGATGTAAGATAAGCCGGTAGAGATTTGGTATAGAGCGCATCCTGTTTTCGGATCCTGCAGAGGTAGGATCGCTTAGTATATATATAGCTACTTCTACTGATGAGGCAACAATCCACTTACTCTTCGCATATTTCTAGACACTTTTCATAATCGCTTTGGGCCGCATACGTTGCTGCTCTACTTTGCAATATGTCCAAGCTGTTTGAAAGATGAAGTTCTTGCTCTGCCTTTTTTTGGGCTTGTTCGATGTCATCGAGGTGCGAAAACTATCATATAGTGAGCTATCCGTTCCATCCATGGCAACCAGGTCTTACCCTTTTCAACTCTGTCATGTACAATGCTCGGAAAAATTCCGCGTCGGTACCACACTGTTCTTCGTAGGGCAGTGTCATGATAAACTCCCACTCTAGCATACGATGTATGAACGCGTTTGTCCTTGACAGCCTAATTTAGCATATAACATACCAGATTTCTCATCCAGCAAATTGTGCCGTATCAGCGCATCCAAGGCCTATTGACTCTGGTGTTAACAAATGAGCATATTAAAAATCTTTCAAGAGATCCATACATCATAACATCTCACGTCGACTCTCAGAGCCTCTCGAAAACAATTTTTGGCCTTGACTGTTTCCTTCAGGTTGAGATATGCAAATCCTCTAGCGTTACACATCAATGCTTCCAGCTATAGATTATCACCATTTGAATTAGTATTTGATACAAGTCTTCAGGTTAGCAATATTTACTTTGAATGGACCATCCGTCTCCTGTTTATAGAATCCTAAAAGTTTCAGTGAGCTTATTGCGCTTCGAATAGTTAAAAAAATCCGTAGCTAAATCCAACGCACCTTTGTCAATAAAGGGATTGTCTGTACCCAAGTAATCCAAGGCGTCCTCCCACTTCTCCAGCGCATTCTTCATGAAAATTAAAGGTTTAAGTTGGCTGTAGATCAATTTCAATTGTCCTTTTACTTACTGCGCACAGACCAGCAAGGTACCTACAAGGTACGCTTTGATTCAACACTTGCTTACTCTTCAGCACATTTAAAGCTCGCTCGTATTGCTGTGTCTGAAAGTAGACTTTGGCGAGCCAGTACACGTCGTCTTTGTCGTCTATGCTCATATGCAATCGTTCAGTCATGATCAGCTCCGTAGCCGCTCTCAAGAGTACTCACTCGTCATGGCTAGCACTTTTTCCGCAAAGAATACTGATGCTCCTCTCAAGTGATTTTGCTGTGCCTCTGTCATTAGATATCGAAGTCGATCTTCGCGATTTTCCATTTGTCGAAAGGTGCTATTGTGCGGCATAAGTTCTGAAATCGAAGGTGGATTCAGTCGTTCGCGTTTCAGTGACGAGATATACGCGTTGCTGTTGAACGAGCCTGAATCATTCAGGCTCAAAAGTCGTTCAGAGTGGAAGCGTGAGACGGGCGATTGCGACAAATCGCCCAGATTTCGGGTGGGAGACTCGACGCCGCGGATGGGAGACGGTGAGCCGCCCCGTTGTATAAAGGAGAATGACGTGCTCCTTCGAGGACTACTTGGAAAGTCAAATGAAGATTCTGATATACTCGTGGTCGCTTGTCGCTCTCTACTTCGTCTTCGCATGAAAATTGAGGAAATACGGGGTGGAAAGGCGGACGCGTGACTTATTTGGATGCCTGAATTTCGGGTCTTCAAACACGTGAAGCACGGAGATGCCCTTGGGACCGAACTCCACAGGTTTTATGAAACTTGCTGTAATCTTGTAGCAAGGAAACCGAGGAGAAAAATCTCCTAGCAGCTGCTTTTGATGATGCCTTGACCTCGTGATAGTCTACAGTTTTATTTGGCAGGAAGCTCACAAAAATTGTACCAATTTAACTTGAGTTAGCCTTATAGCTAGATTCGATGGCGTATTATGCTGATAGAGAATGCTGTTACCAAAGTCAGTGGGAGCACGACCTCATTCAATTTTGATGCAATCATTTAACCTTATATCGTGTATAGTACAAATATCCTGCGGATCCGTTCGACAATGTGATACATTAATTGAGCGGACAACATTAGGGCGGCGCATTTCTCAATCGAGTAAAGTGTAAAGAAATACAAGAAAATATAGTCAAGTTGCAAAGATCGGCATAGATTTGTGGCTGCAACAACCTCCACGTTTGAGTCAGTATTTTGCTATGAACAGAATGCTGTCAAGGAATCCGCTGCCAAGACAATGTGATTGATCTCAATGCTTGGAAACGAGCGTTAGGTACAAAGGATAGGTTGCACAGGAAGCATATAAAGCATCACGTGAGTGCTTTGTGTTGCGCGGAGAAGTACAAGAAGTAAGCTTTAAGCGAATCAGAACCACCGGATATTCGTCAACATGGAAGCCTAGCGAATTTGAAAGCTTCTAATGAAAAGGACAAGAGCTGCCACTTAAACAACTGAAACAGTGTGTGAGAAGAAATACCTGCTCTGGAAAATATCACAGTTCAATTAGTAACTATGCTTTTTAGCCATTGTAATAGAAGCTTAGATGAAAAGAAGAAATCTACTTGGAAAAGTCTGGAACAATGCAAATCGACAGCGCATGACGGATGTAAGGATTGTATACCTGCTTTAAAAGGCATCTGGATCTGTGGTGGGCAGCCATCGCCTAAACGGGTTATACTAGCGTCTGTGTCACCTGGGAAAAACAATTTCTGACACTTTTCACTTTCTGCAAATTGGGCAGAATTGTTCATCCGAACGTATTGCATGCAGCAATTGATGCAGAGTCAGTAGGAGAAGCGATTACCTAAAGAACTGAACCGAGAACAAAATCAATTGAAAAGTAATTCGCGGGAAAACACGAAAAATTAGTCAAGAAGGTTTGCCAAGTCATTGGAAAATAGGAAAAAACGGAAATAAGAACTGAAACTTAAAAGATGCCAAGGGATCGAGAGGCGCAAAGATCAAGCCACACACAAAAAGGTTGTGTGGTTCGGGCCAGACGCTCGGATTGGAAATATGCAAGATTGAGTGAGAGTTTGGATAACCAACAGAAGGCGAATAAACAACAGAAAATGCGCATTTTGAGTATGACAGGTGGCCACGCGCATGTCTTGGCGGCGTCGAAAGAACGAATGAAAAGTATGTATCCAGCTAGACTCACCAAAGAGTGATACAAATCGAGGCTGATAAACATCGTGGATTGCTAGGATACTCAGGAAAAGAAAGGTTCATGAGGTCATTTAGACCGGAAATGGCACTGTGCCGAAAATGAATCGTATTAACTTTACTGGATGACACCAAGCAGGAACGTTGACGCAGACAACATCTTGTTTCACATTGTATCACTCAGCCGGAACACCTCGGTGCACCTAAAGATTACCTGCGCGATCCATTGCGTCAAACAATCAAATACTGCGACTTGGCAAATTGAAGATAATTTGATATCTTTACAAGAATAGATCAATTGACTAAATTTTCAATGCATCAACATTCAGCAACTGATACATTGGTCGTGAAGAAACAAAACTTTACAAAACCCATATGCTGATATTACAATGCGTTACTTTGGTCTTAGTACCTTTTGCTAGTGCTTTCGGCAACGCTACTGTGGATCCAGTTAACATTTATACATGTCTGTGTGAGGGAGACAGAGATTGAGATGCTGTTGTGCGGTGTACCTGAGAGACCAAGGACAGCTCCCCCACATGCCTATCTATTTTTAGAATAGCCTGGAACCTGCACTCTCGCTTTTTTCTTGTGAATGATATATAAAAAGACCCCCAATCGCAAGGCCCCCCAAGTGCCCCTTGTTTAAGTTCTTTTCTCTTTTATGTCTTTGAAAGGAAATCACACGGAACAGCCTTCTTTCAGCAATGTCCCATTGAAACGAACTAGAGCAAAACGTAGCTGCGATTTTTGCAGAAAGCGTAAATCTCGCTGCGATGCTGACACGTCTGTTCCATGTTCCAACTGCCGAGCGGTAATGTCCAAAAAATCTTCATGTAATTTAATGAACAAACCTTCTTACAGTTCGCTGCAGTGGGGATACACATGTGAATTTTCAACCGTACGCAAAAAGCGAGGACCTCCCAGTGTGTAAGTTATCCAGTACCAGCATGATCGATGGGAAATAAATATTATGGCTAACATATATATATATATACAATTACAGATATGTCGATAATCTCGAGAAACGGTGCAAGAAGATGGAGCGGCTTTTAACGAAACTGACCAATACGACTCTCAGCGACCTCGAAAGCAACGATTTCAACCTTCCTTCCTCCAGAAACAGCGATAGCAGTCAGGAAGAAGACGAGGACGACAAAGAAATCGAGAGCCGCCTGTCCGCCCTCACCGTATCCGATTACGATTCAGCGACTTACACTGGTCGATCAGCGAGCTTCAATACATTGATCGATCCACAGCTATTTGAAAATAAGACGCTGCTTCCATGGCCCGGTCGCGATAACGTTGCTTTACAGCTTACACCAGAAAATGAGTTGATCCTCGTCCGACCATCCAAACTCGATATCGGCTTATCGATGCGTACATCGGTCGAGATGAAGAAGAACAAAAAGGACAAGGGCAAACAGCGACGACAACAGCAAGAACCAGATCAGCAAGTCATTGACAAGATGATAGCTGTGTATTTTTCTCATATTCACGAGTTTATGCCTGTCGTCAATCGAGATACATTTTCTTTGCAAACATCCCCGCCTATTCTAATACATTCCATGCTTGCTGTCTCTTTTCAGTTTGCAATGCTGTATCTAGGCGAACCAAGGTCCGAGTTTGCGCAATTCTATCTGCACAAAGTCATGAAACGCCTCAGGGCTTGCTACAGATCACGTCTGAGCTATGTGCAAGCAGCTCTACTGCTCACCTTGTACCTTGACATGAACGACGAAGAGGAAGACTGCGAATCGCTGCAATGGTACACCCTTGGCACCGCTATTCGTATGGCTCTGGATCTAGGTCTTCACAGATCGTGTGCACATTGGAATATTCCGGCCAGTGAAGTTGAGACTCGACATCGAACATTCTATGCCTGCTACTTTCTAGATCGATGGCTCAGCGCGCGCGCAGGCAAGCCGTTGACCCTACTGGATCGCTACTTCGATACGCCGCTTCCTCAGCTCGGTTATCCTGCCTTTACATGCATGGTGCGTCTTGCGGAATTGATAGGAAGAGTACTCAAGGCCATGTACGCTCCTAAATCCAAGAACGCAAATGCTAACGCCGGTCTGGATGATTTTACGATTCTTGATGTCCTTTATCGGCGACTCAAGCCGCTAAAGTCGCTTTGGGACGATTTACCTGCTTCCCACAGAGGTATGCAATGCTGTGAAGGTTTATTACCAAGTATTATTAACACTTATAATATATTGTCAGTGCATCTTGATCTCTATTACTATATCATCGTTCTCTTGCTACATCGACCTTATATTGACCATTCCTTGATATGCGCAGAAGAATGCATCCAGGCAGCTACTGCAATTCACGATCTCGTTAGCCAGAGACAGCAAGCCGAGCTGATGTATTCACTTTGCCTACCTACCTGTTTCGTATACGCGCTTTTCCAGTCGTCGCTGGTTTACTTTAGCTGCGTTCTCAAGGATAGATCGCCTATGCGACTTGGCGCCTTGCAACGCTCAGTATCTCTACTCAAACAACATGCCACGACCCTATTTGGCGCACAACGGGCTCTGGACATATTGGTTATGCTCAGCACATTGCACTCTATCCCCTTGACGGCTCAGCAGCAGCAAGAACAACAGGCAGAACACCAGCCCATACTGTTTCCGGAAGCAGACACACCTCAACTTACGAGCATCGTGGCAGCACCTCCCCCTCCACCTGCTTCCTTGTATGGCGAACAATACTGGCAAGACTTGGTTGCTGTCCCACCACCTCCACCTCCCACCGATCTCTTTACTGGTTTCCCACTCACTGCTTCACCTACACCTATGCACAATACTTTGGATACAGAAAAAACTATTTCCCTCACCATCAACATCAACATACCCCTTCCACATCATCCAACTCGTCCTCTTCATCATCCACATTAATTTCTACGCCCCACTGGACAGAATGGGATTTGTATATGACTCAACAACAACAACAACAAGCTTGGAGGAACGTTTGCTGACAGCTTTGAAAAATGCCAAAACACGGCAACTACCCAAAGAATCACTGAATACCTGGCTCCATTTTTTACGCACCAACGGACTTTTCGCGAACAGCAAGGTCTCAGAGCATCCAATGCTTGATATTCTCAGTGGTAATCAGTCATCACGCATGTCTCGATTGTGCTTCACGACCATTCATATAAAAAAGAAAAAAGACATTTTATGCATACTCTTAAGTTTTGAAGAAAAAAAGAATGTAATATGTAAGAAAAATTCAATAAAGAAGAGAGAGAGAGGAAGAAAAAAAATCCAGGCATTTGGAATATCACGGGTTGAGACAATTTAGCGATATCTTTTCGTCTGGTTTTCCTTCGTATGTCAGAGGATGATCATCAACGACTAGTCCAGGCATTAGCGTCTCATTCTGGATTCCAGATTGCACCACGCCTGCTCGATGCATTCAAACCTACAGGCGAGTGTTTACCGGCAGAGAAACGAAAACGGCGCCCATCACCTGTGCATGTGGAGACAACCTCAACGTACGTGAAGCCACGACGCAAACGTGTTCGTCAGCAGCTACGGCAGCACCAAGTAGAACAACAGCAGACTCAACAAGAGACACAAGAACTATACTCGCAGTTAAATATTACAAGCATCGAAGATTTGGCTACGCTTTCCGTGAAACAAGTCGAGTATGTCTGCAAACATCAGAGGTTCCCACTTGAAGATGCCTGTCGGGTCTTGCTCTGCAGCGACGATGAAGCCAACAACAAGCTTCAACATCCTAGTTACGCCACTGCACTCGTACGCGCCACGTTCCCTGTGGCCAATGCTGCCCGTGACGACAACGCCCAAGCACAGATCTCACGCGCTGTTACGCAGCAGCTCGTGAATGTGGCCAAGGTCCACGGGGACGCGGTTATCGATGGATGGATTATACCAATGCTGCAAGAACAACAGCAACAACTTGATCGCATATACCTGGATGTCATTCAAAAGCTTCTATCGCAAGCTCTCTCGCAATCCATGCGTCAGAGATTGCTCAGGGCGCTTTTGGAAATAAGGCCATGGAGTCCTGAAGTTTCTCTGATTATAGAAAAGTTACTTGGTACCTCACCGCCACTGGATATGGCAAACGATCTCTTACGTGACTTACTGCATGCTGTAAGTGTTGGTGTACAAGCAAAACCAAAGGAGAAAGTATTTATGCAGATCCTGCTTGTCTTGATCAAAAAGTACAATGTAACGGATTTTGCAGAGCAAGTAGAGCAGATAGCAGGAATGAGTGACATGTTATTGAAAAAGTCTGTAATTACTTTGTTGCGAAATAAGATGAAATGTTACAAGTAAGGAGGAGACCTTATTCTAGTAGTAGAGGCTCTCGATCTCGATTTCAATGTCCTTCCCATTTGCAACTGCGCAAGCACCTTGCTCTTCCAGCCATGACACTGCCGGTATCTGATCCACTTTCGCTTGGTCTTCCTGACTACGAAGAGCTTGAACACATTCTACTCGAAAACAATGCAGCAGCTGCAGCTGCTTTGGAGGGTGGACGTCCCACTTCAGCCGTCAGCAAACCCACTAAAGTTGAGAATATCAAACCTTTACAAACGAATCAAGTTGACGCCCAGCCGAACTCTGAACTACTGATTGATTCGCCTCATGCACCTCCAAAGAGCGTGCTGAGTACAGCAGAAGTGTCGCCTGCTCACAATCTTCCTGATTATGAGGCTGTAGCCACTCTCCCGGAGAAGACTGAAACTGTTATGCAGAGTCGGCGCCCTGTTTCAACTATCGATAAATCCCACGAAGAGAAGGATGCGTTGTCTTCACAAAAAGATCAGATGGACACACACTTGTATACAGAGCATGACACAGCTTATGCAGTAAGATACGACAATGAGAAGTATGGAGAAAAGCAATCAAATGTGCAGCAGCAATCAAATGCACAGCAGCTTACTATGGATGATGGCGGAATGAGTACTGGCTTTCTTGGATCGTCGTTTATGGATGCGCGATCATTTGCCAATTCGCTCCAGACTCAAAAGACTGACTATATGTACGATATACCAGCGTATCAACGTAGCATAAACGATTCTCGCAACCGACAACTCATTTCGGATATTGCAGAACATGGAAATGTTTTCGAGGTACAGTCTGACTATATTCCTCTCAACTCAACATCTATACCTGCTACTGCCATCACCTCCAAGCAGAGTCATCCTCCTCTGGATAGCTCTGTACGCAAAGAACATTACCGTATACAACCATCTTGGTCGATTTTTCTTGATGAAACGAAAGAATGCCGCCTTGGCTATTGTAAATCACCTGCTTCGTGTCAATACTGTATCGCCCGATTCAGGCGTGGACCAATCGCTACCATCACGAGACAACTTTCGAATGGCACGAAAATAAGCACGCTACAAGGTACGCCCAAATATTAGTTATCACGGCTCCCTGACTGATTCTCTTTTCATTTTCGATTCTAAAGGTCTGCTTGGTATCCGGATAAAGAGAGTGGAAGAATATTCTGGTGCAACGATATATTTCAAAGGAGAAAACAAAAGCAGAGAAATTGTACTTACTGGTACCGATGCGCAGCGGAAGCTCGCCGAGAAAGCCTTGGCAATGATTGTAAGTAAGATAAAAAGAAAACCTATAGCAGGATTTTACCAAACACTATTTGTTTCTAGGGCAAGGAATTTAGTAGACCGAGAAACCGGTACGCAATGATGCTCTTCCGAGGAGTGCATTTCAGAGCCATGTATGATAGTCTTTCGGCCCAACTGGCATCTTTGGTGCATAAGACGCGGATACTCGAGGATTTTGGTACGCTGCATGTTACCATCGGTGTGTTACATACCGATATCGGTCCAAGGGTTGTTTACGACACGATAAAAGAGCGAATCATGCCTGAAGTCAAAAAAGAAATCGACAGGCTAAGGCGACCCATTACAATCACCTTAAAACCAAGAGATGGTAGCTGCAAGTATTTTATACCGCAGGCATGCATTTTCTTCCTAACTGATATTTTGGAATTGCTAGCTGGCTGCTACGGCGACCCTGAGCCGAAGGAGTTCTTTAGTAAGGCGTTCGGTTATGTCTCTCAAAATCAAGCGATGCTCATTCTTTTTTTTCTTAATAGAAAACCTGCGAGCTATCTTTGAAAAACATTGCATGGTAGCTTATGAGGGTCCAATGAAATACAGAGTAATATCTCGATTTATATACGGAAAGTAACGGCACTAATCATCAACTGTCGTAGCCGCATTTGACATTGCTGCCTTGCAACAAACTTGGCAAAGTGGATGAAAAAACCAAAAGTAAACTGAGGGCTCTCTATGGAACTTTTTCATTTGGCAATCTGGAACCAGGCAGCATTCTAGTTAGCCGCAATCCGAGATCTTGTTTCGACTCTGATAAGCTAGCTAAAAGAGACAAGTTTATTGCAGAATGCTTATTCCCGCTGTGAAATTCCAAAACCGCAATAAATTTTGTACATACCTATTACATCATATTTTTACAACAATCGCACCATCTTTGACCAAAACCAGTCTCTCCAGATCCCCTCAAAGACTTGTTGCATGCAAGTAATCAAGTTGCAGCAATGTTGGGACTAATGAGAGAATTTTGAAACTTCACGTTCGAAACTAAGTAACAAACTGCCAGGTTTTGCTTCCTCAAAATGAATCTATCAGCCGACGTGTGCTCCAGCAGAAGTTTCATAAGTACCTGAGAATCTCATTGTGTTCGAGTAAAAATCCTGCAGTCAACCAGGTTATAAATACCGCAGAGCATGTTACTGTCGCCTTTTTCGAATCCTGAGGATGCAAGAGCATGACTTCCGAAACAGATCAATGATCGCTGTCACTATGCAGAATAAAAAATAATCCCATTTGTGGACTAGAATGAAGCTAATGAGCATACTCATGCTCAATACGACAAGTTGTGAATGGAATACCATTGAAATGTTGGGAAGGATTAGAACCATATTTGTATGCAATATGTAATAGGAAAATATCACAAGGAGACTATTAAAAGACCTAAAGAAAGACGTCGAGATCTATTGGGATCCAAAGAATATTCTATCTTATAACCTTGCTGTTCTTAATTCTATGTATTATTGTTGACTACTGTCAGTGTTTAGGCACCTACTAGTTGGTACTATGCAATCCCAATACTATGGCGAAGCTCCTGGTATCTAATGCACTGATCCCCATTTACTAGTGATTTTCCAAAACCATTGTGTTTATAGATCCCAATCTGCTCTATCTAGTAGCTGGCTAGCAAGCCCTGTATGACCAAACAGGAAGTATATACGTACATGACATGCTAGGCCATTCTTACTCACTTAAAGGGCCCGAAAGCATTCAAAGCATGATGATATTATCGAATGCTCTAGGCGACAAGATCAAGGATTTGCTCAAAAGATTCGAAAATCGCGACGGATGTTTGCATGATAACGAAATCTTCGTAAGCGTTGCGGCTGTTTCTTCGTTTCCTGTTGACGAAATCTTCCGTGGACTTCATTCTCTCTTTTACACATCGTGCGTGCTCTGATAAGCTACATCCTCTGAAGGTTAAGTACATATACTTACACGCTAATTTCTACACGTTCGAGTAGCCATTTGATTTCGATACTAAAGGCATGTTTTGATCTAAATTTGTCCAGACAACTGGGCAGCGGTTGGCATCCTCCAACCAAGGTGAGTCTGGCGATGGGGGCCCACCTTTGCGACGCCTGCAAGCTTTCCGTCTCCCACCGAGGCTCTCGAGGCTTGATGATGTTCATACTGCAAGACGAATAGGGCAAAAGTGTATCCAACGAGTGAAGCACCAAGTGTTTCAACAACGTCTGAAAAGGGGAGTTACCGGGCTGCACTTTGCACACTGGGGACCGAACACTCTTTGAAGATTTTGGTCTGGTCTGGCATTCCGCCCAGATATCTTGAACTTTTTATGATATACCCAAGTATTGTCGAGATGGATGAGCACATTCATCGTGGTTACGAAGTCAGCTGCGAATAAGCGACGGATTATGGAGATCATGCAAACATCGTTGTTGCTCCCATGGATTATGACTGTCAGAGTCTACCGGTTAAAACCCCCGTTGGTTCTCTGACCTTTCCCCGCAAAAAGGACGAATATTTACTGGCGAAACAAAGCTGATGACAGGATCTTGCGTGTCATCCAGTGTGACAGTTGTGGGAAAAACGATGTCATTGAGACAGTAACGCCGCCCACAAACTGCCTTTGAGATGCTAAGATATATTTGATGTATCAATAAGGACATGCAGCATTTATTCGCCCATCAAGAACGATGACCCCAAATTCAACAGATGCACCTATATGACAAACGGGATGGATCTTTCCAAAAAGCCGCAGCGAAAGTGGGACGGTGTTTGTGTAGCCTTCATTTCCAACTGCAGGCATGACATCAAGCGCAGACGAACGGACCATCCGCAACAGATTCAGGGAGCTCTGATGCTGTTTCGATTGACGACGGGAACCGCTCAATGACCCAATTTTCAGCGACAAACATTTTTAGTTATTGACAGTCATATCATCTTTTTTTTCTCATCGAGTAAACAAAAAGATTGTGAGAACAAAAAATGCAGTGCGCATGTGTTACTATTAGCATAAGAAAAATATTATAGCTGTCCTGCAGTGGAAATAAGGAAAGGAAAATGATCATAATGCAAGTACAAAAAATAAAAGAAGGGGATGAAGGGAATCGGTTGTTAGGGAGTGTCGGGTATAAGTGGCAAATCAGTATGGAGGTCCAAATGATCCGTTTGTTCTATGTCAACTCCTGTCAGCATATCGCGAGGGATGACATGCGAAAGATAGAAAGAAAAGGGAAGAAGAAAATAACACTTACCCTCGTTCACGCTTGAGCATATTCACTTCGCGCCGCAAGGCATTCACTTCATTTTCCATTTCAAAATCTCGCCGTTTCAGCATAGTGATATACTCCACAGCTTATAAAAAGGATAATGACGTATTTTAACATGCAAGGATTTTACAGTTGGAAAAGATCGAAGCCGTACCTTTGCTTAGGATTTCCCATTTGCTAGTTTTCAAGTTTTTCTCCACTGGGAGAGAGTCACGTAATTCGTCAAAGAGCTCCTTCATCTCCTTTCGTCGTTTGCGTTCTGCCAATTTGTGACTCACACGGAGTTCAGGGCTGCGTGAGTAAGGTGTATCCGATTTGCGAGCAGGTTTTTCTTCTTCGATCGGGGCAACGTATCCATTGTATGCTGCTTCGTGAGGGTGATGATGGTGATGAGGAGGGGGAGGATGGTGTGTGCTCATGCTATTTCGCATGCCAACAACCGGCATTGATGCTCGTCGTGCAATGACCGGTCCAGACTCCATTCCTTCGTCCATTAAGATAGATCGTCGACGATGATGGAGCAGTGGACCACCGGCTGAAGGCCCTCCTGCGTAAGGATGATGGGCAGTTGCTGTTCCTGTGGCATGACGCTGCATGTACTGGTATTGATGATCAGTCCCTGACGACGAGAGTTGTCGCATGCCATGACGTGGATATCTCGCACTGGTTTCAGGATGCGCTGAAGCATCAGCGGGAACATTGGATGCCGAATGCGGGGGACTAGAGGGTGCAGAGTAAGGCCCATGATTAGGCGCTTCAGGGATGGTTGCTGTGGCAGGAAATCGGAAAGCTAAGTCATCTCCACGTTTTAGTTGTATTCGAAAACCAGCAGCACACACATGATTATTCGAGATTTACCTCTGTATTTGGTGCTTGCTTGCCGACTGCTGGGTGCTTCAGCTATAGCAATCGAATGCCGTCGTTGGTAAGGATCGTATTCTTGTACTTGCGAGATCGCTGGATGCGGTAATGAATCCCGTCTTCCATACTCTGCTTCCTGAGCGATCCGTTTCGCAAAAGGTGACGGTGATGGTGATCGCGAGGAATATTCATAGTCTGTAACAACAGTTGCAAGTGACCCTCTTCGGCTTGCGCTAGCTGAAGACGTGGGGAGCGGCAGGTTGTTAAGCTCTGCAATTGACGGCCGGCGAAAATCCAACTGCGGCGGCGCCGTGCTGCTACCATGCAAAGCTGGATCTGTGATGGATCCCCGACGAGAATACGACTCATAATTGTATGGTTGCGAGTTTGGTTCAAGAGGCGATAGTAAACGACTAGGTATATCCTGCATGGGCGAAGACATTGCTAGGCTGCCACGCTGCTGCGTCGGCGAAGAGGCTGAAACGCTCATGTCGGACAATCTGTGTCGCAAATACTCGTCTGCAGCAGGCTGTTGAATATTATGAGCCTGCTGGTTTGGGGAGTTGGTTCTCGGTATTGGCGAGCATGGTTGGGCATTTGTGATGGACGTCAAGTGCGGCTTGGTGATCGAGTCTGCAGCTGCAATGCGTACTGAGTGCCTTCGTTTCCAAGGCGACCGCCGCCGTTGCTTACCTTGAGCATTGGAAGGTACCAAGTCTCTGGGTTCAGCTGCCTCGTACGGCCCGTCTACAAGCATCTTGTCCACTGGACTTTCGTCTGCCTTGTTTTGCACATGCAACAACAACTCTCGAGCCGAAGGCAGAGTACGAGCAGAATCGTCGGGATGCACAGTGTCCATCAATGGTTGCTATGGGGAAAAAAAGTTTTCGGGAAAAGACTACAGCAGCAAAGTGAAAGAAGAAAGAGATAAAAAAATTGAGTGTCAAGGTTTAAAGGGGTAGCCAGTACCAAAAAAGAGTGAGTATGTCAGCACGTACTGTTTGGACCAAATGTGCGTATGTGTGTGAGAGAGAGAAGGAAGGGAAAAAAGGACCCTCCTCTTCGTCTCTTTCCCCCTTCTCTCACTCGTTCTTTCTCTCTCTGTCTCCCCCAACCTCCTGGTAACAATTTGGGCAATGTGACAAGCCCAAGAAAAGCACGAGGTTGCTTCCATGCAGACAGACCAAAGGAATCTTCGACCGTGCCCTGACAGGCAACAGCTTTCCTCCTGTCTCCTCATTATTTTACATCCAAAAACACACACACGAGCCCCACATTCGCTCGGATGAGTACGTGCGAGAAGACCTCGAGGAGGTGTATAGCATTTTGTCAACCTACAGATTGAGCTGCGAAGCAAGAAGCTGCCGGCATCTGTGCAGCACCATGCTGTACGTCCCTCAACCCCCAAATAAAGCTCACGTTTGTTTGTCCATGCGCACACGAACCCGCTTCGTTGTTGTTGGATGACATGCATATAGTATTCGTCCATTAATGCAAGCAAATTTTTTTGGGCTATTGGACCAGAAAGTGTAGTCAGGGCTGCCATTAAGGGATGTCCTTACCGCACAGTCTCTCCTATATCCATGTTGGAGATCGCCATCATAAAACAAGTTGTTTTGGAAAGTAGCTCAAAATGGCATTGAACTTTGGATGTTGTCCAGGGGATCCAAAGAAAGTTTTCACGTGTCCTGCGCTATTGATGATCATCGTAATAAGTTGATGCGCATTGCTTAAGCATTAAACTACCATCTAATTTCAAATAGTTGGGTAACACGACAGATGCCACGGAGCAACGCATTACGTTAGATGAAGGAGCGTCTGCAATCGAGATCACTGTCTGCTGTTTGATCTGTTTTGGGGGGGTAAGGGAGAGAAAGATATTCGGTTACCTGTATATTTGACTCTCTTGACGACCATAACCTAGATATGTTTGGGACATTAGGGGACATCTTTGTACAAGAAAGAAAAAAGGTTGATCATCAACAAAAAGCTCTAATTTGGTGCAAGTAATATGTCTTTCAATGAAGACATTGCCCCCTTACGATTATAATGACTTGACGTGATACTCGGTTTTCATTGAATACATAAAATTCCGTCAGATGCCGCTAGTGTTCTTGGTCTGGTATGCACCAGTTCATGAAAGTGATCGACGTAAAAAGAAAAAGACAAAGAACAACGCATGTTGTAGAGCCTAGCTAGTATACGATGGCTATACTCATTTTCTTCGGTTTTACTCTTCCATGTATATTACTTAGAGCGTTTTTGATGAAGAATGTCCCCTTTTAATTGTTGGGAGCCGCGTCCCACACGTATGACAGAGATTTTGTCTGCATGCATCCAATGTCCGGCTTCCATATCAAAGTTCAGCACATAGAGTTAGCTTCATAGAGCTCCTTCCTATTTGTCGCGTACGCAGACATACATGTACCCAAAACTTTCGATGTCGACAAGTCAAGGTTTACTTTACCCAAGGCATGAATAGTTATATTACAGTCTAAAAAATCAACCTTGACAGTAAGAAGTATAGGATATATTGTCATGATCTAAAACTTTGTCCTGTCACTCTGCAATACAACGAAATGAAATCCTTTCCTGTCAATAAGAAAGATATCCACATTAATAAGTTTTTCGTACATGCATTATATGTAGTGTGCAAGTTTAGGGTCTTGGACGGTCAAATGTCTATCGGGGGCCCTGGTTCAATAGACGTGGGTCAAGTCTGTAAAATGAGATCCAACCATTTCACAAATTAGATGGCTTTTGACGCACCACACACTGTCGGACAAGACGGCGAACGACCCCTTGTGAAACGTAGAGCTTTGTATCACCATCTTACAGACAGGTACAACTTGTTTGCCGGGATGCGAAACGCGAGGAACTCGTTAAATGAATTGAAAAAGCACGGCACATTTTGCAATGGCTCATTCAACGCGAACAATGTAAAACAGATGTATCAAATTTGATGTCTCACTGATGAATCAGTGTAATCACAAGTCGAAATGCGATTCTTGTGTGATGCTGTTGTGATACGAGTGCATTGTCATGAGGTCACTGTAGTCGTCTCCGCCCGTCATCAAAGATAACCAGAATAAAGGATAAAGTTAAAAATGCCGAAGAAAAGAGAGAGAGAGAAAACTAGTCTATAGGCAATACCGCCTTATCTGCACATATAGGTGTATACCATCCAAAAAACCGTTCGCATGAGCTAGGTTTGCTGTTCAGCCAATGGATGGCTGGCTATCATCCCATCAAACGAATTAAACTTTTTTCTATTTTTTTTTCTGGGCGCACCTTTTTTTCCTTCTTTCTTTTCGCTTCTTTCATATCAACCTCGTGATGACTGAAGCAACCAAAGCCAGAGTATCATCATTGGCAGCTGCTAGTGCCAGCGCAACACGGAGTCGACCGAGTAGCACGGCACAAAAGAAACCTACGTTGACCGCTGGTACGACTACCACAGCGACTCGCACATCCACCAGAGCAGCCACGACTACACGAACTACGACGACAGCCTCTTCTGCCCGAACATCTGTTGCTGCTTCAAGCAGTGCTGGCAAACGCACCAGCGCAACCACCGCTACGACCACTTCTCGGACGACTGCAGGCACATCTGCTACGGCGGCAAGCCGACGGCCATCAACAGCAACGACGGCCACGACGGCCACGACATCCAGCGCTTCCAGTGTCCGAAAAGCGCCATCAACGTCGCCCACTGCCTCCAAAACATCATTGTCGGAATTGAGAGCCGAGATCAAGAGTTTGACAGAAAAGGTAAATTTTTAAGGTTTCTCTTTTTTTGCAGGTGATTATTCTGACTCCCTCCCCTGTTACCCAGCATGCAGAAGCGACGGCCGCTTTGGAGGAGAAGCAAAAGGAGGCGGAAGCCAGGCAGACGGAGCTGTCCACCCTGAAAGAACAACTTGAGCAAGTGCAAGCTGAATTGACACAATTGGGCGAAAAGCACCGAGAAGAGATTGAGAAGCAGACAAAGGAGCTCAATGAAAAGTTGACGAGTGCAGAGCAAGCACGTGCTGAACTGGAAACAAAAGTGCAAGAAATTACGACGGCGCATGAGAAGGAGATGGCTGAGCTGAGTCGGCAGCATGAGGAGCAGCGAGAGGCCTTGCTCGAGGAGATCGAAGACCTGAAGGAAAAGCTGGAAGAAGAACGAGAAAGCTTGAATGATAAACTGCAAGTGAAGGAAGCTGAGATGCAAAAATTGCGCAAGGAGATCGACGATCTGCGTGAAACTATTCAGGTAGAGAGAGAGAGAGCTAGCTTGTTCGTACAAAGATTTGGATTGCAGAGACACTGATACTATCGTACCATCCAGGAAATGCACAAGATGCAGGAGAACAGACTTACATCGTTGAAAAAAGAGCTTACCAACAAACATGCAGAGCAAATGCAGCATTTGCAAGAAAAGTATGAAGTGCAAATTGCAGAATTACGCAAAAGGGTGCCAGAAGGTGAAGGTAGCAATGATCGTGATTTGATCGAACAAGAAAAAACAGAGCTTGAAAAGAAGTTGGAAGTAAGCAAATTCTGAATAATATGTTGTTTGATACTTGACATCTGACCCCTAGTTAGGCCTTGAACAAGGACGCTAAAGAGATGCAGGCAAGGCACGCTGAACAATTGGATGCTTTAAAAGCCGATTACGAGAAACAGATGGAAGAGCTCAAGTTGAAGCATTCAAAAAAGATTGAAGAAATGACAGAAGATCGCAAAGTAAGGAAAAATATTATTCTAGACATCTACTTGCAGCATATCTCTAAAAAGAGAGTCTAGTCCATAGTAGCTGCCGTCCACAAGGACCATGACAAGAAGATTGAGGATCTGCAAAAACAGCATCTTGCAATTATAAAGAAACTAAAGGAAGAGCATGAAAATCGGATTGCAGAGATAGCACGGAAAGAAGAAGAGGATACAAAGCTTGCCCAGAACCAGACGGAAAGTTCACATCAAGCAGAAATAGAGCGTATCAAGAAAGAAAGCGCTGCAGACAGACATAACTTGCAGGAGTTGAATAGACGACTTGTCAGTCAAATCACTGGACTTCGTGCAAAGCACGGTGAAGAAAAATTGGCATTGGAGGAAGCTTACAGGAACAAGCTTGAGAAAGAAAAGGTACGTAAAACATTTGCCATGCGCGCTTTTTTATAACATCTTCATTAACTTGTAACAATTTTTAGAAATCAGTCCATGCAGAATACACGGAAAAGATGAATGAATTGAAGCAACAGCATATCCAAGAACTTGAAGCACGCATTAAACAGCTGCAAAAGGAGAAAGAGGATCAATTACGCAAGGTACAGCAGGAGCACGCAGCAGCTATCGATAGCCTTCAGCAGCAGATCAAGGATCCCAACTTGACAGTAGCTGCCCGCGCCGAACTCGAGCAGCAGATCAAGACAGAATCAGAGCGACTGCTAGATCAAGAGCGAAAGAACCACGAATGCTCTATTCAGCAATTGCAAGAACACCACAAGGCCGCCTACGAGCAGCTAGAAACACAGCTGAAGTCGGCCATGCAAAAGAATACTGAGCTCGAAAAGGAGTTCAGGGCGAAACTTGAAAAACTCGAAGCTGCACAAAAGGAAAATGCGAGCGAGTATCGAAAGGAAGTGGAGGTACGGATCAGTGTCACTCCAGTGTAATCGCTGCATGTTGAATAATACAATATTACAAAATAGATTGCACTTCAAGAAGTACACAAGAAGGAATTGGAACGTCTAGCCAGCGAATACGAATCAAAATTGAATGAGGCCAAAAGGGAGCATATTCGCCAGCAAGATCGCCAAAAGGAAACATATCAAGACCAAGTGAAACACTTGAGACAAGAGTATGAGCAAAAGTTGAAAGAGCTGGAAGGAGAGGTAAAAGAAAACGTATTTAAGACATGATATCCAGTGCATTGACACAAGGGCTTAGATTAAAGCACTCAAGACTTCAGAAAAATCCAAAGTGGAAAGCGAAAAGGTACAAAGTGCAGCGAGATATAAAATAGAATCTAGTCCTGAGCTCGATAGCAGATACCATTGAACGGCAAACACGATGTGGCAAGCATTCTCGAAGCCAAGGAGAAGGAGATCGAAGCTTTAAAGAAGCAAGTGCAAGAGGCACAAAATCAAGCCCAAGATTACCAGGTACATGCCCGGCAAAATGGTATGATAGAAAAATGGCACGTCGCTAATTCTTGTTGTCAATGTATATATAGAAAAAGACTGAGCAGCAGAATGTCCGGATTTCAACAATGTCTGAAAGTCACGCACAAGTGCTGGCGGGTCTTCAAGAAGGTATAAAAGCCATCGAAGCACAATCAAACGTGCAAAAGACCAAAACAGTCAGGACTGATTTGGAAAGAATTATGGCAGATATCAGTCGCCTAGTGGAAGAATTGAACAAACAGGAAAAGACAAACGAAGCTGCCAAGGCCGATAACGAGGCTGTACCCAAGGTAATTGCAGAAATTGATAATGCTAGTACCGATTCATGTACACAGTAATGACAAACTTGTTAGCTTGTATCGCAGATCCGCAGCCAATTAAATGTCATCCAAAACTCTTGCGAAAAGGCGCTGTATCAAACAAATGATAGTCAAGATGTCTTGGTAAGCGCTATCAACGGTTTTAAGCGTTTGCATTTGATACTTATTGGTCTTATGTAGGTACAGAAAGGAAATGCCGACCAGGAACATCTCAGAGACGAGTACAAGCAAATGCAGCAGCAAGTATCCTTCATTGTCACTGTAACCAATGCATCTTCTCACCGGCCATCACGTCTTTTAGGGCTGTCGAGCAATTGCAAGTGCATCAAAAGAAGGAATCCCCGCTGCAATAAACGTCCCATACCTCTTCTGCAAAATGCCACGAAAGGACGTCTAAAGTCATGCCTATGTATCTATACATATATCCTCTCTTAATCTTAGCATAGCAGAACAATGTAACTTTTATACATTTAACTTATTAAAAAACCATGCGGTCACCAACTTCACCAGTGATGCTTAGAACAGTTATCCATTTGGCCAAAAAGAGGGCCATCCATTCAAAAATTTGTAATAAATATACGCGATAAGAATTAGGAGGGGGGAATGCCAAAATTGAATGATATACTTTTGGGAATTAAAAGGTGTTGTAGTTTGCATTCGATCTCGTCGCTTCTACAGAACCTTCTTCCTGAGCTTGTAACAGCGACTCATGCTCCTGGGTAGCTGAGGCTATGTTGAAATTAGAGAGGAGAGAAAAAGCAATATTAATCAATGTAGCATATCATTGTTACCTTGTGCTGAGGAACCAATAGCAACGCGTTCACCAGAATGAGGAATCTTTAGGCAGCGGATGCCGAGGAACTCGCAGAACTTGTTAATGACAGTGGATGCCCAGATGCCATACACAAGTGCGGAAAGTACAAAGTATACCCACAGTACATAAAGTTCAGCCGTAGATGATACAATTCGACTGTCCGAAAAGTTGTCAGTAGTTTGCTCCAGTGGATAAAAACAGAGATGTCATCATACTCTACGTACACGTCAATGATTCTCGGCACAATACCGATGAGGATCGCCATCAGCCAAAGAGCACCCAAGACACCGTAGAATGAGGGGAAAGGTGACTTTGTGAGGTGTGCTAGAATGATGTTGGATGCCATGAAACCAAACATGATGCCGACGGTAACTGTAAAAAGAATAAAGTGCTCCTGTTCCAAAATAATCGAGTAAGGCGACCACGCCCACAGTGAGATGGCAATAGCGTAGGATGCGATGGGTCCAAAAACGGAAGCGACAATGTAGAGCTTTCGTCTCGCAGATTCCCCACGACTAGCCTTGTAGATGGAGTAGAAACTAAAGCAGCGTGTGATTAGATGCATTGTGCTCTCTGTCACACACAAACCGATTTCCCTCAGTTTAGTCTTACCACATGGGACAATGGGTTGCAGCGAAGAAGAATACCATTCCCCACACAAAAATCTTGGCAAAGGTTGTCTCTTCAGGGAGGATATTGGTCAAAAAAGATAAGATGGGTATATCGCTCAAAGGCACATGCCACGATCCAGCACCTTTGTATACGAGAAGAAAGACAAAAAAATTAAGCATGGTCTCATATATATGAACAAAAAAGGATAACAATGATTTACCGAATAATCCGGACCAGATGAAAGCAAGGCAAGAGAGCATGATTCCTTCCGTTGGTCCGTTCACGATACCAAGATATAAGACGCCGGTAAAGTACTCTTCAGCTGTGGACAAATAGAACCCCACAACCATGACGATATACAAGATTAAAACGTCGGTGCTGTGTCCGAGACCTAGTGCAGCTGCTTGCAGCAAGACGACGTATGTGCAATTGATGGCGTCACATCCATGATCAAACAGTTCTCCCAAAGGGGACGAGGTGCCTGTCCGTCGAGCTTGCTTGCCATCCATATTGTCTAGCGTTGAGTAAAGCCAAAGACCTGCAGCGAACGAAAAGTATATCCGTCGAGGAGTTTCATCAGTGTACAATAAATCCGGAACGACACATATAATAATCAAAACGTTTAACATCATCAGAATGAGGCCAGATAACGTTACAAGGTTCGGTCTAGATGCTTAAAAAATAAGATCACGGTTGCATTGCAGCCTTATATATTTTTGAGCTCGCTCTCTCGTTTGCTTACGCTATCCAAGTTGGTAAAAGTGTCACTGCCCAACTCCAGTATGGCTGCAGAATGTACTTCGACACTAGTGACTTGTCTGTTGCTGCATACTTGTAGAAGCGCAAGTTCTCTAATTGCTCTTGACTCAAGAATTCATTCTCGAGGTGTCGCTTGAATTTCCACATTCCAAAACGTAAGGGCAAAAGTGGAAAAAAAAGAAAAGGGAAATCGGGTACCTTTCCCTGGTGTCACACTAGCACAGCAGCAAACGGCCTCCGAAAATCCTGTATTCCGGTATCCCCATGACAACCCGTGCACGGTCGCGTGTTGTCGCCAGACGCGGCCATCTTGGCAACAGGGCTGCTTCAAAGATGAATTGCTGCATCGTTTGATAGCAAAAGCAGCAGCAAAAGCAGCAGTCTGTCGCGAGAGAAAGTATGTACAAGTATGCAGGGCATCGTTATCTGAAGATCTAAAGTCAAGTAGCCACGTCGTACATATAATAGCCATGGAAACCTAAACTTCTCAAGAATTTATGATATATTACCGGACCGCTCGTACGTTGTATTCAATACTTGATTCCGTATCTTATCTCTATACTTCCTGAAGTTATTCAAACCATGGCTGTTTGCCTTTAGAACATTGTTTACAAAAGTGCAATTGCGTCAAGCAGAATTCTGATTTTGAAACCAAAAAATAGTCTTGTGGCACGACAACGCGCGACAAGCTGCGTTCGTCCGCTTCTCGGTTTCGCCCAAAGAAGGCAATCAATGGACGATCCCGGAAATCAGAGTAAACGACCATTCGATGACGATTACGAAGAAGACGAATGGGAACGCGAAGCTTTGCTATCCTCTCGGTAATTGGACAGCTGAAACCTTTGTCTCCGTTCCATGCCTGACTTTGTGGAATCATAAACAAAAATAAGACCGGAACCTCCAAGTACTTTAGCAAAGTTGGCTTCAGCTCTCAACGCACAGAATGAGGAGTTAGCGTGAGTATGAGACTGTATAATTCTTGCAGGCGTCAAAACTATTTACACTTTATGTTTCAGGACAACGATAACAGTTTTGAAAGATAAACTGTTAGGATTGCGTCAATCACTTATGCAAGTCGAAAAGCAGCTTTCGGAAGAGAATCGTCAGATCGATGAGAAAAGTATAGACGTACGTACCTCTCGCCAGATCAATTACAATATAGGGAAACCTGACAGATTTTTTGAAATTAGTACGATCAAGTCTTCACAGCAATGCTAGATCAAGCGCAAGATGCCTTCAATGGCAATAACTGTAAGTAAATGCATGATGTATGATGTATCAGCAATTTTTGTGTACTGAATCCAGAACGTAGCAGCGCCTTCCATTTACCTTGAGGAAGATCTGTGGACCGAATATCTACTAGCTGATGAGCAATTGGAGCTGGATGCAGTGCATGCAATGGATCAATTGCATAATCAAATACTCCCCAGTCAGCCTGATGGAGAAGAGGTACATACATACAGAATATTACCTGCTATTGCAGCACCCAACACATAATACTCAACTGAAACTAGTCATCAACTTCAGGTTTCGAAGGGGCAAACACAGATGGAGATATCGAAGACCTGATTGCCAGGTAACTAGATTCAGTATCAACGCACACACCTACTCTTTGTAACCTTCCATTTGCAGATACCGACGAGCAGAGCTGCAATATCTCAAGACAGACGCTGCATGTAAAGGATATGAAGCAAAAATAGTGAGCTTTGAAAAGGATCTTTCAAAGTTGAATGGATTACCCCAGATTATTCCCATCTTAAAGTAAGTTAGCGAAAAGGGCGGGGCGCTTGTCAATGACTTACATACTGATACTCTCTTCCAAGGTCAACTACAGAGAATTACGAAGCCGAGATAAAGCAGAAGCAAAAGTCACAAAGCAATCTGCAACACAAAGTCATTGAGCCGTTGATTTAAAAGCAGCAGATATCAATATTCAGGCACCTTTAACAGCCGCTCAATTGCAGTCCCAATCCTCCGCATTACAACAGTATTCTTCAAACCTCGATACAGTAAGCAATCAAATCGGTGGTGTCTGTATACTGCTCATTAACGTTGCTGTTTCGAAAGATTTACAATACCCTACTGAGACAACGAACATGCCAACAACTCCTCTCCTTCAGCTCTGAAGTAGATACAAACTTGTTTCGACGTCGCCTACGAGTTTTGGAAGCCCTGGTTGGCGAGCTAATGGATGAAAAGAAAGAAAATGAGAACAAGACTGTAAGGACATCTCGCTATATTCCAGGCCGGAATAGGTAGCTTATACAACGTACTAGACTATTTTATATGCATCACGGCATACAGATATTTCACAAGAGAAGAAGGACGAGTATGCAATGTCTTTTATAGGCGAGCTTGTACAACATGGTAAATATTATGAAGGCACCAAATCTACGTAGCCTCTCATACCTTTGTAGCCAACCCAGAAGTCTTAACAACGTCTCGGAGACGTTCACTGACGGACGTGTCCAGTTTGAACAAAGTGAATGCAGTGGTGCATTATGAAAAACGACGGGCAGAAGATTGGTCAGAAAATTTCAATGCTACTCTTGACGCAGCAAAAGTTTTGTAAGTATCGATATATTTTGACAATTCTGTTGTTGTTTTTATATTAATTCTTTGTTCAGGGAAGATACTAAGGAAAACCTAGCCAACAAGCTTTTTGAACACTCTGTTTCTCGAGATCATTTGCTCTTGACACCATCGGTACATGCATTCATCTTTTTCTCAATATGTTGATGAGTCGAGCTAACGAACCCTTTGCTCTTTCTAGCGCTACACTGATCTTCAAAGCGACCTTGAACTGCGTGTAAACGAGCTGCAGGAAACCTTGACAGACCTCGAAAAGGTGAATATTTCATAGCCATTTCTAACGCTTAAGAGATATTATTAACCATCGATACGTAGGCAAGCAAAGAGGAACCTGAGTTTCTCGAACGAAAGAAACTTTTTTCTCTATTTTTCACAGATCCTGACTCTTTTGCAAAACTGGTTTCAACCGCACAAGATAGGTAAACGATCAGAAAGCAGACAACAACTTGACCTTTTCCCCGTTCTTTCCCTGTAACCTTACTACGACCACTCTTGAATGCATCTTCGTCACGAGTATCGCAATTCTATCACACATGGTACCGCTCATCATCAGAATTATAACATTTATAAAATATTTATTTGCTTGAAGAATGAGACGTAAAGTGATGTTCTTTTTATGTGGATTGTTCACAATGAAATGTTCAAATTGTCATCAAATTCTGCTTCTCTGCGCAGGTTTCTTCCTGATGATGGAAATACCATCAAAAATTGGAAGCATCAAGACTGTTACTCGTGGATCATTCCGTACATGCAAATTGAATTCGTGGGCTTGTCTAGCTTTTTTCATGATATTTTTCGAGGCATCTACTGCTTGCTGAACTTCGTAACCAGCCGCTCGGTGAACTTGGCCAAAGAACAAAACTTGCGCATAACCAGTGTGAGCTGTAAGCATCAGGGTTTGATTTTACAAGAAACATACCATTATCTGCGACCAATACTCCATCATCAGCCAGAAGGTTGTTGTCCAAAATGTAGTTGAAGTAAGGAATATATCCTTTCTTGTCCGCATCTATAACATGATACCGAATCAGCTAGTTTCAATGGATTCTCTACATGGTGAACTATAGTACCAAGAAATATAAAATCAAACTGCTTCTTTTCTTTAACAAGGCTTTCCAAACTTTGTTCCATTTACAACGTTAGCTTTATTCTTCACTCATACAATATTCCTTCTATGCATACCTGTCGCTTGCCGGACCTAGTTTTAGCTCCACCTTGCGCTCCAACTTGGCTTTTTCGACATATTGTTGGGCTATGGCATGGCATTCTGGATCCACTTCCAAAGATATCAAGTTGCCGGTGGGTCCCAAGGCGGAGGCCATGGCCAATGCCGAGTATCCAGTGAATGTACCAATTTCAAGAACATTTTGGATTTTCAAAAGATCAACCAGAGTATGCAGCAGCTTGGCCTGGACTTCGCTCACCATCATGTGTGCGTTTCCAAACTCCTGTATCGTCTTTTGTGATAGTTCAGATAGCACCGGTTGCACTGACAGTGGTAGTGGGCTACTCAAGTCGGTAGAGTACTTTTCCTCAGACAGCCGCAGCCGATTATTGACGTTGCTGACAGTGTTCTCGACAAGAATTGAAGAATGGTACCGCATGGGAACAAGATTGACAGGTCGAATGCTGCCTCGCCATGTTCTTCTTATATACTGGCAGAGCATTCGCTAACGAGTTAGAACTCGTCGAAAGCCCGTTGCCAACCTCTTTTCCTTTTTTCCTTCTTTCCCTTTGCGGAGTAACCATGTCAGCGACACCTCAAGAGATCTACAATGGATGCAACGAAGCGCTCGACACCTTGGCCGACGTGTGGGATCATATGCTGAAGCTTCTTCAAAGCGTCTCGCAGGCTTCAGGGAAGTCGCTTCGGCTTGAACCAAATCTCATGGAGCTGCAGCAGTCCAGACGAGATCTCGACAGTTTATTTGCAAAACTCAAGTCGAGCGCCACCTGGTTGCAGGAACATAAGAAAGCACTCGATGACCGTATGACAGATACATCAGGTCAACAGCTGGACAATGCCCTGCGTGAACAAGATCAACTACGTCAGGTATACATGAACAAACATACATAATGCATTTTTGAAAAAGTCTAGTAATTGGCATGAGGTTACATAGGAATCTATCCGTGTATCAGAACAGGTCAAGGCATTACTTAGTCAGTCTTACGCACTTCAGTTTCAACTTGATATGCTTTTGGCTTCTTGTCAAGACCATCCTATTAACAAGACCAATTGATAATGATACCCAGACTTTCACCTTTTTTTGTAATTAGCACCGAACGGAGGATGACCGTAGATAGAGCATAACCCCGATATCAAATATCTAACCGTATATAATATATAACAATGAGTTCTACTGCTTCTAACATTTTATTTTGGATCTCGATAGTATTGCACGTTTTATCTGCAGAGTGCAGAATAGTCACTGCGACACCTGCCGAAACTCGAAAAGGGGCTGGATTTTTCCGCTTTACTGATAATGGAAAGTTACGATGCATTCTACGGCTTTCCTCAAATTGTAGGACATCCATAATGTACGGTATTAACCGCAGATAAAAAGCAGCATCCAAGGAAAACTGATAGCCGAGGCTTTTACCGCATAGTTACGTAGCATTTCAAACTTCTCGAAGTCAATAAAGCAAATTCTCGACATATGGCTGCCTTGAAAACGAGTTTGTGATAGATGCAGGCCGATCGGGTATTTTGCAGTAAGAGTATCATGATATGCATTCTTGGAGCTCTCCGACAACAGAGTATCCATATTTACTGCAAAGCCCGAAGTCATGACTACAGTCATTTGAGACTGTTATGATAAAGTAGTTAAAATTCATCTTGATGTTGTTCAGTTGACCCCTTATAACAAAATGTTAGATCAGGATTTTAATCAATTCCTACTTTGGTTATTGCACCGGTTTTTCCCTTAAATTTTGCGTCTGTGAAAAAGATACATATCATATCTCAGCGCAAACAAGTCCTTTAACTAATACTATCTTGATTTTATCATCGTGCAAAACTGGCAGCTAGCGGGAAAAAAGTTAATAAACAGTGGCATGTGGCGCAACTGTATTGTATTGTGGAGAGCTTTTAATTTGAAAAAAAAAAAGAAGTTATGAGCCGGGTGGGGACATGACCGCAGCGAGCTGAGCAGGAGTAAGGTTACCTTCGCTAAATTTTGTATCCAGGATCGTTTACTCAAGTTGTGCCTTCATCATCTCTTCGGATGAGCATATAAATTCGCACAGCTGTTGGTACTCCTCGTCGTCTAGTTCAATGCTGTCTTCTTTAAGTTCCAGATGCAGCGGGGAACGTGAACCATCTTGCAAAGTATTTTGAAAAAACGCATTCGTTGACCTTTTTCAAGCCGGCGATTGTTTAGAAGTACATGTTGCTTAAGAATAGGATTAGTTACTGTATATTCGAGATTGTCTTAGTACAAACCCTCAGAGATAGTACTGCTAGTAGCAGCCAGGATAAGCCTGGGAAGCAAACAGGGGTGCTGTCCACGTTGCCCTCACCGCCAAGTAATCGTCAAATTATCGGTATACGGTCCGTTCCGGACATTATATATGGATCATCGATGTTTCATCGATTGATATTGTAGTTTCGTGCCAGACGACAGACATGCACAGAAATTTTTCCACCAGGCTCTCGATTGGTAATTTCTTTTGCCACATTTTGGCTGTCGCCTTTCGTAACAGTGCTGTCTTTTGTTTACAGTCATTCAGCTCTTTTTGTCCGCACATATTTGACTTTTCTTCTGTTATTAGAATGTTGCATTGGGCACTGGCCCGACGAAGGGCGAATCCAGCCTTTGTTGCCTTATTTGTTTTTGGCTGTGCGTGTTGAATTCCTTAATCGTTGCAGAGAAACGTTTAACCATCACTAACTTAGTGGATTGGTACTGTCTCAAATCTATTAAGTATAGCCCATTGTCGTAGATTACAGTGGATTGTCTCAGTTCAGCTATAGAAGTTGTAGTACAGCAATCAGGGCACCATCTAGAATCAGCAGGATGGCAACCGAGGTACATATCAGTAGTAAGGATACTTAGAATACGACATACTGATTTGCCAGGAACAGCTTCAGCATAGCTTCGGACGAATTCTTGATGGCGGCGTCGCTGCCGAGGTGGAGGCAGTGTCGTATACGCACACAGTGGATAAAAGAATAATGTCATGGATAAATTAAATTGACAATGGATAATCAAATCATCCTATAAGTTTATACGGTTGCGAACATCATATATCTAAAGGACCATCGCTTAAATGAATAAGAGTAAATGGCCCTAAAGAACGAATGATAAAGTAATCGGATGAATATACTCATCTAAGAACACTTCTTTAACAAGAAGGTGACGGATCAACAACGACCCATTACCCAACAATTGCAATTAATAATTCATCCAGCTGAACTCGACGAAAGAATAATAAAGAAAAGCTAGACATTAGCAATAGAGAGTGAACAACACAAGTGTTTCTATAAAGATACACACAATCTCACAAGACTTGCTTGTCCCTTTTTACTCTGTTCTCGAATTATCTCACTGACGTCTCACAGACTGATCGTCCTTTTTTTTCTTGTCAACTGCCTCGTCCAAACTTTACACACAAAGAACCAGTGTTTCAAAATCCCGATATTAAGACATGATACTACTATTGAGGTCCCAGGCAGGTTCTATCAGTAAGTGGAGGAACACACTCTATTTTAAAGCTTCTTCGGGAATCTAACATGGACATTGTTTGAGGATCCAAACCCAAGTACACTGATTTCAAATTCAAGGAAATAAAAACCGAGAAAAGGCGCATATTACGCCGGCATACGAGGAACTGGAGCAGCATCCACCGAATGTTCCTACTTTAATGAAGTTTCAGTATTACATTGGGGCACTCAGCGTCCTTCATACCGGAGTAAGAACAAATGGTCACGTCGTACAGCTACCGATGTCTTCATGTAGCCTTTACAACTTTAACGTTCACTTCAAGCATCGCTGGTAACGCCAAACTTGGCACTCTGCACGACAATCAGTACAAGCTACCGTCATATACGAGCTATTAGGTCGTACGCCTCCAATCATGCCTGTAGTTCAC
This sequence comes from Rhizomucor miehei CAU432, assembly GCA_000611695.1. Classification (NCBI taxonomy): domain Eukaryota; kingdom Fungi; phylum Mucoromycota; class Mucoromycetes; order Mucorales; family Lichtheimiaceae; genus Rhizomucor; species Rhizomucor miehei. The sequence continues at coordinate 178,034 of KK100131.1, read as the reverse complement.
CATTGAACTGTCTGCAAGCTGATTACAAAGCTTCTAACGCTTTTGTACTTTCAGCGAACAGGCAGGATGTTTATACACACGACGAAGAAAGGCCGAAAGGCGACTTGCACGCAGAGAAGAACGACGGATCGCTGAACACGAGTACGGCTGGGAAAGAGACGATCGGCAGTGTATGCTGCCACATTGGGTAAGTGATACCGCATAAACAAAATTACATTCAGCTATAAACGAACTGCTCTCTAGGGGTTTGCCAAAAAAAATTCTGGCTAGGCTGGCGTTGGTAATCTTTGTCGACGAATTCAGGACGAGCGTCACTTGGCAGTTTCGATGACAATGAATTGACGCCGTACTGGGACATGAATGTCTTCCATGTCAATGCAAGTAAGTGCTAACATAAATCCTTTTGGGTGCTGCATACAATGGATCGATTGATTTACGATTGAATGACAATAGAAAAGGAAGATTCAGATCTTTGATGTCGGATAATGGAAGAGGGCACAAGAGGCTGGCATGCAAAGACGATGGCGCGCTGTTACACCCTTCCAGTGAATGCCCGGATGCAAGGTTGATTCTAAGGGGTTAGTTGTCTCCATACGATCTTACGAGAAAGTTGCCATCGTACCTCATACATCTAGAGGTCAACAAGTATATGGTCTAAACGCGGGTCACGATCATCAAGGAGGTCCCGCTGTAAGCGTTTATATCCAATTTCTAGAGTATGAAGCAACGCCCACTAGTGCGATGACTCATACCACATTTTTTAGGTTTTCAAGCGTGACATGAATGGAGCAATGCAATCGACGAATTTTGCGACTATACATGGAAACCGATGGTGATATCAACTCCAGATCAGAGGCGATAACGAGAGGACAGTGACAGACCGGTCCAGAGATTTTAGATGAGCTGGTAAGTTACAAGGAAGCTCTGAGTGTATCAGTGCGTTGCTCATCACAGCTTCCTCAGGAAAATTGCAGACACAGACGCGGACGTTTTGACCCGTGCTTTTCTTCCCACTTCCTCTCTCTTCTGTAAAAAGATGCTCGTTATACCCGACGAAGGCAGTTTTATCAAACAATATCTCGAATCACTATCATCACGCTCTGTACGATTCGGTGAAGACTACTGCTCACGTCGACTACCATCGCCTTTGCGGATAAAGGTACGCTCAGGAAACAAATGGAACAAAAGCGATTTGCCTTGCTCATGGATTGAATTACACAGCGTCAACCATCTGCTGCAAAGGCAAAGGCTGCCGAGACAGGTAAAAAACAACAGTGAAGAATTTTTCTTTTCTGTGAATAAGCAATATTGTTATTCATCTGTCATTGTATTTAGAGCCTGAAACAGCTGCTGCATCAACGAGTGTCTCTGCCGAAACAACTATCGACGTGACCATCAAGATCCTCAAACCTGCTTCACAACTTACTGTCGGCAACCTTTCCGTCTACGACACAGTTTCAGACCTAAAGAACCGCATATACCAACTCAACAATATTTCTGCAAATCGACAAAAGCTACTGCTGAAAGGCAAAGTGCTTGCTGATGAGAAGGCATTGAAAGATTACAATATCAGCAACGGGGCTGTTATCCATTTGATGGTCTCTGCTCCAGCAAAAACCAGTACAGCATCGACCACGAACGTGACAATGACTCGATACGGTCTGTCCGAGGCTGGTGTTCGCACAATCGATGGCCCAGATTTCTGGCAGGCTATTGAAAAGACGGTGGCAGATCAGCTTAGTCAAGAAGATGCAGCTATCGTTTTGAACAAGATGAAAGAATCGTTAAAATAAAGTAATAAAATAGTAATGATAAAACAATATGCTACGAAACACTAGATACAAGTAAACTTTTTTTGGTGAAATTTTAGAGAGAAAGCTTGTTTCTTTATCCTCCAAGCAACCATTCGGCAATGATATGCTCCTGCTCAGCAACATCGTCTTCCCAGTCTTCGTCAGGCACATACCATTCCTCGTCTCCTTCCACCACACCGCGTTCGCTGCTGGCGCTACTAAATGAATCTTGCTCGACAGGGATGCGCAAGTTACTTGCGCCTTCTTCTGCGGTGCTTACGACGACCATTGGTATGGATGGTCGACGTTTCTCCGGTTCTGTTTGCACGGCAACATCCACCGGCGTCACATATCGAGGAGGGCGAAACACAGCTGCCTTATGCTGAACGTGTCCATCCTGGCGCAAAAGATAGAGCGTCTTGTCTGTGCGATGTTGTTCTGCTACAGCTTCTGGATGTTTGGCTTGTTCAAAGCGCAGCACCTTGTCTCGTACCATGTTACTACTATTGTTTGCAGACTTTACCGACTCTTCTGCTGTATTTGCATGCTGCTGCATAGTGATTACATCAATTGAGGGCAAAATAGCCGAGGCGCGCTTCGCAGCCATGATGCTAGGTCGCTCAGGCGGCGGTTGTGGTGCGCGTTTAGATGGTCGCGACGGTGGTGGACGCTGCTCTTCCTCTTCTTCCTCTTTGATTCCTTCGGGTGCTATGCTGCGTAGAACGGGCGGTTTGGGTGCTGTTCTTGGATTTTCAAACGGCTTTGGTGGCTCTACTTTCCGTCGCCGAGCATCCTCAGCCGATGCACGTGGTGGATGAGGATCAATACCTGATGTATCTGATTTTCGAGTCCTTGACGGTGGTGCACTAGACGTTGAGGTTCTTACGTTGACGACAGAATCTGTATCCTTGGATCGGAAGGAAACATCGTCGTCGACTGCGGTGTGGTCTTTCATTATTTCTATAGATTTTAAGCGGCTTGGTGTCAGGGATACGCGGACTGTGTTTCCAGATCGGATAAGGTCTTCAAAATCAATGGCAGGAGAGTCAGGATTATATACAGAAACAGTAGATGCTTTAGATGTTTGCTGCAGTGTTGGTGAAGTAACGCTGCTTTCAAGAGCTCCAGAATTACGCTTTTCTCTTTTGAAGAACCGGAACCCTTTTTTACTACCGGAGGATGATGTCGAGTTTATGGTGTTTGTCGTCGTACTCGTAGTCATAATGGAGGTTGGTCTGGCTTTCTGAGAATTAGATGCACTAGTTGTTGAATACACCGATGGAACGTGCCCGCCTGGTGGAGGACTAGAAGGTAAGCTGTAATTCTCGTTATCGTAATCCTCGTCATCGAAACAATAGTCTGTATAAGCGTCTACACCGGTGCTTGTCGTAGTGGCTACATGTAGCAAAAGAAACGGTGAGCTAACTTTTCATGGCAACCAATTTTGCGTACACTTGCCAGAGTCACGAGTACTTGTCTTGGACTTTTTTACAGATGTCACAGGACTCGGTGCAGGTGAAGGTAGTGCATATTTTGTTTGGACGCCTGCAACAGCCGCGCGTTTCTACGAGATCTTCAATTTCAATACGCTGCTACCCGTAGAATCTTGGTTGAGAACTCAATACCTCTAAGCGTTCTCGCAGACTCATTCTCTGAAACATGCGTCCTACGTGGATATCGTCGACTAATGCCAAGTACACCTCTCGAATTCTGATATACTCGGTATCTTGATGCTCTGCGGTCATGGCAATTGCCTGAATGACTCTTCAATTAGTCGCTAGTTGATTGAGCTCAGACCAATTCCACCTCACCGTAAGTATGTACTCTGCAAGGTGTTCGATAATTGTTGTTATATATACGGTGACAATGGGCGATACATCAACATCACTTTTGTTTTTGGCTACTTGATTTTTCCAGCCTTTCGAATCGTGTCTTTGATGGTTCTTTTCTGCCAGCGTGCAATACTCGAGACATTCCTCTCTCAATAATGCTGAAATTCTCGCCAGCGGAAAGTCTTCGGGGTGGTCCAAATATCTGGTACGTTCATATGCTTCGTAATCTATCGTATCTAGGCTTTCTGTAAAAGATTTCACTTGTAACTCTGCTTCGACGATAGCGTTTTTGCCAAGACTGGAGGGTAATAGAGAAAGTACTGCGGCTTTGATTCGGGAAAGATCGAGGGACTGCGATGAAGATAGTAAAAGTGTAAGGTACTCGTCAAGGAACTGATTAATTGCTTGCAAAGCATCGGTGGACACGCGTAGCGGATCTACTTCGGTGATGATGGCATTCGCAGCCCTGTGGCAAACGTAGCGTGGCTCTGCTTGGACTGCTCCAAATAAGGATCGAAAAGTCTGTAACATGATTGGGTTTTGCAAACTCACCGTAGGACATTAAGTAGATTTACAATATTTAAAGATGCATAAGAGGGAAGGATGTGATAGGAAGGAAAAGAGCGCGGGGAGCAGGTAGGGATGGATCCGAAAGGAGTGAGAGGAACAAAAGAAAGGGGTGATAACCGATTCAAATGCCAATGATGTTGCCCTCACCAAAAAAAAGGTTCCAATAAATGAAATGGTTGCACAAAGTTGTGTGCGCGCCTCCGATTTGCAGGTCTTGTTTCACCTGTGTGGGTGAGTTTTTCTTTGTGGAGGGACTTGTTCTCTACTGTGAGTATGTCTGTGCGCCTTGAACCCCTTTGTGAGAGCTGGTATCCTGCTACGGAATCTCTCGTCACTTTTAAGAAGTGAGGTTGCTCCTTTGCTGGATATTGACTCCTGCCTGGATTCCTTTAACAATAAGGACAGCAGGGTTTACCTCCAAATCAACTTGAGACTCCCATATCGAGTAGCTAGCAGTGGGTCTGAGCATCATCCTGGGGTAGGCATGTACGACATCCCCCTCCCTCTGTGAAGCACTATGAATAGAGCCGAAATAACCTTTTCCTCCGAAAATTTCCTTTTTCACAACAATCGATAGTACAGGTCTCTAAGGCGTCATTGTTTATAAAGCAATATCAGTAAATAACTTTTAAGAGATAACCGACTTGAAAACAATGCACGCAGAGATGCGAAAGTGAGGGATAAAAGGTATGTCATTGTTGTTACAAAGGATACAAACCCTCTTTGGTGATATGCTTTCATTTCTTTCAGATGTTTTCGAATCGCAATCTTACAAAGATGTGCAGAAATGGACTAGTTTTGACATGAATGCGCATTTAATTTTATAGTCTTAAAATTGGATGAATAATATATTAGATCAAATAAATTGGTACTATAAATACACATTTGTGAAGAACACGAGTTAAGACATTGACGCATATCCGTTCGTAGTTAGCGACTTCACCTGGACCGTAATCAAGATACCAGACTTTAGTGAAAAACCATCCAATTCTCATACAGGTTGTGAGGTCAATCGATCTGCTTGTCGGTAACTTCCACTACTGCTGCTAAATAGTATGCGTTCCTCTCGCCCTGCAAATTTCGGCTTGTGATATTTGTACCACTTCTTTAATTTGAAAGATTCTGGCATACATAAAGATACATTATTGGCTTACCACAATTTTCCTTTTGCAAGGTTACGATCGGTAATCAATCTAGTTCCGTCGCAGTATTGTTGAAATTTGGAAGCGAGGTTGTACCTCATGTCTTTACCTCTTCCATGGCGGAAACACGGTAGAGGCTGGTTGTTGGTTGAGAGAGATCTTAACATACCACTCAGGGCGATGCCGAATGCAGCGGCAGCGCTCGGCTGCGCATAGTGTGGCGGATCAGGGGGAACGGCACTTGGTATTCGTGCAACAGATAGCACCTTTAACCTGGACAAACTTGCCATCACGACGGTTTTAGCCTCTATTGGTTTTCTTGAAACAATAGGTGCAAGTCTTTGTTGTATTGAATTCGTCGCTAACATACAATCGTCAAACTCTGTGGCTCCCACCAAATGCGTGGTCTTTGACAAAGCTCAATTTACCCGTCCAGTTGCCGTAGAAATGCAGAACAGAAGTCTTGGTTCCTCGTTGTTTGGTGACAGTAATGTCGCGGAGGATAGTAGAAGCAAACTTTTGATAGAACGCATCTTCTCGTATCTCCCTTGGTCTGACCATTTTCGGCTTTGTTGTTTGTCCTTCTTCGCGCTGGGCCTTATGGGATTTCCTGAAGATGGCGTTTTCAATAAAACCTATTTCCAGCTCCAATGGTCGTGGGTTCTTCTCCAAGTTGATGTCGGGATCGATATTTAAGTCGTTATCAATGCTCATGTCTTGAAGGATTGAATAACGGTTGGTATCTTCAAATATGGACCGCATGCTCTTTGGCGTCGTCGTAGCCGTCGTGACCCGGGCCGAGGTCGGTACCTGTGAGCGCAACATTTCTTTGGCCTAGCAGATGTTCAATGATGAGCTGCTGGACCTCAATATTTGTTGGCTCGACTGCTTCCGATTGTGTTGAGGAGGTTATCTGCCCCTTCAGTTGTCTATTCAATTGATAGAGTTTTGATTGCAGACTGCTGATGTCCTCGTCCGGCTCTTGGATCTGCAGATACAAAGCATCCGCTTTCTTCCTTGCTCGCTTCAATTCGTCAATATAGAATTCCAACCGTGCTTTTTCTCTGCTCTTCGTGATGCATTGCCGGCATCAGCTCTAACGCTTTCTGCTCGAGTCAATTTTCGGCGTAACCCTGTCTACGTTGCTTTTTTGTTCTTGAGGGCAGATGCCAATTCGTCTGCCTCCTTCTCGATCTGGTGCCGCTCTTCATCATTCAGACTTCTTTTGGGCTGCTCCTCCTTCCGTCGTTTCCGCTTCCACTTTTCCTTCTCTGTTTTATACCCGATAATTCGAACCCGGTGCTTGTCGATATAGCAAAGTCACCATTGCGGCTGTAGATTCCGTTGTTCCAGCCATCATCAAGAGTGTTTACGTTGAAGAAATTTCCAAAAGAATGGCCTTCGGGTTCCAGGTTGCGGTCTTGATGTCGGTTATCTTTTCGTTATCGTATTCCATATTTTGGGTTTTGGACATGATGTAGTACAATCCGACTGAACCGAGATGCAAGGATCCGTTATCCTCGCTATCAGGGAAATTTTCCAAGAGTTCTGTTGCGGTTGAAGTAAGGAAACAACGGCATTCGACAACTTTGCGACTGAATACATTGATCCACGGTAGCTTGTTGTGGGCATCCCGTTTAGGCACAATCGGGTTGAGAAAATCCGTGATACGAGCTACTGTTATCAGTTGATCGTCGGTAGCTTCTGTTCCCCGATGCAAAGCATTTCGTACGTCTTCTACGGTCGTTGTCTTGAGAATTGCCCTTGGCTTATGGACTAAAACTCGGATGATGCTCAGGAAAGCACGTAGCAAAGCGCTTGAGGGTTCCACTGAATTTTTCCGCTTCCTGTGTCTCTTCTTGGTCATTCGAGTCCCCCGACAGATCAAAAATATCAGGTATATCATCATCTTTGCTCTTCCCTGCTGAGCCATGCATCATATCCGTATGCTTGTGTGTCTTCCGTTGTGTCATGACAGATCGTAATTTCTCAAAGGTTGAATTTATAGCCCAATTTTGCTGACATGTAAGCAGTGCCAGGTCTAGTTGCTTCATATTCCGCTTGATGCTTTTCTTTCTTGTGCATGCTGAATCGTCTCGGCGTCCTGTTGCTGTTCTTCTTTGGCTTTTCCTTCTCTAGGCACTTGCACAGAAATCGTTTTAACTTCTCTGGCGCCAAGGCGATTCGTAAAAGCCCCACGATCAACACTCGCAAGTCGCGTGCAAAGCGCTTCTCGGTCCACAAGTTTGTCATTGCGGTGTGATAGTCCGTCAAAGCATCGGAAATGGTCGGCTTATTTACAAATGATGGATCCTGTTTGTCGCCATCGACTTGTTGAAGCAGCTACTTCCGTATTTCTTTGAGTTCTGTTGACTCCTTCTTTCGTTGACAGAGCGTCCGACACAGCCAGACATAATGTTTGACAAGTGATTAGCTGAGTAAATTTTGCTCTAGAAATATTTCTTGATATCGCATGCACTGAAGCGACTCGTACTTTCTATCTTCATCGTCGTCAAATTTGAATCCGCTCGATAATTCTTTGAGATCGACAATATTGTCGCCTTTTGCGTCTTGATAGCCGCATATCTTGGCTATCTCCCCGATCGCAATCTTGTCTGTCAATACTTCAATGAACCTCGGGAGCAACATCATAAAGTTTGTTACTTTATCGCGCTCTTTGTTAAGAGCTTTTAGTGTTCCAGAGTCAGGATGCGTGATTGCTTTCAAGCTACTTGTCACTGATCGAAATAGTCGTTTGCTATCTGACTGTGCATCTTCATATATGGAGGAACTTGTGACGTTATCGCTGGTAGCGTCAGAGGGCGGTGCTGCCGGATCGATGTCCATTTCAGTCAATTCTGGTGCCTTTCATATTTCAAGTTCGTCCAAAAACCCTTTGTAAACTTCCAATGGACTGTAATCCTCCTGTTTGTAAACATGATGACTAACCCAGTTCTAGTTTGATCTCTCTCCTTCAGGTAACGAGCTGAATAGTTGTTTCCATGCTGCTTTGTATACGGCGGGCGCACTCTTTCGATTGCGTTCCTTTGTGAGGAATTTTTCAAGCGGTATCCTTTTTTTGATGACTTGTTTCTGATAGGCATCACCGAGATGCTTCTGGAGCTCTCTGTGTATTGCTGCTTTTACTTGTGCGCTCGTCACATCGACATCCACATTTTCCTTTGTGGGGCGCTTAACAGCAATATCGCATGGCTTGAGCTGCCCGTGGAACTTTCCTCGTGCCTTTGCGAACTTGTAGATGCGTTCCCACGGTGCAAAATTTCTCAGCGGCCAAGTCTTTTGTCCCGAGAAAGAGTCCGTAAAATCACATATGGAAGTAAGCTACTGTCGTCAGAAACCTTCTAATATTTATTTACCTATACGTTCTAACAGACCTATCGTCCGTACGCCATAGAGCTGCTCTTCTGGTTGTATTATGCAAGGCTGTTTTTTTGTAGAAAATAGACGATGCGCAAATTGCTGACTTGGGCGGTTGAAAAGAAACTGGTATGATTTTGCAGGAATATACTGTCTGTCTATCGCTAGAGACATGCGTGATGACTGATTACCACTGAGAATATCAAGCATTGGATGCTCTGAGACCTTGCTGTTCGCGAAAAGTCCGTTGGTGCGTAAAAAATGGAGCCAGGTATTCAGTGATTCTTTGGGTAGTTGCCGTGTTTTGGCATTTTTCAAAGCTGTCAGCAAACGTTCCTCCAAGCCTTGTTCTAACGTTGAAGAGTTGTGTGTAATCATAATTTTCAGTTTCAACGTAATCGAGTATTCCTCCGATTACAGCCGAGCCTGCCCAGACCATCCTTAGTTATCAAATGTTATTATGACCGACTTGTCCTCCTTTACTTACGAGCTGTATTCATTGAGTAAAACTGGGCTTGCATGTTAGCAAAAGTCAAGCAGAAAGAGATGGAATTCGGCCGACTTCTTTTTTCTTTTCCTTTTTCTTTCGTGTCAAACAATGTTTCTGAATGGAATCTGGCCACTGTTCCAAGGCTTATGTTGTTTGCGGAGCAGGCATGGATCATAAAGCTCGATTTCATCGCTATTGTATGATGTATTCAAACGATCACGTATGCTGTATTATTTTGCGATTTTTTAATTTCTACAGTGATCTTTGCACATCCATAAATGCAAAGGATTCTGCTTAGGGTAGTGCAACTGGGAGCAGTGCAAATAGCTCAGTACAGCTTCTTTGTCACAACTCACCATGGTAGACGCAACGAGCGCCTACAACCCGGTTGTCCTCTGTTGCGATTACATGGACGAAGAGCGACACCGTGAATACGTAAAAGAATTCTAGTCCGGAAAGAGTGATTTGCAGACCGGATCCTTTAACAGAGCAGTAGACATGTTTGACAATATTCTGACAGTGATTCAGGACGAACTGAGTCTCGCACTACTCCAGCGCTCTTACGCACTATAAAAAACTTGGACAACTACCACGATTACTGGAAGACACAAAAAGAAAGCT
>KK100131.1:134576-159416 GCA_000611695.1 Rhizomucor miehei CAU432 | reverse complement strand
GAATGCTCAGCTTCAATAGAGTTCCCTCAGTCCGATTTCATTGTTGGGATAACTGAAGGTCACACTTTAGAATCTCAGAAGTACAGCTTTCTATTGATATGAGGATAATCATCATCGGTGAAGTTTTTAGGGGTGAGGGACAGGGGTGAAGAGCAGGCGATTTATTCTCCTCACTCCCGGGCCCAAATATACGATCGCTTGCCAGCTTGTTCAGGCAAGATCATCGAAACGTTTATTGATGGTGGCTGCAACTTGTGCGTTTGCCTTGTTCAGATAAGGCGACAAGTTGTCAGCCATCCGAACTAGATATTTGTCTAGTTCTTTGTTGCCGATGATATTGATCGGCATTGTTGTGTCGGCAAACAGGGAAAGGATGCCATCGAGTTGTCGCCTCATTTTTCCTTTCGGCGAGGATCTCGTCCTCAGGTCAGTGGTGAAGGCTGGGCTTAGCGTAGCCTTATTGCCACTGTCCAAAACAGACACGGCAATATGCTTAAACAACTTAGAGGCAATCTTTCCGTCAGTGTCCAGATCGTTACTGGTTAATCCATGGTCCTCCAACGTCCAAATTGTGACAGGTCGTGTTCGCAAATCATTGGCGTAGGAGGACGACGAGCGGCAGCAGAGATATGTCGATAACCGGTAAAACTTTAACCTCACTTGTCGCAGCTGGGCTAGCTCGTCAAATGGGTACAAGAGGTGCTGCTGTTTGGTCATGCAAGAAGTAGTCTGCTTCTTAGCCCAGTCGAGCAACTCCTCAACAAGTGGCTGCACTAGGAAAATCTGTGTCTGTTTGGACGGTGTGAAACCGTTGCAGCTCGATGCACCTATGGTGGGCACCTCGTCGACATCAATGCGTATTGATGAAGTGATGAGGTAATTCACCACTTTAGTGCCGATCACGAGCTTGTCGACATGGTCATCGCTTTTCAGAGTCGTGACTTCAACATTGGGGTATATCGTGCCATCGCTCGGAAGAGAGCTGCGGAGGCTTTGACTCTTCTTAAAAGTCTGCTTCTCGTGGTGTGCATCAATGGATGGAAGTCGACAATACACCTCGGCGCAGTGGACCAGAAGGCCACGATATCCGTCGATCAGAAGCATGCCTTCTGTGATTCTGCTACAGAAATACTGTAGCCAGGGCTGCCGCGTCCAGTCCGTGTTAAGCAACCGCGCAATATCATTGTTAACTTGCACATAGGACTGATTACCCAGCACAGCTTTCCATTTTTTTGTTGCAATCGTATAGTAAGCCGATGGTGACGCGGGAATGCTGTGAACATGGTTGTCGGAGGCCGGTTTTGACGCCTCAACTGCGTAAAAGCGCAGGGCATCATTCTGACCTTGACAAAGCAGAAGGTCGGACATGACGTCTGAGGTTGCCAGAAGATTGTATTCATTGGCTTTTGCATCAAGACAGGCGACGGGCTCCAGGTCGGCAATTTGAGCGAGCATTATCTTTTTCCTTTGCTGCTCTTCGGGCAGGCCCACTGCACCCAACGCATACACCATCGCTGATTCATAGCTTCGCCTAGTGCCTCTCGCCGGTGGCGTTGGAGCTGGAGGAAGTGTCGCGCTGGCCAACCGAGGATCGACGATATCATCAGCATCAAGCTCGTCGCTGTCGCTCTGCTTTTCGCATAACGTGGATTCAGAATGCTCCGGTTCTCCGGTGCTCGCCACACATCCACTGAAATGGCGTTTAAAATTGTCGACAGTTGCGAATTCTTTTCCGCAAATGCATTGGAAGACGCCATTTGCATTCCTAGGAAACGTGTTGTTTCCTACGCTACGCGTTACTATGGTAAAGTTTTTGACTTAAGATCAACAGTACCGATGGTGACTTTATCAGCGTGATAATTTCGTTTGTGGTAACGGAGCTGATCGCCTGTTTCGAATACTTCGCTACATCCAGCAAAGGAGCACGTAAATTAGCTGGTTGGCATTGACATGAGACAGGAGGATGCTTAAACCAGGTGCCTGGTCTCGAGGGGTCGCGAAATCAGCCAATACGAGGGCAGCAACTCCTATTCCCTTCCCACCCTCAATTTCTTCTTTCCACACTTAACTTTGGCCCTTCCATGAAATACTCAAGAGTTCCCTTTTCTCATGCAAGCCGATACTGAAGACCCTTGCTTAGATGGTCCAATATGTGGACCGTGCGACCATCATGCATCCGCTGCGTTTTCAGAACACTGGTACGCATTTGAAGGAAAGCATCAAACGAGACCGATCAGAACAGGTAGTGTAAGTGTCTTTGCTGGACTGGACAGGACAGGAAAGAGCAGGAAGATAAATATGTCAAGGACGAGACAATATATCCAAAGAGGACATGTTATCCGGCTTGACAAGTCAATAGACAATATCAAGCTCACTCTTTACCATTAGCCCTGCTGCGGGTGCTTATACGGTTGTCTAGGACATTCCTACACAGCAGAAATGGTCATTGACTTTAGAGGCGATTAGCGTCAGAACGAACGAGGAATGCTCGTAGTCGAGCACGAGTTATAACACATGCTGCTCTTCAGGATACTCGTCCATTTCCTCGAGCATTGCTTTGACAAAAGTCAGAAAGTGACCGACGGCTGTACTCTGGCTGTGATGCCGCCTTCCGAACAATGAGCCTTCCTTTTCTTCGACAACTGTGGAATTCTAAGGCTAATTCTGATACGGCCAAATGCATTGATGGCACGCCGTTGTTTATCGACCAATCACGCAAACTGAGACTTCGATTTTAGACGCCATCTCTGCATTTGGCCGTATCAGAATTAGCCTTAGAATTCCACAGTTGTCGAAGAAAAGGAAGGCTCATTGTTCGGAAGGCGGCATCACAGCCAGAGTACAGCCGTCGGTCACTTTCTGACTTTTGTCAAAGCAATGCTCGAGGAAATGGACGAGTATCCTGAAGAGAAGGGGCTCTATCTGATCGTGGACAAATGCTCACACCCACAGCTCTCAAAGACATCGAGAAGTGCATACTTTCCCGTGGATGCCGATACATTCGCCTTACCCTTACTCTTCTGAGCTTAATCCTATCAAGCAATTCAGTCCGTTGTTAAGAGAAAGGTCTAGCGCTATATGCTGCACACTCGCAATTGAAACGCACTCGACGAATATTGCCGAGGCTTGCGACAATTTGTGTCTGCGCGATTTCCATATTTCGTACATCATTCTGTCAACTGCTTCGAAAAGTGTCTTAAAAAGAGAAACTCTGAGGATTGCTACGCTTGCCAAAGCAAGCGCCTTGAATCGTGCGACTTGCAAAGCATGAAAACACAACTTCGCGCCTCAAAGGCAGCGAACTAAAAATCTTGGACAATGCAACTTAAAACTGTGACTCACGCCTTTTTGCATGCGACTAGAAATTTCGGTAATAGTGTATAGCAGCACGCAGAATACACAGAGCTGCAAATCGTTCAGATATTCTTTTTGCATCTGGATATTACAAATATGACGATGTGGGGTAATGCAGGAACTTTCACACTTTATATAATATCAACAGGCTCCTCAATCAGGAGTTTGTTCTGCAAAGTATAAAACTTGTAGAGAGACGGGAAGAAAAAGCAAAGAAGAGGAAGAGGAAAGAAAGCACGGAACAGAGATCTTCTGTTTTCATTACGACTCGACTGGTCTTTGGTGTCAGCTTCCAAATCGCTGAAACCTTAAGGATTATTCTTAGGAGAAAACAAAATAAAGAAGAGGTGGAAATGATTGTCCATTCTGCAAACCCATTGACACTGTTGTAGCTTGGCTGACAATACCATAAGGCAGTTTTGAATAAATCGCTTACAGCAGTTATAAGGATGTTAAATAGCCTGCATTCACAGACTCCTTTCGATATCAGGTCTGTCGTTGTGCTTGATCTTCCTTGCTTTTAATCATCAGAAAATGTTTGTCATCAGAGATCGAAAGTGAGACATTTCAGTGCTTACTTAGACGGGCTTCCTGCTCCATCGTCAAGCATCACAGGTCCAAAAACGTTAGTTAAGACCAGGACATCTATTCCCGGAGCAGCTTTGTTCTGGGTCATCCGTTGGCGGTTTCAATTGTAACAAGGTTCATACCCCGATGGAACCCCAGCTTATTCAGAGAAAACGACCGTCTGTTCAACGAGAGTTCCTGCCGTCTTTTCTCCCATGCTTCGAACGCTTCCAACTCCATACCTTCGAGCCTGTCTGAATACCTCGCGCAACTCGTCCAAACGAATCATCATGACAAACACTGCTATTCGAACACTCGCAACTTCTGTCAAAATACCAGAGGTGAATCCGTCTCAAGCGCGTTTTCTCTTTCTATCTCATATATTCATCTTATCCTCTTGTCTTGTAGCTTTCTGACCCCAAGCTCTTGCGTCACAATGCCTACATCAACGGCGAGTGGATTTCTTCTGACAAGACTTTTTCTGTCTATGGTACGTGTTGCATTATTAGTAATGGAAAATAAAAGGGCGATTTTTTAAACGAATCGATAGATCCGGCCACCGGCAAGGAGATTGGAAAGCTTCCAGAGATGGATGCCAATGACACAAAGAGAGCCATTCAGGTAGCATCCGATGCGTTCAAAACATGGTCGACCACAACTGGAAAGCAACGTCACGATATCATGAAGAAATGGTACGACTTGACCATGGAGAACGCATCCGATCTGGCGACTATCTTGACGTGGGAGAATGGGAAGCCATTTGCAGAAGCCAAAGGTGAAGTAGCATACGGCGCCAGTTTCTTTGAGTGGTTCGCCGAAGAAGCTGTGCGCACCTACGGCGATGTCATTCCTTCGCATATTCCAAACCAGCGCTTTATCACCATCAAGCAACCAGTCGGCGTCGTTGGTATCATTACGCCTTGGAGTAAGTCAAAGATGAAGTTATGCCAAAGATAAAAGCATGTATTTATTGGATTTTTCTTTACAGACTTCCCTATCGCCATGATTACCCGCAAAGTCGGTGCTGCACTTGCCGCAGGATGCACTGTTGTCATCAAGCCAGGTGCTGAGACCCCTTACTCTGCTTTAGCTTTGTGTGAGCTCGCTGAGCGTGCTGGAATCCCCAAGGGCGTCATCAACGTAGTGACTACCGAAAAGAATGTTGCAGAAGTAGGCAAGGAGCTATGCACGAACCCTATTGTGAAAAAGATCTCCTTTACTGGCTCGGTAAGGAAGTTTGATTATGCATAGACAGAACTGATTGGAAAAAAAGATGAGGTAACCGCAATTAATTGTAGACCGCAGTGGGTAAACTTTTAATGCAGCAATCTGCTGGCACTATGAAGAAAATCTCAATGGAGCTGGGCGGCAACGCTCCTTTCATTGTCTTTGATGACGCCGACGTGGATGCTGCTGTTGAAGGTGAGCTTTAAGGAATTTAGCGACGTACGTTGAGCTGGTTCTTACGATATTTATATTTACCTTTTATTTGTGATCAAGGCGCTTTGGCTTGCAAATTCAGAGGTTCTGGTCAAACCTGCGTGTGTGCGAACCGCATCTACGTACAGAAGGGCATTTATCCGCTGTTTGCTTCAAAGCTGGCCGAAAAGGTCGGCAAGTTCAAGGTTGGACACGGATTCAACCCTGATACTACTCACGGTCCCTTGATCAACGAGAAGGCTATCCAAAAGGTGCAACGTCACATTGACGATGCTGTCGGCAAAGGTGCCGAGGTTCTTGTTGGTGGCAAGCATTTGGGTGGCAACTTTTTCGAACCCTCTGTCGTTACTGGCATGACCAAGGAAATGCTTATTTCCTCAGAAGAGACATTTGGCCCCATTGCAGCCCTCTTTGAATTCTCGACCGAAGATGAGGTTATCGAACTTGCAAACAACACCGAGTTTGGTCTTGCTAGCTACTTTTACTCGCGCGACATTGGACGTGTCTGGCGCGTCGCTGAGAAACTTGAGAGCGGCATGGTAGGGGCCAACTCCCCTATCTTGTCTAGCTGCTACACACCCTTTGGTGGTGTCAAGGAGAGCGGTGTGGGACGCGAAGGTCAGTTGACATGTAATAAAAATACGACGCTTTTGAATGTTTTACTTATGAACATGAATAGGCTCGAAATACGGTATCGAAGACTACCTTAACCTCAAATATATCAACATGGGCGGTATTTAAGCCAGTAATATCCATCTTGTAAATATAATTGCTATTTTACTTCTTTTTGAATTATGTCATCATCGTCTCCGTGAGGTTGATCTGGAACTTGCTTCCTTGTGCTACGGGTTGAGTTTGTGCGCAATTCGTAGCATCAAAAGTTGCACCTTTGGGTAACGATCGAAATTCCACAAAAGTGCTGCGAGGCACCGAGTCACTCCTTGCAATGCATGTTTGCGCCGCCCTGTCAAATCCACTTCTCCCCTTTCCCCAGAAGGAAAGGAGGCGAGCAGGCAGTAAAACCGGGTTTCTTTCCGCTTTGGCGTCATGGTGGCGACCGACCGCAGTTCATCGCACGACATTGTGCCATCGATCGCGACACTGAATCACGTTGCGCCTGGTTTTGTGGATCCACTCTTGACTTCGTCAGCATACCATGTTCACCAGGCTGAAACCGCCTTGTCATCACTCAAACAAATTATACGTGAAAGCGAGGGTTGGAAAAAGACACTTAAACACAAGAGTGGCGTCGTCGTGTACATGAAAGCCGCCGATAAGGCGCCGATCTTTAAGGGTGAAGCCATCATCCATGGATTTTCGCCACAAACTATTTTCTATGTCATTGGCATGAGAAAGCTGTGGGATAGTCAGTAAGTTAACATTCAAGATGTAACGAGCACGGTAACCATTGACTTTTTTAGATACGAGGATGGAGCCCTCGTGGAAAACTTAAACGAGACAACTTCTCTAACTTATGAAGTCGATAAGGGAGGTTTGTTCGCAAGGTATGCAACAACGTATTTGAATATATGTAGAGTCAACAATGTCTCTAACGAGAATTTCGTTTTTTTCCTTCCATCCATCATCTCGAAATGAATACAGTTTCTGTGGAGGTAACACCATTGGCAACAAACCACGAGACACTGCCCTTGTTGAAAAGATTGAATGCACCGGAGATGATGCTATTTTTTTCGCATGCACATCTGTAGAAACACCTCGGGTACCACGTGTTCAAGGTCGTGTGCGGGCAGATATTAAGGTGATGCCTAAAATTTAGAGCAACAGGAGTTTGCAGCTAGTTGACATGAGAGCCTTTCATGGTACCAGCTTTTAGGGTGGGTGTTGCAGCCGATTGGTGGAGCATTCCCTGCAACCCGTGTTACCTTTGTCATCCAAGAAAATCTGAAAGGATGGGTGCCTGGATTTGCAAAGAAATCCATGGCAAGACGACCGTTGGCTATCGCGCTCGTCAATGAATATCTGCAGAAAAAGATGGTACGGACAAAAATAAATCGAGCACCAGTTTTGCCGCTGCATTCTCCAATGAAAGAATCCTATCGCGAATCTTGCGTGCATCGTCGGGCCCCTATTCCCTTTCAAACCGATGGTTTAAGCTCAAGGTAGGACGAACTTTGCAGTTATAGGAATTTTCAACTTCTGACCATCAATTAGGTCGCATGCGACATCTAGAGACCTACTCCGAGAGAAAGGGACATCTTCCTCGACCTCTTCAACGAGAAAACATATTAATTTCGTGGAAAATGACACGGCACGCTCAGATTCGCCGCTCTTCGAGCTTGCTCCTGAACCTAGCAGCATCAGTACACTAAGCAGCATCGAACAGCAATCATTACTTCCTCCGGAATGTGCTGCCAATACCACTCAAAAGACTCAGATACCCGAAAGCACTGCGGAAGAAAAACCGCAGGCTCTCTCCTTATACCCTACACATCGGCATGTTTTGGCCAAATCCGAAAGCATAAATATGTTAAAGACCTTTTGCATGAGCGACGTTGATGAGCAATGGATACTTCAAGAAGACCACGAAGACGTTAAAATGTACACTGACAAGAACGAAAAATGGATCCGTTTTGATGGCATTATCTCTGGAGGATGGTCTCCACAGCAACTCTGTTCAACAGTCTTTTGCGTCGGCGCAAGAAAAGTTTGCAAGTATTCTCATGAATCATTTATTATTGGCGCTTGTACTAACTTCTATAAAAAGGGGACAGTCTGTTTCACAGCGGAACTGTCTTGGAGCGTTTCAGTCAAAAGGATTATCTAGTATCCTGGTTACTACGAGACACCAAATCAACTTTGCACCATGCAACCCTGCTAGCCAGTATCGAGACCGACCCTTCTACAGGCACAGTGTACACTGCAGCTACCAGTGTGACTGATGCTCTGAGCGATGCTACCTCAAAACCGATTGACCTGTATGGATGGGTATTCCATCCGTGCTCGCGCGGCACACAAGCCATGTATATTAGCAACATCGAATGGGCAGATAACCCGCTTGTACGACTCAACAACTATCTCAACCAGCGTGGTTGTCCTCCATATATCCGTCGCGTGGCTGGCAAAGTCATCAAGGAGGAGTTCGATGACAAGACCGGAAAGTACCTTGTAACATATATCGCCAAACATCGACAGAACAGCAAAACTCGAGCTTGGTGCACAGATATCCGCGTACATGCCTCAAGATACCCACACGGATTCGATATTACTGTAGCACCCGCTTCGGGAACACGCGTAGACGTATCATCCACGCTCGCCAGTGTCCGAATTTACACAACAGACGACGAAATGGAGGGTCAACGAGTAGAAGTTGAGCTAACTGCTAACAAGCCGCCAACAAAACCATCTCAGAAACGAGAGAAGAAGCAACCAAGCAATACAGAGGAGTCTCTGCTTTCAACCCAGGATCAGCAACAATCGCAGGTATGTTTTCAACTCCTTCCATTAGAAAAGAGTATTCTCATAAAAATATATCTTTCACACTAGACATCAAATATTGTCACAATTTCCAACGAGCTTACTTTCAATGGCCAGCAACTTGCACTTATATTTCTTGTGATGGTTCTCTGCTACTATACAGGGAAGCTTGCATGTGCAACTTGCTAGGAAAGGTGACGGATAAATGGAACAAGTACTTCACTATCTCTCTCTATCGTTTTTGTACATATGTCGATATCCAGGATCTTATAACTTTGCTTATATCCCCTTTGTGCCTTTTTTGTCTTTTACTTACTTTCATTAACTTCTACTGCGGTATCATCAGACCGCTCTGTTGCCTCTGTAGAAAAGGAGTACTGTCTTGGTTCATAAACTGTCACTCACGTTGCTGTAATCTGCATCATGTACGATATTAATCTAGTACCACAAAAATACAATATACCAATTTACTTTCTATGGAGCCATCCCAGTGGAAAGAGGTAGATAGTCCAGGTTCTGAAAGATGATCAACTAAAAATGGCATTCATGCAAACAATGCTGGGTACCTGACTTCCATAACTTGTTGTTTTTCAACACAGCACACTACGACTCAAGGATCGCACATTGCTTGTACACCATTAACAAATGATGGTCGTGAGCGCTGCCGGCTTAACGACAGCGACTACTTCGAGCCTAAACGTCCAAACAGTATCCGACTTTTGGATGTTTGTGGTGTACTGCCTTGTGGTCATAGTCGTCGTCATATTCTTTCTGTTCTACTTTAATCGCGTGCTTGGTCACATTCTTACCTGGCTCATCAATCAATACACATGGAGACGATTCAACGCATACATTGAAGTTGGTATGGCTGTGATTCGCTGCGTTGGAAGGTTATTGGTCTCTCACAGCAACGGCCCCTCTTAGACTCCATACGAGTCACATTGTTAGGTGCTCGTATTCTATTCAAAAACCTACGGTATCTCTCGACAAACCAGTCTATATCTATAGTAAAGGGCCATATTTCTATTCAGTATTGGCTCCTTAATGTGCGAGAGATCGAGAATGAGAAGCAAGGTATTTGCTTTTTTCCGTTGGATCACATGCAGATCAGCGCTCTGACAACATCTACCTTCTCTCTAAAAGGCGGCAATCAAAGCAAACTACCATGTCGAATTGTTTGCAGTCTGCAGGGACTGGAATGGTTTATTTACAACAATATACCAGCCTATGAAGCCATGATTCAAATTTTAGGACTCGCCACTTCATCCTCGTCGTCGTATCATCCTCCAAAGGTTCGTCCTGTATACGCTCTGTACCCGATGGATTAGATGGATCTAAACTTTTCACTACAGAACTGAATGTAGCGAAAGATAAGGACCCAGAAAGTCAGGTGCTTGCCTCGGGCGTCGAGGCTTCGCTTCTCAGACGTCTCATGCCCATCCAGTTTGAGTGCACGACCGGTGCTGTGATGATCGGTAACAACGAACTCCGCTCTATGATTGTTGGCGAGCTTGTGCAGGCGAACGGTATCTGGAGCACAATGGCACCTCGTGTAGAGATGGATCAATACAAATCTGTCCTCGACCTCGTGCTTCGAAGCCCACGTATAAGCCTCAAGGATAACATGGATTACACATGTCCTCAGGAACCGGCGTCATTAGTCGAAGCTCGGAAGCGTTCCAGCTTTCTTCACAGGTACGCCAAATTTTGTGCAACCTGCACGCGATTCACAGTTGTTCATTGTTGTTGTCGCACAAACTTTAGGTTATGGAGCGGCGTATCCATGCCATTCCGAAAGTTGTTTCATCCGGCTACACGGACCAGGCAGTTTGGACATATGCAACACATGCATGATCTCATGCATACACGATACCAAGATAGCGACAGCGCGACAAACCGCTCAACGACATTCCACGAAGAATATGCGCGTGTAAATAACCTTTTGGAATGCAGCAAGATGAAAATTCGCTACTACGCCGATATACCCGGCCCGGTGCCATCGACCGCTGCTATAGCGAACCCAGGAGTGGGAACAGATGTTGGGAATGGAGGACTGCCACCTGAATGGGGCGTGCGTCTGTCCGTTTGGAATGCAATGATACACTACGGTCCATGGACAGATCGCCAGAGGTATGAGACAATTCGTGATGGTTGGAGTATAGTAGCTCACATTATAGTCTTTACCAGAACAAGTATCCAAGATTATTTCTATCCCAGTTCTCATCGCAACAACGCACCTACTCCGTACAGAAAAGTCGGCGAGCAAAGAATTTCGACTGCATTCGAGTTTCTTGTCGATTTTGAGACCGAGGCTACGTTGCGAATACCAACAAAGGAGCGTTCAAAGGTGAGGATGTCATTCTCTGTTACAGTCTTAGTTTTACTAACTAGCTGCTAGGACTGGAGATATGAATCGGGCTCCGCGGACCTTGATCTAGGCGCAGATGGTTTTTATACTCGCCCTTATGGCTGGATCGACATCAAGGCAGCTGCTGGATCAAGTATCAAAACTGTCACGCCTTATGTATGGGGCTTGGAAGGATCCACGTCGACGATTGACGTGCATCTCAAGAAGGTAGACGCGTCAACGAGCGTGAATTACGCATCGCTTATAACTGCAAAAACCATCGACGTAAGGCATTCAACTTTCTTTTCTTCTCTTCAACGTTTAACTAAAATGATAAATGTATGTCCTTTATAGTTTCACATCGGTATGCCGTCGCCGCTCGTGTGGAATGCTCATCGCGAATGGACTATCGGCTTCTCAATCGAAAAACCCAGAGTCTTTCTTTTGCGCGATCATGTTTTTCTTTTCCAAGATCTCGTTAAAGACTGGACATCAACACCTCCTCCTGATATTTTGCATTTTATACCCGTTACATATTCATTCAATGCCAATGTATCCGACCCGTTAATTTATCTCTGTGTCAACGAACATAATATCATAAGCAATCCTAACTCATTGGAAGACAATGGTAAGCATTTCTTTGGCGTACAATATCCAAAAGTCATCATGCTCATTGTCTCTTGTCTTGTTTTGCAGCATACATCAAATTACATTCACAAAAACTGCATTTTAATATGAAGCTACCATTTACCAACTATGAACCTGAAACCAATGCTGTCAAATTTCTAGCAGAGGTTCGAATTATGCATTAATCGTGATCGAGATGATACTAATCATTGCCGAAATAGCTGGAACATGTCAAAATTGGCATTTCTCTGCAAACATCACATACACTACATGCATTTCTTGAAGAGGAAAATGCTCAGTTTGGAGTAGCTGTCAATGTCACCATCGACGGTTCTTACGAGTACTATACCACCGTGGATGTTTTGCGACACATTGAATCGATGAATCTTGACATTAAGGTGAGAAATGAAAGATAGAATCTTTTTTTCTTGGACCAGTATTAATAACTGTATGTATTTCTTTTTGTTTCCGACAGTTAAATGGTGTGACATGTAAACTATTCGGCACTGTTATTCGATACCTTATAATCCTAAGAGACAATTACGTTGGTGCTTGGGTTAATTTCTCGACCATTGACGAATATCGTCAACGAAGACAAAACCAACGAGAATATCTGGAAATGAAGAAAAAGCAAGCGGATGCAAAGGTACGATAAAGCTTGTATAATATCTTGATAATTGCTAATAATCTCTTGACAATGTAGCCTATCGAAGATCCATTCGAAGTTTACATTTTGGTCGATGTGCAAGATGGCTCACTTCTCCTGCCAGAAAACCTTTATGATTGTACACAGTACTCACAAATGGATTTTCAAGAATTGCAAGTGGAGCTGAGGAATTTGGATATTTATATGGGTATACTCATTCCAGACCTGTCCTCGTACCTTGTCTAATGTGCAAGTATTAGATATGTATGTAAATGTGAGCCCAATAACTTGGACGCGAGAGAGCTATGTGGATCCGAGTTCGAAAAAGGCTTTTATAAGGACAAGAAATGTCCGAGATCAAGGCAACTACCTGTACATTGATGGTGCGTACTAGCTTATGGAGTAATGTTTAATTGTAACTGATTTACCTTTGACAGAGCTCAATATCTATGCTCATCGACTTTTCGGTCCTCTTCCGGATGTGGCGACCTATCTGTGTCATTGGGAATTTGAAATTGGTCGAATCTTTGGCGAGGTCAAACCGTCTTTCTTGCTAGGCACTGCAAGTTTTGGACAAACCTTCGTTTATGACATGATTGATGAAGACAATGCAGTTCCGGCTGAAGTGGCTCCAGCAGCAGACCCAGATGTTACTTTTGTCAAGGCCTCCATTAAAGAAATCGATGTCTATCTCATAAACGAAAACAGCGCTGCAAATGTTTGCATAGGTGCTGGTCTTGATCTCAAGTTTGATAACCTTGTGAATGAAAAGTACAACCAGCGGATCAGCGTCCATATGCCCGAAATAGTGGCAACCGCGCTCGCAAATCAAGAAGATTATACAAAGAGCACTTCTCGTGTAAGTCGTTTGGATCTAGAAAAAGGTATATTAGAGACATTGTCGCTAACTGCAAAGTCCAGGACGATTTTTCGTGGGTGGAGGTAGCACGAATGAATACGGGCATGGACTTGACTATATTCCGTCACAGCAAGGAATGGAAGCGTCTACGCAAAGCTCAGCAGAATTTCATCCGAGCGCAGGATAATCCAACAAGACGGTGTACTCATCTTTACAATGAAGAAGAAGGTGAGACCTATCTGTCTCGTAAGCTGATAAATATATATTTACCTTTGCGAGTATAGATGGTGCCCAACGAGATAATCACGTCGGTGTCCTCTATGCTCCTATATATCGATCATTCCACACTGGTAAACGAGTGCATATATTGTTACCTCTACTACTGATCTGCTAACTGGTCTATTCTCACTCGACACAGTTGACCCAGACGATGCAGTGTGCACTAGAAAGCCATCAGAGTCGCCTTTCCGGGCCTTCAGCAAGCGAAGCGATGCACCCAGCTTGAGTTCATACATTGGAGATTGGGCAGGGTCTCTGGATATGCCTCAAAGGCCGAGTCGTTTGCAAGTCGAGAGATACTCTATGCGAAGCGGTACATCCATCGATAACGAATCATTTCATACGGCTTATTCCGGTGATGAATTTAGCCCTCATCCTACACAGGATTTCGATCTAGACGAGGCTGTAGAAGCGTACGAGCAATACAGCGCCGAATCTGCATCAGAATCGGATGCAGAAGGTACAGAGAAACAACTATACAATGCAAAATGATGACAAGACTAAAAAAAATATGAAAGTGGTAGATCATTTCGTTACCTTTAGCAGTGCTGAAGAAAGGTTAACGTCAGGCAAACCGCGAGAAACAGCAATCCCTCCCTCCATACCTTACAGTGGCTATCTTAATCGTTATTCGGTCAAAAGAGCGGCAGCTCCTAGCGGCAGATCGTATGGCTTCTTTCATCCTTACCTGCCGCCACCGCAGACTCGCTTTGAGGCATTGAAGGTATATTCGTGTAACGTTCATACCCAGTATGATGCAAGCTTTACCAATGCATCTTCTGTAGGATGACGATAACAAACGAGATTCTGGTCTGGGTCTGAGCTTTATTGAAAAAGGATTTTTGTTTCCTGAATCCAAAGACTATCCCGAGGGATGCGAAGATATTCTTGGTACCCAGCAAGAAGAAGACGAGGACGATGGTGACGATACCACTGGCAACGAAGTCATTGTTACTACGGTCCTTGAAGCAACAAAACCATTGCAGATCTTGATGACTCCCATCCTCGTCAAGATAGTGCAGGAAGTAACTGAGACAATTAATCGATATGTAAGTGACTGTAAAGTATATAGTTCCTCGTCATATAATGTCTAATCCATTCCACTTTAAAGGACTGGGATCTTGAAACGATGCTGGATACGCTTCAGATCGACTATGTGGGTCAATTAACGCGATACTTGACGGAGCGATTCGTATGTACCCGCTTTGCAGTGTCGCTACCGGGGACACATTTCCACTTTATTCAAAATGTCATGCTACCAGACGACCTTCCTTCCTACAAGGATGGCAGAACGTATATCAAGACTCAATATGACTCTGAAGAATCGATGCTGTGCTCAGCGGACGTGATCCTCAAGGACTTCAGCATGATTGGCAGTGTCAAGTTTGAAGATCTGGCTTACGATGAGAAAAAGAAATCTGTGGCAGAGTCAAAAATGGTCTTGAGAGAATCAAGGGTGCATATTGACCTTGGACACTTGAACTGCAAAGTCTACTATGTCGGTGCGAGACACGATCAGATATGCCAGCCTATCATGTTTGGTATACCTCAGTCGCGTCGGCATTCGACACTGGACCCGTACATCCACGAAGACGACGAGGATGTGGCGAGCAAACTATTAATGATTGACCTAGAGTTGAATGGATTCATGTTTCGATGGCTGGGAGCACAGAAGCCCAATTATTTCAACCTCGAAATCGACAATCTGTCGACCATTATTATCACGGAAGCTGTCGAGATTTTGGCTGGTGCTGTGTATTCTTGGCTGGCATTTGTGGATGACTTGAAGGCTATCTTGGAGAACTTTCAAGATCAAAGATCGCGTCTTATTCAATTGTTTATCAACGAATTGGCAAACTATTCACAGCTTCCTGCGGCTATCGGCGATCCTCTGTTTTTAACCAAACCGACCAATGTTCTTCGTCTCGGTTCGCGCAACTTTCGAAATGATGTGGGATGGAAACTGCTTGCAAGGATGCGATACTGTTTGCGAACAATGGATACTGGTTCCAGAGCGAGCTTACAGTTCCGGTTATCAAGAGCTGTCAATGCCGGAAGCCTGGACTCAAAATCCATGTTCAACAACGTCATCGAAAAGTTCTCTCTGTGGAGAAGCTGGGAGATCAGCAAGCAGGATATTTCACTGTGTCGACTCTTTACACAACCGTTTAAACAGAAGCCATTGCAAGTGCACGACAAGGAACCTCTCTCACAGGAGGCTGTATCCCTGGACCCTCTTGCAGAGTTCTTGATATCCTCAATGAACTTGGCCAAAGTTCGTATCAAATCGTTTGACTTTTGCATCTTTGAAGAAGAACAAGAGATGGACGACAACAGTATCGTCATTGACACCGTGGATCTTTTGCTTGACAGCGTCTACAAGCGTCCTCTGATAGGAAGCCACGAAGAAGAGGGGTTAATCAAGGAGAAGCCAGACTCTAGATTGCTCGCTCGCGATGGATACTTGGATGTTGTTACCAAGGCAAGCATCGACACTATCAAAATCACTATGAACCCGGCTATCCTAGCTTTTGCGAGACACATGTTAACCGTCCAGCGCGTATTTACGACAAAGCTGAGAAGCTTATCACACGCAACAAGAACAGCTTCATCGAATTCTTTGCTCAGACATGTCGAAGAGGAACCTGAGAAACCCTTTGACTTGCAAAAGATACTGAATCAAGTGGATATCGTCGCGCAAGCATTAGTGACAGTTCAGGAAATCGATATTTGTGCTCGTGCCCAGAAGCTGACTATGCAGAGTCTCATTCGAAAAATCCAAGGATCTGCTCTGTTCTCTAATCCAAAGCTGACACCATTACCGCTATTTGCATCTTCTGACAAGGCTGATTCAGATACTGGATCTGGTGTGCGGAGCTCGACAAAGGCATCGCGGCGAAACACATCGAGCACTCACAGTAATCGGTTGATTCTGGAGGCAGCAGGCGGCGTCGACTGTGTGGATATTCGCTTTTACGAAATTTTGACCAGGAACCACCCGCTGGTGAACGAACTGCTCGTTATCACACTTGAAGGCGTCAACGTGAATTCGAATATATCGCAGTCAGCTCGAAGCTCAAAGAAGCAGATCAGTGGCAGTTCAGCAAGCAACAAAGACATTTTGAATATCTTTTCCAACATCCACAAGTGTAATGTTCACGCACCTCAGAGCTTACTACGCCTCTACAGCTTCGTTGAAGATTGGAGGGCTGAACAAGGGCAGCGATATGAATTCCTATTTCAAAACTTGTTGACGGAATGGGAAGAACAGCGCAAAGTCGCCATGCCTTTATCAAATCATCGACCTCAAAATCCAGTCATGAAATACGAGATCAAGCTGCAGTTTCTTCTTAACCAGTTCGGCATCCTTTTCGACCTTTTACCGTCACTAAGTGTTGAATACAACATTAGCGATTTTTTTGTCCTGGTGCACGATACTGTGGTCAAAGGAGCTCCCGTCCAGAAATACGCTGTGCAGTTGGCAAAGCAAGAATTGCATCTCATCACCAAGAACAGCAGTCCACTTCCACAACAAAAGCAGATACACGAAGAGTATGCCGGTGGCACGTTTAGCATCCCGAGTATCCGCAGTACAGGCAGTGTACGGAGCGAAAATCACGATGGTGTTACTACGTTGTGGTTGAAATCCAGGATATTTGTCGACTATATATCCTTGACTTTGAATGCCAATATGATTGATTCCTTATTAACGACGCAGTCTTTGGTCGGCAACGAAATCAGTGATCTATTGGAAGTACTCTCCTATGATAAGCGGAAACGGCGAAAGAAGGAATCATCCTTGTCTCCCGCTTCAAGCGCATCCGCAACTCGGAAAATCTTCAAATACGGCATAGATATCAGCTTGAAAGGTTTGCGCATATCAGCCGAGAGTCCAGCCGCTACTGGCGTCTTTGAATCCAATATATTTGAAGCCTGTATGTCCAACGAGGCTAGCGGTGATCAAGATCGATTGCTGTGGAGTATGAAGGGTCACAAGTTCGCGCTGTCTCTTGAACACAACAATGACCTTCGAGTCTCGAAGCGACGCAACCGCCTTGCTTACATTGTTGCCGACTTTGAGCTGCAGAATTATTTACCTGGATCTGCAAGTCTTGGTGCAACAACTGGATGCAATCTTGACACCTATTACATTGACTTTAAACGGATACAAGCGGTCATGCAACCGATTGCTTTGGGAAAGCTTGCCGAAATGTACATTTACTACGATGCAGAGCTCAAAAAGAAGAAGGAGCAGAAGCGGACCGAATTGGAACGTTTGACCGCAAACACCAAACGACTCGTCAGCTCGTTCAAGCGTGAAGCACCTGGAGCTCAGGAAGCTGCAGTCCATTCCCTGCTGGAAGGCAAGGTCTTATCACTCAACGTCCGTCGTCTAGGAATTGCAATCCCTCTCGACCAAAGCTCGACGTCCGACGCTTACCACGCTCCCAAGGAAACCAGTGCTCTTCTCTTATCAATTGGCACCATGCACCTTTTGACCAAAGATTTCAAAAAGACAGCGGCACAGTTGAGTAATATCTCACTGCAATTTGTCAAGAGATTCGACCAGAACAACGAAGAGCATTTCTCAGCAGAGAAACATCCTCGTATGAATCAAATGTATCTTCCATCTATATCATGCCATGTTTACACAAGGAGCGAAAAACCGAGACAATTGGTCAAGATTGACGCCGAAGTGGGTGGATTTGAAGTCGACGTTGATGGTGCCTTTTCAGAATACCTCAATGCTTTGAGTGTGATTTATGTCAAGAGCAAGGATCGCGTTGATGCATTTGCGAATATCAGCAAGGGCAGCGGTGATGCTCAAAGTAGCAACAGCAGCAGCAACAGCAGCAATACTATTGATAGCAAACACGCATTCGGCAGCAATGTGACGAACAACAGCGAGATAGTGTATCTGGATATTGAAGGTGCATTCAAATATAAAAGCGGCACACTGCGTATGTATCCCAAACGGCATTCAGGGGAAGTTGTCAAGAAGAAGCAGCGATCCGGAAATGAGCAAAGCAGCAGTAAAGATAGCAGCAGCCGGATGGCCACGGTAGTCATTCCTGGCTTAACAGCCTGGGTGACATATCAAACGCCTCTGGGAAGACTATCGTCCGTTTCAGATGCTCCTAGGCGAATTCACGGCGATATCATGATCCATGAAAGTGACAATACTTTACACCCTTCGCTTGTCCAATTCTGCAGGAAGTGATTGCCGGTCTCAAGTTTGGAATGCAAAAATCGAGCGAACGAAAAGCAGTGCAAACGAGTTCCTCTACCCTGGATCCAAATATTAATGCTTCTCTTGTCCTACGCTTGTCAAGCACCAAGCTGCACTTGTCTTGTCAGCCAGCATCCAAGGTCGTGTGTTCTCTAAGCTGGAACGAGAGCGAGTTTCTAATGAACTCGTTTACAACCGAAACCGCTTTGAGGAGCATGAGCTGCGTAGGCTCTCTGCGGAACGTGTCTGTTGTCGTCAAGCATCATTTCTCCCCCGAGGCGTGTTTGACTGCATCCATTGATCAAGTACTTTTAAACACTATGCTTATATCACGACGGCGCCAGGGTGCAACGATGGGCGAGGACGATATTTCAATTACTGTCCGTATTCCAACGGTTATGGGTGACCTCAACGTTCGACATTTGCAAGATATCTTTATCCTTGATACCTACTGGTTTTCCTCATCACCGGAACTATCAGAACAGCAAATGCATGCAGATGAGGCCGGCTCATCAACGTCCTCCTCTGTGCCCACGCCGTTTGCAAGATATGTGGCGATACACGTGGAGAGTATTGTCTTGTCTGCTGACCTGGGACAAGCCATTGGTAGAATTACTGCCAAACCTAATGATGTTGTGATAAGCACGCACAACATACCAGGAACTTCTCGCGGTGCAATTATTCGTCTGGACTCGATAGGCATTGTTTCAGAAGGTCGCTTGTCTGGCAATGCTCAATTCAAGCAGATAGCCCTGTGCACGATATCTGACGTGCAAGGAGAAGGTGTGGCGGTCAGGAACGACGATGCGATCATGGTAGTACCTTCTCTCAAGGTTCACATGGCTGGCTTCAGCGCCATCTTTGAATACGAGTATCAACAAATTTTGGATATGCTGCAAGATCGAATCGATTTCAATGTACAGATACTGCAATCGGAGCAAGGTTCTACACGCTGCAACTTCCAAGCAAACATGGTAGTAGAACCACTCTTGGCCTGCGTATCCATCAAGACGGTGCCTGTCATGGTGATCATGTACAAGCGACTGACTGAACTCGTCGAAAAGAAGAAGCTGGAAGCCGGACTATCCGCACCGCCATCAAAGCTAGAGAAGCGTCCGATACAGAAGCAACAACAGAGACAAGTACTTGAACCATGGATCAATTTACAATCGAGTCACATGGATGTTCGTCTGGATTCAGTGCAGTTCATTGTATATCCAAGCCAATTCCAGGATGTTGACAATGTTGAAATCTATGCACAGAATTTACGGCTCGCCTTGGACCAGCAATTCCATGCAGAAACTACAGATCGACAGCTGGTTATTCACCTAGAAAAGGCAGCTCTGCTCAAGAGTGTCCCTGGGGACAAGCTGATAGCTAAACGTAATGCCAAAAGACAAATGGAAGAGCAACCGGTTACTGCGCCTTCGTCGCCAACACTGTCGCCACCACCTGCCGCAACTACACCCATTGCTTCTGATAGCAAAGGTGTCGCCGGCAGCAAACCGGCAGCAAACGGAGTATCCATCTTTGGCATCCCCAGCACAACGTTGCAGATGGATTCTGTGCAGGATAATCTTTCAGTGAAACATACATTCACGGCCAAATTTGGAGGACGGATCAATGTATCTCTCAACCTAGGCCTGATACGATACCTGCAAGAACTCGTAAACATGTTTAATGAGCAGATGGATCGTGCAAAGGAAGATCGACGCATACAGCCAACCTCGTCGCAGGAGACACTATCATTATCCAAGCCAGCCGGACAGCAAGCAGACGAAGAGAGCTTTGACAGCGGCGTAGGTGTACGAAGCCCCAGTCGACAAACATCTCACCACTCTCTGCAAAAAGCCGATGCAACACTTACATATACCTCTGAAGCACCTGTCAACTTCAATCCACAGTTACAGATCATGGGCGACGCAACGCCACCCGTGGAATGGTTAGGATTGAAACGTGATAGATTACCGGCCATTGTACATGAAGATATTACGCTAGTACTAGACCAAATTGTTCAAGCAATTTGGGATTTGTATCTCTCGCAATGCAAAGAATAAACATCTCCCCCGCATGAATTTATTTTTTTGTCAGAGTCCAACCTCCGCTCCTTTTGAATTTTGTCTTTTCTTTGAAGTTGACAGGAGGACATGCTCCGATCGATCGTGCAAAGATCGCAGCTGCGAACTCGGTGGTTAGGGCACCAAAATGTATTTGTCAGCAACCATTACCGGGTGGCCTATTACAGTCAAGCAGCAGGAACCGAAAACGTCGAAACGGTACAGGTTAGACTCCAATCACGCTTGTGGTCGTCATGGAGATTCCTAAAGATCTGAATCGCTCGTCTTTCTCTTAATGCTCAAAGAAACCACAAGAGGAAGTTTATATATTGAAAAAGAAAGGGAGGACACCATTACACTTGAGGTTAAAAAGGTTGTCAATTGCAAAAGAGAAAGCTCAAAATCGACTCATTAAACTTAAACCAGCCCGCTACAAAGGTAAATCAGACTTTCATTTATTATACGAGTGAATGCAGTCAAGGTTAAACATCATCATTATCATCTTCTTCTATTTACGACAGAGGTGGCACCACCTGAACAACCCCCGGTTGCAACACTCGCACATGGTCTCGATCGTGTTTTGTTCAAGTAGGTAGAAAAAAAAAAGTAGGAGATATATAGCGTAGTGCTAAGTTGATCAGTCCTGGCATACATTACATGAAAGATCCACGCACAAATACATACAACTTTCCCAAGTTCCTTGAAGACATTACCCAACCATCCGATTTTGATTACGAAGCATTACAACCATACATTACATCCTCCAAGGACGAGGTATTGATAAAAAGTAGAGAAATATTTAAAGTGCAACTCAATTCTAAAACCATTTGCAGCGGTTAGCAAAAATGGCTCGTGATCTTGGAAAGCGTTATGTGGGCTCTACATCTTCTGTCACCGCCGTTCTGTCACATTTCTACTTTGCATTGAGTAACTATCGACCAGTGGATACCTCTATTCTTTCTCAAGCATTTGCAAAGCAGGTAAAGAATAAGAAGGAAAGAAAATTGATAGATAGAGCCAAATCGGCTGACTCCTCAATTTAGCCTGGTACCTTCACGAGAGGAGCGCAGCTGCCTGCATCCATATACTTGAGATGGAAGGATGGAGTGTATGCCATTGATGTTGATAAGAGCTTTGACGTTGAAGAAACCATTTTATCTATCATGGTAAGATTACAAAATTGATATTGGGAGTTAGCTGAATTAGGTTATTAAGTTCTCCCTGGTTGCAAATACAGGGCAAATCATTAGAAAAAGTACTTACCTTGAGCCAACCCGAATACGAACGGTACTTGAAAGCTTCAGAAACGTCAGTACCTGAAGAGGAACGACGAAAACCAGAGACGTATGCTTTTGGAAAGGTAAATCATAGTTAACAAAATATTCCGACGATTTGTTTTGTTTCAATTTGCTTAAACAATGTCATCCATTAGTTTGGCAACTTTTTACTACGATCTCAGTTGGATTGTCAGGACCCAAGATTGCCTCGTCGTACCTTTGATCTAAAAACTCGAGCTGCTATCCCTGTACGACTTGATCTGAATAATTATCAGGTATACATTTGACTTTAACTCTTTCTTTCACGAGAAAAATAGTATCCAAAGTACAATTTGATATTCAATTACTTGTTTATATATAGGAATATTTGGGATATAGTTTGAGACGATCGCATGGACTTTTCGAATCCTTTGAACGTGAATATTACGACATGATGCGTTCTGCTTTTTTGAAGTACAACTTTCAAGTTCGCATTGGCCACATGGATGGCATCCTGGTTGCCTACCACAATACCCGAAAGATCTTTGGATTCCAATATATTTCAAGAGAGGAGATGGATGCACGATTGTTTGGTGGCAGATTGATGGGAGATCAAGCTTTCCATCATTGCCTGGCGCTATTTGATGCTGTTTTGACAGAAGCGACTAGCAAATTTCCTGAACAGGTATTGCAGCAAAGGAGGCTTGGGATGGGGAGGAGAGATCTTGATCTTTGCTCGCTTAATATGCGCAATTTGCTTCCTGCGAGCCTATGTAGCGCGGTGTTGGCGGCAGGTTGCAAGTATTAGTACATTCAAAAACTATTATTCTAGGAGACTCTATTTATTTATGTTATCAGCGATCCTTACAAGTTGAAGCCTACATGAAATGTCGAGAGATATGTTAACGAAACTTTTATGGTTATAGACACTTCGATTATCATTCCAGTCGGCAAAGAGCAGGCTCAGTATTTTCGTTGAACCGGTACCAAAGGAAACAGAGCCACCGATAGTAATTTCTTCAGAAGAAGCGGTGGTGGATGATGAAGAACGTTCGGCAGCAGACGTAGCAGAGACATTAAAGAAAGAAGAACAAGAAGAGACTGAACAAGTAGAACTCGAGGACGACGATGTCGAGGAGAAAGAAGAGGAGGACAAGGCCGAAGACTTTTTCAAGACGGATGACCCAGCAGACGAAGCATATGACGGCATGAAGCTGTATACTTTGGATATCTCATCATATCTGAACGGCACTCATCAGACGGAGCCATTCACCGTGCAACGCAAAACGGACCGATGGAGTGTTCGATACCGGTTGTACGAGGAACGGCTAGGTGAACGGGAACTGCGCCATAGATTCCGAATGTTGCGCAAGAAGCAGCAGGCCATTATGGTGCGAAAAGATTTACGAGGACCTATGGCTAGAATCCTAAAGTCTATCAGTGAGAGGGGCTATGAGATTGAAAAAAGGAAAAGGGAATAAACACTTTCTTTACATGTATGCCCCAACCGTGTTATCTCTTTGAACCTGTCTAACTGAGAAAAGTTTCCTGTTGCAATAAGCAAGCCCAAAGTCCAGACCAAACCTTCATAGTATAGAGGTCTGCACGGTGAAGTGCGAGTATGAACCGGAAACAATAAGAAGCGATAGCTTCTTCCTAACCGATCTTTTGAATTGCTAAGCGGCTACTACGGCGACCCTAAGCCGAAGGAATTTTTGAGTAAGGCATCCGGTTGCGTCTCGCAAAATCAAGCGATGCTCATTCTCTTTCAATTATGGACTACCTGCGAGCTATCGTTGCAAAACATAACATGTTACTTGACGATGGATCAAAAAAAGATACGAGGTAATATCTCAATTTATACGGGAAGTAACCGTACTAATCATGAATTGTAGCCTCATTTGACGTTGGTGCCTTCAGGATCTTGGCAAACTGGATGATGTAACCAAAGCTCTCATCCAAAATTTCTCATTTGGCAAGCTGGAACCAGACGGCATTCTGGTCAGCTGCAGTCCAAGGTCGTATGTAAGAAATGCAGCTAGGAAGGACAAGTTCATTACAGAATACCTCATCCCGGTATGAGCCTCTCTCAGTACAACATACATAAATAAACTTTAGATATACCGTTGCATTTGATGATCTTTACGATAACAAACATCTTTGTCAAAGCTAGTTTCTTTGGACTTCTTCAGAGACTTGTTGCATGCAGACAATCAAGTTGTCGAAATGTGCATACGAGAATTGGAGATCGTGAGAAAACTTTGAAATACGTATCGGTTCAAAACTAACAACAACCAGGTAGAGGCTGTCAGTATTTCGTTCATACTGTTTAGACCATCTCTGTTCCGTACGAACATGATTCCCAGCTGTTTAGCAGCAGCCGAGGCACTCAAAGCACTTCTTTACTAAGCGATACAATGGAAAAAAAAAAGAAGAGAAGGAACCCAGGTGCAAAGTGGTCGGTTATTCTTTACATTCACGAATAACTTTGTTGCCTTATATCTTTGCAGTACAATGAAAACAAGAAAGAAAGAAAGAAGAAAAAAG
Source organism: Rhizomucor miehei CAU432 (assembly GCA_000611695.1). Lineage (NCBI taxonomy): Eukaryota > Fungi > Mucoromycota > Mucoromycetes > Mucorales > Lichtheimiaceae > Rhizomucor > Rhizomucor miehei. The sequence goes on along the minus strand of KK100131.1, from coordinate 134,772 downwards.
GGACCCAGATCCCATACAAAGGTACAGGGCAAGGACGTTATTTAACCTAAACTGCTAGCGCTCACAGACGCTCTTTATCCAAAAATGCTAGCTGTTGTGTACCCATTGTTCTGATGTGTTGCTTGGGCTTGGTATTCTAAAAGACGTTCTCTCGACATTTCATGTAGGCTTCAACTTGTAAGGATCGCTGATAACA